>CM044371.1:2691523-2761523 GCA_024294585.1 Vipera latastei
TATCTGCAGTGGACAATCTTTTTAAATAATAATAATAATAATAATAATAATAATAATAATAATAATAATAATAATAATAATAATAATAATAATAATTATAATAATAATTATAATAATAATTATAATAATAATAATAATAATAATTTTTAATATCTGACTACAATCACGCTCCCGACAGAGGCAGCAAAATTCCATCACTGCCCCCAGGTTGTTTGCAGGATCCGTTCCTTGGAGAAGCAGCAAGCGGGTTGCACGATCGGTCACACGGAACACGCGTGTGCAAACACTGGGCATGAGAGAAACACCGGGCTTCCCAGAACACGGCTGTAAGCCGAGCCAGGTTGCAGCGTTCCCGCGGGAGAAACCCAGCTGTGAGTCGAGGAATGTCACAGAAGTTGTAAAAAGATGCAGCTGGATGTTGGATGGGGCACCACCAGGAAAGCCCAGGGCTATAGACTAGGAGGGGGACTCGAAAGCAAGAGGAAGAAGAAGAAGGGCGCCCCCTTGTGTCTCTTTTGAGGGAGCGGTGAGGTTCAAAAATGGGAAGAAGGGGGGGGAAAAAACCCGTATAACGGGTTGGGAAAAGCAACAAGTGAGAAGGGATGGGACACCACCAGGAAATCCTTAGGCTGTAGATTTGGCTGGGAAGGGAGAAAACACCCTGGGGTTTCATCGGGCCGTGGTGGGATCATTTTGTCCCCAGGTCCTCCAACACAAGGGAATGACCAAAGCACATGTGAAGCGTCCATGGGCGAGGTAGGGAACTGTTAATTTCATACAAGGATGTGGCTGGGAATTGGATGGGGCACCACCAGGAAAGCCTAGGGTAAAGGTTGGAATTGGAATGGGGAGTCGAAAACAGCCCGGCAGCAGGCAGGAGTAAACTCGCCTGCATCACCTGGCTGGGGAAAGAAAAGGGTGAGAAAAAAGCAAGGTTTGGAACAGGGATGGGAGACCAAGAGGAGATCCTTACCCGGGTCGACTTGGCTGGGAAAACCGAGGCGAGGTTCAATCAAGCCGAGACAACACCGGCTTTGCTCCCCCAAAGCATGTGCGAAGCAGGGAGCTGAGTGGGTGTGTGGGTTTCACACAAGGACGTGGCTGGGCGTCGGATGGGGCACCACCAGGAAATCCCGGGGTAAAAATCTAGGAGCAGCCCACTTGCACGTTCTGGCTGAGGAAAGGAGACAAAGACAAAGCTTGGAGCTGGGATGGGGGACCAAGAGGAGAGCCTCTCCCGAATCGACTTGGCTGTAAGAAGACCCAAGGACGTGGCTGGGCCTCGGATGGGGCACCACCAGGAAATCCCGGGATAGCAGCTAGGAGGCGGATTCAAAAGCAGCCCAGAGGCAGGCAGCAAGACACCAACCTGGCTGCGAAATAGGTGGGAAAAAGTCCAAACTGGCAGCCGGGATGGGGCACCACCAGGAAATCCTCAGAGGGGGGAGGTCCACACGGACGGGAAGGGAGATCTCCAACTTCAGCTTGTCCTCAACTTACGACGACAATTGAGGCCAAAGTTTCTATTGCTCAGTGAGGTTTACCCCATTTTACGACCTTCCTTACCACATTTGTTACGTGAATCACTGCAGGGACTAAGTTAGTCCAGAGGGTGGACTTCAACTCCCAGAATTCCTCAGTCGGCCATTTTGATGAAACTGCAGGCTTGGATCCAGGCCCTCTGGGCCTGGGGTCTTCCAACTTGGCCCTTTTCTGACCGGTGGACTTCAACTCCCAGAATTCCTCAGTCGGCCATTTTGATGAAACTGCAGGCTTGGATCCAGACCCTCTGGGGTCTTCCAACTTGGCCCTTTTATGACTGGTGGACTTCAACTCCCAGAATTCCTCAGTCGGCCATTTTGATGAAACTGCAGGCTTGGATCCAGACCCTCTGGGGTCTTCCAACTTGGCCCTTTTATGACTGGTGGACTTCAACTCCCAGAATTCCTCAGTCGGCCATTTTGATGAAACTGCAGGCTTGGATCCAGACCCTCTGGGGTCTTCCAGCTTGGCCCTTTTATGACTGGTGGACTTCAACTCCCAGAATTCCTCAGTCGGCCATTTTGATGAAACTGCGGGCTTGGATCCAGACCAGGAGGTCTTCCATCTTGGGCCTTTTATGACTGGTGGACTTCAACTCCCAGCGTGCCTGGCTGAGGAATTCTGGGAATTGAAGTCCACCCGTCATAAAAGGGCCAAGTTGGAAGAGCCCTGAGTTAGCCACGGTCATTAAGTGAATTTATCTTCCTCATTGACTTTACCTGGCAGAAGGTCGCAAAAGGGGATCACTTGACACCCCCACCCCCCACGACCCTGCCGCCGTCATAAATAGGAGTCACTGATCCAGCGTCTGAATTTTGACCGTGTGATCGCGCTGTGACGGTCGTGAGTGGCAAACACGGTCCTAAGTCCCTTTTTCCCGTGCCGTGGTAAGTTCTGACGGTCACTAAATGGATTGCTGTAAGTCAAGGACTAGCTGTACTCAAGCTGCATCGGGCCTAAGGCTTCCAATACGCTTGTCCATCCAAAGCACATGTGAAGCAGCCTTCTTGGAGCCGGGATGGGACACCATGAGGAGATCCTCGCTGGAATCGGACTTGGCCCGAAAACAGGAAGACAGCCTGGCTGACGCAGGGCAACAAGGTGACAGTGCACGAATCCTAGGCCTTCTGGGACACGTGTGCAGCCAAAGCATGTGTGAAGCTGCCTCCTCGGCGCTGGGATGGGGGACCAAGGGGAGATCCTCACCCCTGGGGTCCGCTTGGCTGGGAAGGCGAAACCCTCGGTCCGCATCGGGCCCATCCTTTCCAAAACACATGTCCATTCAAAGCACACGTGGAAGAGCATCCTCAGGGTTGGGATGGGGGTCGTAGGGCCTCCAGGACACGTGTCCCGCCAAAGCACGTGTGAAGCAATCTCCTCAGGACTGGGATGGGGGACCAAGAGGAGATCCTCACTCCTGGGAGACAGAACCCCAGCTCCTAAGGCTGCGTCGGGCGCAGGGCTTCCAGGACACGTGTCTATCCAAAGCACATGTGAAGGAGCATTCTCTGGGTTGGGATGCTTGCAATAAACGTGTGCATCCAAAGTACATGCGAAGGAGCACCCCTGAGGGTTAGGATGGATGACCAAGGGGAGATCCTAGCCCCTGGAGTCCGCTTGGCCGGGAAGGCAGAATCGCAAAATCTCAAGCGGCATCGGGCCCGGGGCCTCCAGTACACACGTGTCCAGCCAAAGCACGTGTGAAGGAGCATCCCTGGGGCTTGGATGCAGGTTCCATGGTCTCCAGAACACATGTCCAGCTAAATCACATGTGAAGGAGCATCCCTGAGGGTTGGGATGGGTGACCAAGGGGAGATCCTTGCCTCCGGGGTCTGCATTGCCAGGAAGGCAGAAGCCCCATACCTCAGGCTGCATGGGGCCCGGGGCCTCCAGTACACACGTATCCAAGCACGTGTGAAGAAGCATCCTCCAGGCTGGGATGTTTGCAACACACGTGTCAGGCTTAAGCACGCATGCAGTATCAAGTATTGGGAAGCTTGCAATACACGTGTCTGTCCAAAGCACGGGGGTGGGGTGTGTGAGTTCAGACAGATGACCAAGGGGAGATCTCCCGGGCCCAGCTGCTCAGGCGGCATCGGGGCCTCCAGTGGACACGTGTGTGTGAAGCACGTGTGACAGAACATCCTCAGTCTTGGGAAGTTCGCAAAACATGTGTCTGCCCAAAGCACATGTGAAGGAGCATCCTCCGTGTTGGGAAGCTTGCAATACATGTATCTGTCCAACGCACACGGTGTGTGTGTGTCTGAAGGAGTGTTGGGAAGCTTGCAATACATGTGTCTGTCCGAAGCATGTGTGAAGGAGCATCCTCAGTGGTGGGAAGCTTGCAAAACATGTGTCAGTCAGAAAGCACGTGTGAAGGAGCATCCTCCGGGCTGGGAAGCTTGCAATACACGTGCCTGCCAGAAGCACGTGTGAAGGAGCATCCTCCGTGTTGGGAAGCTTGCAATACACGTGTCTGTCCAACGCACCCGGTGTGTGTGTGAAGGAGCGTTGGGAAGCTTGCAATACATGTGTCTGTCTGAAGCATGTGTGAAGGAGCATCCTCAGTGGTGGGAAGCTTGCAAAACATGTGTCAGTCAGAAAGCACGTGTGAAGGAGCATCCTCCGGGCTGGGAAGCTTGCAATACACGTGCCTGCCAGAAGCACGTGTGAAGGAGCATCCTCCGTGTTGGGAAGCTTGCAATACACATGTCTGTCCAACGCACCTGGTGTGTGTGTGAAGGAGCGTTGGGAAGCTTGCAATACATGTGTCTGTCTGAAGCATGTGTGAAGGAGCATCCTCAGCGCTGGGAAGCTTGCAAAACATGTGTCAGTCAGAAAGCACGTGTGGAGCATCCTCCGGGCTGGGAAGCTTGCAATACACGTGTCTGTCCAAAGCACACAGTGGGTGGGTGTGAAGGAGTGTTGGGAAGCTTGCAAAATGTGTCAGTCAGAAAGCACATGTGAAGGAGCATCCTCCGGGCTGGGAAGCTTGCAATACACGTGTCTGTCCAAAGCACGCGGTGGGGTATATGTCTGTGTGGGAGTTCGGACGGATGACCAAGGGGAGATCTCTTGCGCCCAGCTGCTCAGGCTGCATCTGAAGTCGAAGTTGGGCAGGACGACCAAGGCACGGTGAGGGGGTGTGTGTGTGTCGGAGTTGGGCCAAGGCAGGGTGAGGGGTGTGTGTGTGTGTGTGTCAGAGTTGGGCTGGATGACCAAGGCATGGTGAGGGGTGTGTGTGTGTGTCGGAGTTGGGCCAAGGCACGGTGAGGGGTGTGTGTGTGTGTGTGTGTGTGTGTGAGAGTGAGTTGGGCCGGATGACCAAGGCACGGTGAGGGATATGTGTGTGTGTGTGTGTGTGTGTGTTTGTGTGAATTAGGTAGGATGACCAAGGCACGGTGAGAGATGTGTGTGTTTGTGTGTGTGTGTTTGTGTGAGTTGGGTAGGATGACCAAGGCACGGTGAGGGATGTGTGTGTTTGTGTGTGTGTTTGTGTGAGTTGGGTAAGATGAGCAAGGCACGGTGAGGGGTGTGTGTGTGTGTGTGTGTGTGTGTGTGAGAGAGTGAGTTGGGCCGGATGACCAAGGCACGGTGAGGGATATGTGTGTGTGTGTGTGTGTGTGTGTTTGTGTGAATTAGGTAGGATGACCAAGGCACGGTGAGAGATGTGTGTGTGTGTGTGTGTGTGTGTGTGTGAGTTGGGTAGGATGACCAAGGCACGGTGAGGGATGTGTGTGTTTGTGTGTGTGTTTGTGTGAGTTGGGTAGGATGAGCAAGGCACGGTGAGGGATGTGTGTGTGTGTTTGTGTGAGTTGGGTAGGATGACCAAGGCACGGTGAGGGATGTGTGTGTTTGTGTGTGTGTGTTTGTGTGAGTTGGGCCGGATGACCAAGGCACGGTGAGGGATGTGTGTGTTTGTGTGTGTGTTTGTGTGAGTTGGGTAGGATGAGCAAGGCACGGTGAGGGATGTGTGTGTGTGTTTGTGTGAGTTGGGTAGGATGACCAAGGCACGGTGAGGGATGTGTGTGTTTGTGTGTGTGTGTTTGTGTGAGTTGGGCCGGATGACCAAGGCACGGTGAGGGATGTGTGTGTTTGAGTGTGTGTGTTTGTGTGAGTTGGGTAGGATGACCAAGGCACGGTGAGGGATGTGTGTGTGTGTGTGTGTGAGTTGGGTAGGATGACCAAGGCACGGTGAGGGATGTGTGTGTTTGTGTGTGTGTGTTTGTGTGAGTTGGGCCGGATGACCAAGGCACGGTGAGGGATGTGTGTGTTTGAGTGTGTGTGTTTGTGTGAGTTGGGTAGGATGACCAAGGCACGGTGAGGGATGTGTGTGTGTGTTTGTGTGAGTTGGGTAGGATGACCAAGGCACGGTGAGGGATGTGTGTGTTTGTGTGTGTGTGTTTGTGTGAGTTGGGCCGGATGACCAAGGCACGGTGAGGGATGTGTGTGTTTGTGTGTGTGTTTGTGTGAGTTGGGTAGGATGAGCAAGGCACGGTGAGGGATGTGTGTGTGTGTTTGTGTGAGTTGGGTAGGATGACCAAGGCACGGTGAGGGATGTGTGTGTTTGTGTGTGTGTGTTTGTGTGAGTTGGGCCGGATGACCAAGGCACGGTGAGGGATGTGTGTGTTTGAGTGTGTGTGTTTGTGTGAGTTGGGTAGGATGACCAAGGCACGGTGAGGGATGTGTGTGTGTGTGTGTGAGTTGGGCCGGATGACCAAGGGGAGATCTGCTGGGCCCAGCCTCTCGCGGAGGGGGGGAGGGGGGGGCACGCAGCCGACACGTGTCCGTCAGGCGCACGTGAGAACGGGATGCCTGGCTTGGGGGGGGGGCGGCGGCGCGCGCCGTGGCGTCGAAGGTCCCGGGCGCGGGGCCGGGGCCGGGGCGGGGCCGGGGCGGGGCGGGGCGGAGGGCGCGGCGGTGCCTCCTCCGCCCTGCAGGGGGCGCCTCCCGGCGAGGATCCAGCAGCGCCCGAGGCTTCCTGGCCGTGCAGCCGCCGCCGCCGCCGCCGACCCCCATTGCCGCCATGGCGGAGTGGGCCCCCGCCCAGGTGAGAGAGCCCCCCTTTAGCACAGACGCGACACACACACACGCACAACACACACACACAACACGCGAGGGCCGGGGAGGGGGGGAGGGGGGGCGTCCAGCAGGCCCGGCAGCGGGATCCCAGGGTGGGTGGGGGGGTTGGTTTTGGGGTTGGGGGTCCCCGGAGCAGGATCGGAAGGGGAGGGGGCTCTCGAGGGAGGGAGGGAGGGAGGGGGAGAGGCTGGCTGGGGGAGGGGGGGGGAGGGAGGAGGGGGAGATGGGGAGGGAGGAAGGGGAGGGGGAGGCCGCCAGCGGGCGGGGTGGGGGGAGGTTTTTTTTTTTTGGGGGGAGGGGGCCGGAGGGGGAGGGGGTGGGCTTCTCTTCCCTCCTCCTCCTCCTCCTCCTTTGGCTCTTTCTCTACACGCACACGCACGCACGCACGCACGCCTCCTCTCCCCTTCCCCCCCCCCCCCAGCAGTGGAGGCAGAAGACCCCCTCCCCTTCCCCGGCTGCACCCCCTTCCTCTGCACCCCCCCCACCCCCGATCCGGCCCCCTCCCCCACCTCCCCTGGAGCCAGGAGATCCTGGGGATCCCTTCTGCCCCCTCCCACCCTCCTCCTGGCAGCCGGGAGATCCCTGCCCCCGCTCCAGGGGATCCCTTGGGCCCCCTCTGCCCATCCCCCTCCCCCGCCGCCGAGGATCCATTCTCCCCCATGGCGGGGGGAGCTGGGAGAGGATTCCCTGTCCCACGCCAGGGGATTCCCTTGGGCCCCTCTGCGCCCCCCCCAGGGATCCTGCCTCCTGACCCCCCACAGTAGAGCCAGGAGATCCCTGTCCCACTCCAGGGGATCCCTTGTGTCCCTCTGCCCCACCAGGGTCCAGCCTCTGTGCCCCCCAGTGAGCCAGGAGATCCCTGTCCCGCTCCAGGGGGATCTCTTGGGCCCCCTCTGCCTCCCCCCCGCTGAGGATCCAGTCTCCCCCATCCCTAGTGAGCTGGGAGATAATCCCTGTCCCACTCCAGGGGATCCCTTGTGTCCCTCTGCCCCACCAGGGTCCAGCCTCTGGGCCCCCAGTGGAGCCAGCAGATCCCCTGTCCCACTCCACAGGATCCCTTGTGCCCCCCTCTGCCCCCCCAGGGATCCAGTCTCCCCCTGTCCCCAGTGGAGCTAGGAGATCCCTGTCCCACTCCAAGGGATCTCTTGTGCCCCTCTGCCCCCCCTAGCAGGCCAGTCCCCCATCCCCAGTGGAGCTGGGAGATGATCCCTGTCCCACTCCAGGGGATCTCTTGTGCCCCCTCTGTCCCCCCAGGATCCAGTTCTCTCATCCTCAGTGGAGCTGGGGAGAATCCCTGTCCCACTCCAGGGGATCTCTTATGCCCCTCTGTCTGCTGGGATCCAGCCTCCCCCCCCCCCAGTGGAGCCAGTAGACCCATCTCCCCTGTCTGCCCCAGTCCAGGGGGATCCCTCTGACTGCCACCCCCTCCTGCCCCAATGGATCCAGAAGATCCTCTTTTCCTGATGGCCCTCTGCCTCGAGGGGTTCCCCATCTCCCTCCCCATGCCAAGGAATCCAGGAGATCCCCCTTGACTGCCCCTCCCCCAAGGGATCCACAGTGACTCCCTACGCCTTACAGTCATTGCCCAGGGATCCAGGAAGTTTTTTTTCCCTCTCCGCAGGACTGGCCCCATCCTGGGGGAGGGGATCCAGTAGATCTCTCTCCCCTCTCTTTTGAAATAGCAGCTCCCGCAGGAGCTGCTTGGAGCCCCAGATGCTCCTGGCCAGCGACACCCCTGTGAGGCAGGCCCCTTCCTTCCTCTTCCTTAGAGCAAACCTGGGTGCTGGGGGAGGGGCTTGGCCAATCATGTGACCTCCCAATCACAACAAACCCTGCAGGGCAAGCCAGTCTCACAAGAAGACTAGCCCTTTTTTTTGACTTGTGGACTACAACTCCCAGAATTCCTCAGCCAGTGTGCCAAGTTTGAAGACCCCTGTCTGAGCTGGCACTCTCTGGCGTCTGGGGACTCCATTTCCCAGAATTCCTAGAGAGATTCTCTCCCTGTCCCTCCCTCCCTCTCCCCCCCCTCTCTCTCTCTGGAATTCTGGGAGTTGTAGTCACATTCCCCGATAAACGGGTAGTCCTTGCTGTACGACCACGACTGAACCCAACGTTTCAGTTGCTAAGTGAGACCGTCGCTAAGCGAGTTTCGCCTCGCTTTTACGACCTCACTGGCCGAGAAGTGTTAAGCGAATCCCTGCAGTTGTGACATCAGCGACCCCGGTCGTTAATCTTGACTTCCCCGTTGACGGTCGCGAAAGGGATACCATCGTCATAAATACAAGTCAGTTGCCAAGGGTCTGAATTTTGATCCCCTGAGCCCGGGGAAAGCTGCGACGGTCGTAAGTGTGAGAACTGGTCCTAAGTCCCTTTTTTCAGTTCCCTTGCAAGGGTCACTAAACAAATGGCTGTAAGTCGAGGACTAGCCGTGTAGTATCTGTGTAGTAAATTTAATTCTGGCCATTTTTGTTAACTCGGGATGGTATCATAGAAAGTTATACCAAGCCGAAAAAGCCATGTACATTGTATATAAGTGTGTGTGTGTGTGTGTGTGTGTGTTTTATTCCCGCTATTACGCCTCTTAATTGCGTGAATGTTACCGCTTTTTAAAATATATGGCTCCCCCATTTAATACAGGTTTCTAGTCCTCATGAAGCGGTGCGGAAAGGAACTCACATTTGCGTCGCTCTCTTTGGTTGCGATTGCGGTCCAGTCGTTCGGTCCGAGCAGGGTGGCCTCAATAGGATGGGCTGAAATACACAGAGCCCTCGACTTTTTCAGCCCAGAATAACCGTCGCTAAGTGAAACGGTGGTTAAGTGGGTTTTGCCCCCTTTTACACTCTCTCTTGCCACAGTTGTGAAGTCCTTGACTTCTTAGGGCCACAGATTTCCCGTCGGTTAAGCCAGACCGTTGTTCGGCGAGTTTCGCCCCTCTCCCACCCCCCACCCCCGTTTTACGGCCTTGGTTCCCACGTTGCTAAGTGAATCCGTGCAGTTCTGAACTTTCGGAAAACGCTCACTAACGTCAGTAAGCTGCTTTGCTAAAGCGAGTCCGCTTCCCCCTTGACTTGGCTTGTCCGACGCTCGCCAAAAGGGGTGGGGTGGGGGGAAACGACCTGGCGTTGCCTCCGTCGTAAATGCGAGTCGGTTGCCAAACGTCTCCATTTTGGGACGGCGGGAGAGGCTGCGACGGTCGTAACGGTGAAAAAGAGTCCTTTTATTATTATTGTTTTTATAACTTTGAGCCCACCGTGGTCAGCTGAGGACTAGCGGCTTGAAAGGGTCCTGGGTGGCGGCCGCTCAACCGGGGTTGACGTATCTTCTCGAATCTCCCCCCCCACCCCCCCACCCCTTGGTCTTCTCCAGCTCCAGGAATGGAACGTGGAAGCTCAACATCTCATGCCTCTCCAACCGCCGCTGGTCCCCGAGCTGAGCCACATGCGAGAGGCGCAACTGCACACCGCCGAGGCCTCCCTCTGGAGCGTGGTGGCCACCGTCCAAGCCATGGAGAGGAAGATTGACCTGTTGGCCACCCGTCTGCTCAGCTTGGAGGGCCGATCCGGGACAGCCGAGAAGAAACTTTTGGATTGCGAGAAGACAGCCATGGAGTTCAACAACCAACTGGAGAACAAGTGGGCCGTCCTGGGCACCCTCATTCAAGAATACGGCCTTCTGCAGAGGAGGCTGGAGAACATGGAGAACCTTCTGAAGAACCGCAACTTCTGGGTCCTCAGGCTCCCCCCGGGCTCCAAGGGAGAAATCCCCAAGGTCAGGGGGTCCTCAAGGAGGAAGGGGGGATGGATTTTGAGCGGAACAAGGAACGCCGGGAAAGGAAGAGGCTGGTTCCTCAGAAGGATGGGTGATGGTTCTCCTGACGGGACCACAAGTGGGCTAGATCTGGTCTTGTGTTTTCTCCGCTGGTGGCTTCTAGAGGTTGGGTTGGGATCAGGACTTCCATAATTGTGTTCCCTGGGATGGGTGGGACATCTGTCGTCTTCCCGGCACATCTGGAGACTTTGGCACTCGGGGTCCTTCAACTTTTTGAGGAGACCCAACCTGAATAATAATAATAATAATAATAATAATAATAATAATAATAATAATAATAATAATAATAATAATAATAATAATAATAATAATAATAGTAGTAGTAATAATAGTAATAATAATAATAATAATAATCAGGGCTTTTTTTGTCATAGAATGCTCAGAATGGAGTTCCGGCACCTTTTTTGGATGGAACCTTGTAGGGTAGGCAAGGCGGGTTGTATGACATGTGTGAGTTCCGGCACCTTTTTCTTTTACAAAAAAAGCACTGATAATAACCATAATAATAATAATAACCATAATAATAATAACCATAATAATAACAACAACAACAACAACAACAATAATAATAATAATAATAATAATAATAATAATAATAATAATATAGTAATAGTAAAAGTAAAATAATAATAATAATAATAATAATAATAATAATAATAATAATAATAATAATAAGAAGAAGAAGAAGAAGAAGAAGAAGAAGAAGAAGAAGAAGAAGAAGAAGAAGAAGAAGAAGAAGAAGAAGAAGTTGGAAGGGACCTTGGAGGTCATCTAGTCCAACCCCCTGCTCATTTGGTGGGCTTAGTTTAGGATCTCCCTCTGCTAGCCAAGCTCCTTTTTGGGGATCTGGTCATTCTTCTTGGCTCGGGCCAAGCTACCTCGCCAAGCTTGTCGTTTTGGGGTGGTTGGGTTTTTTTAAAAAATTATCTTTTTTTTCATTTCACGCTTATTATTTTGAACACGCGCAAAGTGCCAAGTAGAAAAGGGAGATTTTAAAAATGGTTTTTTGTCCATCGATCAGTCATTCAGTCATCACTGGATTTGCAGTGTATTCACTAGTGTTATTATTATTTTTAGTAAGGAAACAAGAGTTTCATCTTAAAAAAGGGACTTAGAAAAAGGAAAACTGCAGACTAGGAAGAAAAAAGGGGAAAAAAATAACATTTTTCTACTTATCGATCGACACTGGATTTCTAATCCACTTGTAATTATTCTTTTCAGTAAGAAAACAAACTGATCTTAAGAAGAAAAGAAACTTAAAAAATTCAAATGTAAACTACGAAGGAAACTTAAAAAAATGTATCTTCTATTTTCTACTGATCAGTCATGACTTGCATTACCAATGAATTCATTGTGGCTGGACTAGAAGACCTCCAAGGTCCCTTTAAGCTTCTAAATAATAATAATAATAATAATAATAATAATAATAATAATAATAATAATAATAATAATAATAATAATAATAATAATAATATTCTATTCTATTCCGTTCTATTCCATTCCATATTTTCTATTCCATTACATTCCATATTTTCTTTTCTATTCTATTCCATTCCATATTTTCTATTCTATTCTATTCTATTCTATTCTACTCTACTCTACTCTACTCTACTCTACTCTACTCTACTCTACTCTGCTCTGCTCTACTCTACTCTACTCTACTCTACTCTACTCTACTCCATTCCATTCCATTCCATTCCATATTTTCTATTCTATTCTATTCTATTCTATTCTATTCTATTCTATTCTATTCTATTCTATTCTATTCTTATATTCTATTCCATTCCATTCTATTCCATTCCATATTTTCTATTCTATTCTATTCTATTCTATTCTATTCTATTCTATTCTATTCTATTCCTATATTCTATTCCATTCCATTCCATTCTATTCTATTCTATTCCATTCTATTCTATTCTATTCCATTCTATTCTATTCTATTCTATTCTATTCTATTCTATTCTATTCTATTCTATTCTATTCTATTCTTATATTCTATTCCATTCCATTCTATTCCATTCCATATTTTCTATTCTATTCCATTCCATATTTTCTATTCTATTCCATTCCATATTTTCTATTCTATTCTATTCTGTTCTACTCTACTCTACTCTACTCTACTCTACTCTACTCTACTCTATTCCATTCCATTCCATTCCATTCCATTCCATTCCATTCCATATTTTCTATTCTATTCTTTTCTATTCTTATATTCTATTCCATTCCATTCTATTCCATTCCATTCTATTCCATTCCATATTTTCTATTCTATTCTATTCTATTCTATTCTATTCTATTCTATTCTATTCTATTCTATTCTATTCTATTCTATTCTATTCTATTCTATTCTATTCTATTCTATTCTATTCTATTCCATTCCATTCCATTCCATTCCATTCCATTCCATTCTATTCTATTCTATTCTTATATTCTATTCCATTCCATTCTATTCCATTCCATATTTTCTATTCTATTCCATTCCATATTTTCTTTTCTATTCTATTCCATTCCATTCCATATTTTCTATTCTATTCTATTCTATTCTATTCTATTCTATTCTATTCTATTCTATTCTATTCTATTCTATTCTATTCTATTCTATTCTATTCTATTCCATTCCATTCCATTCCATTCCATTCCATTCCATTCCATTCCATTCTATTCTTATATTCTATTCCATTCCATTCTATTCCATTCCATATTTTCTATTCTATTCCATTCCATATTTTCTTTTCTATTCTATTCTATTCCATTCCATTCCATTCCATTCCATTCCATATTTTCTATTCTATTCTATTCTATTCTATTCTATTCTATTCTATTCTATTCTATTCTATTCTATATTTTATATTCCGTTCCGTTCCGTTCCATATTCTATTCTATTCTATTCTATATTTTCTATTCCATTCCATTCCATTCCATATTTTCTATTCTATTCTATTCTATTCTATTCTATTCTATTCTATTCTATTCTATTCTATTCTATTCTATATTCTATTCTATTCTATTCTATTCTATTCTATTCTATTCTATTCCATATTCTATTCTATTCCATTCCATTCCATTCCATTCCATATTTTCTATTCCATTCCATTCCATATTTTCTATTCTATTCTATTCCATTCAATTCCATTCCATATTTTTTATTCCATTTCTTCCATTCTATTCCATTTTTTATTCTATTCTATTCTATTCTATTCTATTCTATTCTATTCTATTCTATTCTATTCTATTCTTATATTCTATTCCATTCTATTCCATTCCATATTTTCTATTCTATTCTATTCCATTCCATATTTTCTTTTCTATTCTATTCCATTCCATTCCATTCCATTCCATATTTTCTATTCTATTCTATTCTATTCTATTCTATTCTATTCTATTCTATTCTATTCTATTCTATTCTATTCTATTCTATATTTTATATTCCGTTCCGTTCCGTTCCATATTCTATTCTATTCTATTCTATTCTATTCTATTCTATTCTATTCTATTCTATTCTATTCTATATTTTATATTCCATTCCATTCCATTCCATTCCATATTTTCTATTTATTCTATTCTATTCTATTCTATTCTATTCTATTCTATTCTATTCTATTCTATTCTATATTTTATATTCCGTTCCGTTCCGTTCCATATTCTATTCTATTCTATTCTATTCTATTCTATTCTATTCTATTCTATTCTATATTTTATATTCCATTCCAGTCCATTCCATATTTTCTATTCTATTCTATTCTATTCTATTCTATTCTATTCTATTCTATTCTATTCTATTCCATATTCTATTCCATATTCTATTCTATTCTATTCTATTCTATTCTATTCTATTCTATTCTATTCTATTCTATTCTATTCTATTCTATTCTATTCCTATTCTATTCCATATTCTATTCTATTCTATTCTATTCTATTCTATTCTATTCTATTCTATTCTATTCTATTCTATTCCATATTCTATTCTATTCTATTCCATTCCATTCCATTCCATTCCATTCCATATTTTCTATTCCATTCCATTCCATTCCATTCCATATTTTCTATTCTATTCTATTCCATTCAATTCCATTCCATATTTTTTATTCCATTTCATTCCATTCTATTCCATTTTTTATTCTATTCTATTCTATTCTATTCTATTCTATTCTATTCTATTCTATTCTATTCCATTCCATTCCATTCCATTCTATTCCATATTTTCTATTTATTCTATTCTATTCCATTCCATTCCATTCCATATTTTTTATTCCATTTCATTCCATTCTATTCCATATTCTATTCTATTCTATTCTATTCTATTCTATTCTATTCTATTCTACTCTACTCTACTCTACTCTACTCTACTCTACTCTACTCCATTCCATTCCATTCCATATTTTCTATTCTATTCTATTCTTATATTCTATTCCATTCCATTCTATTCCATTCCATATTTTCTATTCTATTCTATTCTATTCTATTCTATTCTATTCTATTCTATTCTATTCTATTCTATTCTATTCTATTCTACTCTATTCTACTCTACTCTACTCTACTCCATTCCATTCCATTCCATTCCATTCCATTCCATATTTTCTATTCTATTCTATTCTATTCTATTCTATTCTTATATTCTATTCCATTCCATTCTATTCCATTCCATATTTTCTATTCTATTCTATTCTATTCTATTCTATTCTATTCTATTCTATTCTATTCTATTCTATTCTATTCTGTTCTGTTCTATTCTATTCTATTCCATTCCATTCCATTCCATTCCATTCCATTCCATTCCATTCCATTCTATTCTATTCTATTCTTATATTCTATTCCATTCCATTCTATTCCATTCCATATTTTCTATTCTATTCCATTCCATTCCATATTTTCTATTCTATTCTATTCTATTCTATTCTATTCTATTCTATTCTATTCTATTCTATTCTATTCTATTCTATTCTATTCCATTCCATTCCATTCCATTCCATTCCATTCCATTCCATTCTATTCTTATATTCTATTCCATTCCATTCTATTCCATTCCATATTTTCTATTCTATTCCATTCCATATTTTCTTTTCTATTCTATTCTATTCCATTCCATTCCATTCCATTCCATTCCATATTTTCTATTCTATTCTATTCTATTCTATTCTATTCTATTCTATTCTATTCTATTCTATTCTATTCTATTCTATTCTATATTTTATATTCCGTTCCGTTCCGTTCCATATTCTATTCTATTCTATTCTATATTTTCTATTCCATTCCATTCCATTCCATATTTTCTATTCTATTCTATTCTATTCTATTCTATTCTATTCTATTCTATTCTATTCTATTCTATTCTATTCTATATTCTATTCTATTCTATTCTATTCTATTCTATTCTATTCTATTCTATTCTATTCTATTCCATATTCTATTCTATTCCATTCCATTCCATTCCATTCCATATTTTCTATTCCATTCCATTCCATATTTTCTATTCTATTCTATTCCATTCAATTCCATTCCATATTTTTTATTCCATTTCTTCCATTCTATTCCATTTTTTATTCTATTCTATTCTATTCTATTCTATTCTATTCTATTCTATTCTATTCTTATATTCTATTCCATTCTATTCCATTCCATATTTTCTATTCTATTCTATTCCATTCCATATTTTCTTTTCTATTCTATTCCATTCCATTCCATTCCATTCCATATTTTCTATTCTATTCTATTCTATTCTATTCTATTCTATTCTATTCTATTCTATTCTATTCTATTCTATTCTATTCTATTCTATTCTATATTTTATATTCCGTTCCGTTCCGTTCCATATTCTATTCTATTCTATTCTATTCTATTCTATTCTATTCTATTCTATTCTATTCTATATTTTATATTCCATTCCATTCCATTCCATTCCATATTTTCTATTTATTCTATTCTATTCTATTCTATTCTATTCTATTCTATTCTATTCTATTCTATATTTTATATTCCGTTCCGTTCCGTTCCATATTCTATTCTATTCTATTCTATTCTATTCTATTCTATTCTATTCTATTCTATATTTTATATTCCATTCCAGTCCATTCCATATTTTCTATTCTATTCTATTCTATTCTATTCTATTCTATTCTATTCTATTCCATATTCTATTCCATATTCTATTCTATTCTATTCTATTCTATTCTATTCTATTCTATTCTATTCTATTCTATTCTATTCTATTCTATTCCATATTCTATTCTATTCTATTCTATTCTATTCTATTCTATTCTATTCTATTCTATTCTATTCTATTCTATTCTATTCTATTCCATATTCTATTCTATTCTATTCCATTCCATTCCATTCCATTCCATTCCATATTTTCTATTCCATTCCATTCCATTCCATTCCATATTTTCTATTCTATTCTATTCCATTCAATTCCATTCCATATTTTTTATTCCATTTCATTCCATTCTATTCCATTTTTTATTCTATTCTATTCTATTCTATTCTATTCTATTCTATTCTATTCTATTCTATTCTATTCTATTCCATTCCATTCCATTCCATTCCATTCTATTCCATATTTTCTATTTATTCTATTCTATTCCATTCCATTCCATTCCATATTTTTTATTCCATTTCATTCCATTCTATTCCATATTCTATTCTATTCTATTCTATTCTATTCTATTCTACTCTACTCTACTCTACTCTACTCTACTCTACTCTACTCTACTCCATTCCATTCCATTCCATATTTTCTATTCTATTCTATTCTTATATTCTATTCCATTCCATTCTATTCCATTCCATATTTTCTATTCTATTCTATTCTATTCTATTCTATTCTATTCTATTCTATTCTATTCTATTCTATTCTACTCTATTCTACTCTACTCTACTCTACTCCATTCCATTCCATTCCATTCCATTCCATTCCATATTTTCTATTCTATTCTATTCTATTCTATTCTTATATTCTATTCCATTCCATTCTATTCCATTCCATATTTTCTATTCTATTCTATTCTATTCTATTCTATTCTATTCTATTCTATTCTATTCTATTCTATTCTATTCTATTCTATTCTATTCTATTCTACTCTATTCTACTCTACTCTACTCCATTCCATTCCATTCCATTCCATATTTTCTATTCTATTCTATTCTATTCTATTCTATTCTATTCTTATATTCTATTCCATTCCATTCTATTCCATTCCATATTTTCTATTCTATTCTATTCTATTCTATTCTATTCTATTCTATTCCTATATTCTATTCCATTCCATTCCATTCTATTCTATTCCATTCCATTCCATTCCATATTTTCTATTCTATTCCATTCCATATTTTCTTTTCTATTCTATTCCATTCCATTCCATATTTTCTATTCTATTCTATTCTATTCTATTCTATTCTATTCTATTCTATTCTATTCTATTCTATTCTATTCTATTCTATATTTTATATTCCGTTCCATTCCGTTCCATATTCTATTCTATTCTATTCTATTCTATTCCTATATTCTATTCCTATATTCTATTCCATTCCATTCTATTCTATTCTATTCTATTCCATTCCATTCCATTCCATTCCATTCCATTCCATATTTTCTATTCTATTCTATTCTATTCTATTCTATTCTATTCTATTCTATTCTATTCTATTCTATTCTATTCTATTCTATATTTTATATTCCGTTCCGTTCCATATTCTATTCTATTCTATTCTATTCTATTCTATTCTATTCTATTCTATTCTATTCTATTCTATTCTATTCTATTCTATTCAATTCTATTCTATTCTATTCTATTCTATTCTATTCTATTCTATATTTTATATTCCATTCCATTCCATTCCATTTTTTCTATTCTATTCTATTCTATTCTATTCTATTCTATTCTATTCTATTCTATTCTATTCTATTCTATTCTATTCTATTCTATTCTATTCTATTCTATTCCATATTCTATTCCATATTCTATTCTATTCTATTCTATTCTATTCTATTCTATTCTATTCTATTCTATTCTATTCCATATTCTATTCTATTCTATTCCATTCCATTCCATTCCATTCCATTCCATTCCATTCCATTCCATATTTTCTATTCCATTCCATTCCATTCCATATTTTCTATTCTATTCTATTCCATTCAATTCCATTCCATATTTTTTATTCCATTTCATTCCATTCTATTCTATTCTATTCTATTCTATTCTATTCTATTCTATTCTATTCTATTCTATTCTATTCTATTCTATTCTATTCTATTCTATTCCATTCCATTCCATTCCATTCCATTCCATTCCATTCTATTCCAGATTTTCTATTTATTCTATTCTATTCCATTCCATTCCATATTTTTTATTCCATTTCATTCCATTCTATTCCATTTTCTATTCTATTCTATTCTATTCTATTCTATTCTATTCTACTCTACTCTACTCTACTCTACTCTACTCTACTCTACTCCATTCCATTCCATTCCATTCCATTCCATTCCATATTTTCTATTCTATTCTATTCTTATATTCTATTCCATTCCATTCTATTCCATTCCATATTTTCTATTCTATTCTATTCTATTCTATTCTATTCTATTCTATTCTATTCTATTCTATTCTATTCTATTCTATTCTATTCTATTCTATTCCATTCCATTCCATTCCATTCCATTCCATTCCATTCCATTCTATTCTATTCTTATATTCTATTCCATTCCATTCTATTCCAATCCATATTTTCTATTCTATTCCATTCCATTCTATTCCATTCCATATTTTCTATTCTATTCTATTCTATTCTATTCTATTCTATTCTATTCTATTCTATTCTATTCTATTCTATTCTATATTTTATATTCTGTTCCGTTCCGTTCCCTATTCTATTCTATTCTATTCTATTCTATTCTATATTTTATATTCCGTTCCGTTCCATATTCTATTCTATTCTATTCTATTCTATTCTATTCTATTCTATTCTATTCTATTCTATTCCATATTTTCTATTCTATTCTATTCTATTCTATTCTATTCTATTCTATTCTATTCCTATATTCTATTCCATTCCATTCTATTCTATTCTATTCTATTCCATTCCATTCCATTCCATTCCATTCCATTCCATTCCATTCCATATTTTCTATTCTATTCTATTCTATTCTATTCTATTCTATTCTATTCTATTCTATTCTATTCTATTCTATTCTATTCTATTCTATTCTATTCTATTCTATTCTATATTTTATATTCCGTTCCGTTCCATATTCTATTCTATTCTATTCTATTCTATTCTATTCTATTCTATTCTATTCTATTCTATATTTTATATTCCATTCCATTCCATTCCATATTTTCTTTTCTTTTCTATTCTATTCTATTCTATTCTATTCTATTCTATTCTATTCTATTCTATTCTATTCTATTCTATTCTATTCTATTCTATTCTGTTCCATATTCTATTCCATATTCTATTCTATATTCTATTCTATTCTATTCTATTCTATTCTATTCTATTCTATTCTATTCTATTCCATATTCTATTCTATTCTATTCCATTCCATTCCATTCCATTCCATTCCATATTTTCTATTCCATTCCATTCCATTCCATATTTTCTATTCTATTCTATTCCATTCAATTCCATTCCATATTTTTTATTCCATTTCATTCCATTCTATTCTATTCTATTCTATTCTATTCTATTCTATTCTATTCTATTCTATTCTATTCTATTCTATTCTATTCCATTCCATTGCATTCCATTCTATTCCAGATTTTCTATTTATTCTATTCTATTCCATTCCATTCCATATTTTTTATTCCATTTCATTCCATTCTATTCCATTTTCTATTCTATTCTATTCTATTCTATTCTATTCTATTCTATTCTATTCTATTCTACTCTACTCTACTCTACTCTACTCTACTCTACTCTACTCTACTCCATTCCATTCCATATTTTCTATTCTATTCTATTCTATTCTTATATTCTATTCCATTCCATTCTATTCCATTCCATATTTTCTATTCTATTCTATTCTATTCTATTCTATTCTATTCTATTCTATTCTATTCTATTCCATTCCATTCCATTCCATTCCATTCCATTCCATTCCATTCTATTCTATTCTTATATTCTATTCCATTCCATTCTATTCCAATCCATATTTTCTATTCTATTCCATTCCATTCTATTCCATTCCATATTTTCTATTCTATTCTATTCTATTCTATTCTATTCTATTCTATTCTATTCTATTCTATTCTATTCTATTCTATTCTATTCTATTCTATTCTATATTTTATATTCTGTTCCGTTCCGTTCCCTATTCTATTCTATTCTATTCTATTCTATTCTATTCTATATTTTATATTCCGTTCCGTTCCATATTCTATTCTATTCTATTCTATTCTATTCTATTCTATTCTATTCTATTCTATTCCATATTTTCTATTCTATTCTATTCTATTCTATTCTATTCTATTCTATTCTATTCTATTCTATTCTATATTTTATATTTCATTCCATTCCATTCCATATTTTCTATTCTATTCTATTCTATTCTATTCTATTCTATTCTATTCTATTCTATTCTATTCTATTCTATTCTATTCTATTCCATATTCTATTCTATTCTATTCTATTCTATTCTATTCTATTCTATTCTATTCTATTCCATATTCTATTCTATTCCATTCCATTCCATTCCATATTTTCTATTCTATTCCATTCCATTCCATTCCATATTTTCTATTCTATTCTATTCCATTCCATTCCATTCCATATTTTTTATTCCATTTCATTCCATTCTATTCCATTTTCTATTCTATTCTATTCTATTCTATTCTATTCTATTCTATTCTATTCCATTCCATTCCATTCCATTCCATTCTATTCCATATTTTCTATTTATTCTATTCTATTCCATTCCATTCCATTCCATATTTTTTATTCCATTTCATTCCATTCTATTCCATTTTCTATTCTATTCTATTCTATTCTATTCTATTCTATTCTATTCTATTCTATTCTATATTTTATATTCCATTCCAGTCCATTCCATATTTTCTATTCTATTCTATTCTATTCTATTCTATTCTATTCTATTCTATTCTATTCTATTCTATTCTATTCCATATTCTATTCCATATTCTATTCTATTCTATTCTATTCTATTCTATTCTATTCTATTCTATTCTATTCTATTCTATTCTATTCTATTCCATATTCTATTCTATTCTATTCTATTCTATTCTATTCTATTCTATTCTATTCCATATTCTATTCTATTCTATTCCATTCCATTCCATTCCATTCCATTCCATATTTTCTATTCCATTCCATTCCATTCCATTCCATATTTTCTATTCTATTCTATTCCATTCTATTCCATTCCATATTTTTTATTCCATTTCATTCCATTCTATTCCATATTCTATTCTATTCTATTCTATTCTATTCTATTCTATTCTATTCTATTCTATTCTATTCTATTCTATTCTATTCTATTCTATTCTATTCTATTCCATTCCATTCCATTCCATTCCATTCTATTCCATATTTTCTATTTATTCTATTCTATTCCATTCCATTCCATTCCATATTTTTTATTCCATTTCATTCCATTCTATTCCATATTCTATTCTATTCTATTCTATTCTATTCTATTCTATTCTATTCTACTCTACTCTACTCTACTCTACTCTACTCTACTCTACTCCATTCCATTCCATATTTTCTATTCTATTCTATTCTTATATTCTATTCCATTCCATTCTATTCCATTCCATATTTTCTATTCTATTCTATTCTATTCTATTCTATTCTATTCTATTCTATTCTATTCTATTCTATTCTATTCTATTCTACTCTATTCTACTCTACTCTACTCTACTCCATTCCATTCCATTCCATTCCATTCCATTCCATATTTTCTATTCTATTCTATTCTATTCTATTCTTATATTCTATTCCATTCCATTCTATTCCATTCCATATTTTCTATTCTATTCTATTCTATTCTATTCTATTCTATTCTATTCTATTCTATTCTATTCTATTCTATTCTATTCTATTCTATTCTATTCTACTCTACTCTACTCCATTCCATTCCATTCCATTCCATATTTTCTATTCTATTCTATTCTATTCTATTCTATTCTTATATTCTATTCCATTCCATTCTATTCCATTCCATATTTTCTATTCTATTCTATTCTATTCTATTCTATTCCTATATTCTATTCCATTCCATTCCATTCTATTCTATTCCATTCCATTCCATTCCATATTTTCTATTCTATTCCATTCCATATTTTCTTTTCTATTCTATTCCATTCCATTCCATATTTTCTATTCTATTCTATTCTATTCTATTCTATTCTATTCTATTCTATTCTATTCTATTCTATATTTTATATTCCATTCCATTCCATTCCATATTTTCTATTCTATTCTATTCTATTCTATTCTATTCTATTCTATTCTATTCTATTCTATTCTATTCTATTCTATTCTATTCTATTCTGTTCCATATTCAATTCCATATTCTATTCTATATTCTATTCTATTCTATTCTATTCTATTCTATTCTATTCTATTCTATTCCATATTCTATTCTATTCTATTCCATTCCATTCCATTCCATATTTTCTATTCCATTCCATTCCATTCCATATTTTCTATTCTATTCTATTCCATTCAATTCCATTCCATATTTTTTATTCCATTTCATTCCATTCCATTCCATTCTATTCTATTCTATTCTATTCTATTCTATTCTATTCTATTCTATTCTATTCTATTCTATTCTATTCTATTCTATTCTATTCTATTCTATTCTATTCCATTCCATTGCATTCCATTCTATTCCAGATTTTCTATTTATTCTATTCTATTCCATTCCATTCCATATTTTTTATTCCATTTCATTCCATTCTATTCCATTTTCTATTCTATTCTATTCTATTCTATTCTATTCTATTCTATTCTACTCTATTCTACTCTACTCTACTCTACTCTACTCTACTCTACTCCATTCCATTCCATATTTTCTATTCTATTCTATTCTATTCTATTCTTATATTCTATTCCATTCCATTCTATTCCATTCCATATTTTCTATTCTATTCTATTCTATTCTATTCTATTCTATTCTATTCTATTCTATTCTATTCTATTCTATTCCATTCCATTCCATTCCATTCCATTCCATTCCATTCCATTCCATTCTATTCTATTCTTATATTCTATTCCATTCCATTCTATTCCAATCCATATTTTCTATTCTATTCCATTCCATTCTATTCCATTCCATATTTTCTATTCTATTCTATTCTATTCTATTCTATTCTATTCTATTCTATTCTATTCTATTCTATTCTATATTTTATATTCTGTTCCGTTCCGTTCCCTATTCTATTCTATTCTATTCTATTCTATTCTATTCTATTCTATATTTTATATTCCGTTCCGTTCCATATTCTATTCTATTCTATTCTATTCTATTCTATTCTATTCTATTCTATTCTATTCTATTCCATATTTTCTATTCTATTCTATTCTATTCTATTCTATTCTATTCTATATTTTATATTTCATTCCATTCCATTCCATATTTTCTATTCTATTCTATTCTATTCTATTCTATTCTATTCTATTCTATTCTATTCTATTCTATTCTATTCTATTCTATTCTATTCCATATTCTATTCTATTCTATTCTATTCTATTCTATTCTATTCCATATTCTATTCTATTCCATTCCATTCCATTCCATATTTTCTATTCTATTCCATTCCATTCCATTCCATATTTTCTATTCTATTCTATTCCATTCCATTCCATTCCATATTTTTTATTCCATTTCATTCCATTCTATTCCATTTTCTATTCTATTCTATTCTATTCTATTCTATTCTATTCTATTCTATTCTATTCCATTCCATTCCATTCCATTCCATTCTATTCCATATTTTCTATTTATTCTATTCTATTCCATTCCATTCCATTCCATATTTTTTATTCCATTTCATTCCATTCTATTCCATTTTCTATTCTATTCTATTCTATTCTATTCTATTCTATTCTATTCTATTCTATTCTATATTTTATATTCCATTCCAGTCCATTCCATATTTTCTATTCTATTCTATTCTATTCTATTCTATTCTATTCTATTCTATTCTATTCTATTCTATTCTATTCTATTCCATATTCTATTCCATATTCTATTCTATTCTATTCTATTCTATTCTATTCTATTCTATTCTATTCTATTCTATTCTATTCTATTCTATTCCATATTCTATTCTATTCTATTCTATTCTATTCTATTCTATTCTATTCCATTCCATTCCATTCCATTCTATTCCATATTTTCTATTTATTCTATTCTATTCCATTCCATTCCATTCCATATTTTTTATTCCATTTCATTCCATTCTATTCCATATTCTATTCTATTCTATTCTATTCTATTCTATTCTACTCTACTCTACTCTACTCTACTCTACTCTACTCTACTCTACTCCATTCCATTCCATATTTTCTATTCTATTCTATTCTTATATTCTATTCCATTCCATTCTATTCCATTCCATATTTTCTATTCTATTCTATTCTATTCTATTCTATTCTATTCTATTCTATTCTATTCTATTCTATTCTATTCTATTCTATTCTATTCTATTCTACTCTATTCTACTCTACTCTACTCTACTCCATTCCATTCCATTCCATTCCATTCCATATTTTCTATTCTATTCTATTCTATTCTATTCTATTCTATTCTTATATTCTATTCCATTCCATTCTATTCCATTCCATATTTTCTATTCTATTCTATTCTATTCTATTCTATTCTATTCTATTCTATTCTATTCTACTCTATTCTACTCTACTCTACTCCATTCCATTCCATTCCATTCCATATTTTCTATTCTATTCTATTCTATTCTATTCTATTCTTATATTCTATTCCATTCCATTCTATTCCATTCCATATTTTCTATTCTATTCTATTCTATTCTATTCTATTCTATTCCTATATTCTATTCCATTCCATTCCATTCTATTCTATTCCATTCCATTCCATTCCATATTTTCTATTCTATTCCATTCCATATTTTCTTTTCTATTCTATTCCATTCCATTCCATATTTTCTATTCTATTCTATTCTATTCTATTCTATTCTATTCTATTCTATTCTATTCTATATTTTATATTCCATTCCATTCCATTCCATATTTTCTATTCTATTCTATTCTATTCTATTCTATTCTATTCTATTCTATTCTATTCTATTCTATTCTATTCTATTCTATTCTATTCTATTCTGTTCCATATTCTATTCCATATTCTATTCTATATTCTATTCTATTCTATTCTATTCTATTCTATTCTATTCTATTCTATTCTATTCTATTCTATTCTATTCTATTCTATTCTATTCTATTCTATTCCATATTCTATTCTATTCTATTCCATTCCATTCCATTCCATATTTTCTATTCCATTCCATTCCATTCCATATTTTCTATTCTATTCTATTCCATTCAATTCCATTCCATATTTTTTATTCCATTTCATTCCATTCCATTCCATTCTATTCTATTCTATTCTATTCTATTCTATTCTATTCTATTCTATTCTATTCTATTCTATTCTATTCTATTCTATTCTATTCTATTCTATTCTATTCTATTCTATTCCATTCCATTGCATTCCATTCTATTCCAGATTTTCTATTTATTCTATTCTATTCCATTCCATTCCATATTTTTTATTCCATTTCATTCCATTCTATTCCATTTTCTATTCTATTCTATTCTATTCTATTCTATTCTATTCTATTCTATTCTATTCTATTCTATTCTATTCTACTCTATTCTACTCTACTCTACTCTACTCTACTCTACTCCATTCCATTCCATATTTTCTATTCTATTCTATTCTATTCTATTCTTATATTCTATTCCATTCCATTCTATTCCATTCCATATTTTCTATTCTATTCTATTCTATTCTATTCTATTCTATTCTATTCTATTCTATTCTATTCCATTCCATTCCATTCCATTCCATTCCATTCCATTCCATTCTATTCTATTCTTATATTCTATTCCATTCCATTCTATTCCAATCCATATTTTCTATTCTATTCCATTCCATTCTATTCCATTCCATATTTTCTATTCTATTCTATTCTATTCTATTCTATTCTATTCTATTCTATTCTATTCTATTCTATTCTATTCTATTCTATTCTATATTTTATATTCTGTTCCGTTCCGTTCCCTATTCTATTCTATTCTATTCTATTCTATTCTATATTTTATATTCCGTTCCGTTCCATATTCTATTCTATTCTATTCTATTCTATTCTATTCTATTCTATTCTATTCCATATTTTCTATTCTATTCTATTCTATTCTATTCTATTCTATATTTTATATTTCATTCCATTCCATTCCATATTTTCTATTCTATTCTATTCTATTCTATTCTATTCTATTCTATTCTATTCTATTCTATTCTATTCTATTCTATTCTATTCTATTCCATATTCTATTCTATTCTATTCTATTCTATTCTATTCTATTCTATTCTATTCTATTCCATATTCTATTCTATTCCATTCCATTCCATTCCATATTTTCTATTCTATTCCATTCCATTCCATTCCATATTTTCTATTCTATTCTATTCCATTCCATTCCATTCCATATTTTTTATTCCATTTCATTCCATTCTATTCCATTTTCTATTCTATTCTATTCTATTCTATTCTATTCTATTCTATTCTATTCTATTCTATTCTATTCTATTCTATTCTATTCCATTCCATTCCATTCCATTCCATTCTATTCCATATTTTCTATTTATTCTATTCTATTCCATTCCATTCCATTCCATATTTTTTATTCCATTTCATTCCATTCTATTCCATTTTCTATTCTATTCTATTCTATTCTATTCTATTCTATTCTATTCTATTCTATTCTATTCTATTCTATATTTTATATTCCATTCCAGTCCATTCCATATTTTCTATTCTATTCTATTCTATTCTATTCTATTCTATTCTATTCTATTCTATTCCATATTCTATTCCATATTCTATTCTATTCTATTCTATTCTATTCTATTCTATTCTATTCTATTCTATTCTATTCTATTCTATTCTATTCTATTCTATTCTATTCTATTCTATTCCATATTCTATTCTATTCTATTCTATTCTATTCTATTCTATTCTATTCTATTCTATTCTATTCTATTCTATTCCATATTCTATTCTATTCTATTCCATTCCATTCCATTCCATTCCATTCCATATTTTCTATTCCATTCCATTCCATTCCATTCCATATTTTCTATTCTATTCTATTCCATTCAATTCCATTCCATATTTTTTATTCCATTTCATTCCATTCTATTCCATTTTCTATTCTATTCTATTCTATTCTATTCTATTCTATTCTATTCTATTCTATTCTATTCTATTCTATTCTATTCTATTCTATTCTATTCCATTCCATTCCATTCCATTCCATTCTATTCCATATTTTCTATTTATTCTATTCTATTCCATTCCATTCCATTCCATATTTTTTATTCCATTTCATTCCATTCTATTCCATATTCTATTCTATTCTATTCTATTCTATTCTATTCTACTCTACTCTACTCTACTCTACTCTACTCTACTCTACTCTACTCCATTCCATTCCATATTTTCTATTCTATTCTATTCTTATATTCTATTCCATTCCATTCTATTCCATTCCATATTTTCTATTCTATTCTATTCTATTCTATTCTATTCTATTCTATTCTATTCTATTCTATTCTATTCTACTCTATTCTACTCTACTCTACTCTACTCCATTCCATTCCATTCCATTCCATTCCATTCCATATTTTCTATTCTATTCTATTCTATTCTTATATTCTATTCCATTCCATTCTATTCCATTCCATATTTTCTATTCTATTCTATTCTATTCTATTCTATTCTATTCTATTCTATTCTATTCTATTCTATTCTATTCTATTCTATTCTATTCTATTCTACTCTATTCTACTCTACTCTACTCCATTCCATTCCATTCCATTCCATATTTTCTATTCTATTCTATTCTATTCTATTCTATTCTTATATTCTATTCCATTCCATTCTATTCCATTCCATATTTTCTATTCTATTCTATTCTATTCTATTCTATTCTATTCTATTCTATTCTATTCCTATATTCTATTCCATTCCATTCCATTCTATTCTATTCCATTCCATTCCATTCCATATTTTCTATTCTATTCCATTCCATATTTTTCTTTTCTATTCTATTCCATTCCATTCCATATTTTCTATTCTATTCTATTCTATTCTATTCTATTCTATTCTATTCTATTCTATTCTATTCTATTCTATTCTATTCTATATTTTATATTCCGTTCCATTCCGTTCCATATTCTATTCTATTCTATTCTATTCTATTCCTATATTCTATTCCTATATTCTATTCCATTCCATTCTATTCTATTCTATTCTATTCTATTCCATTCCATTCCATTCCATTCCATTCCATTCCATTCCATTCCATATTTTCTATTCTATTCTATTCTATTCTATTCTATTCTATTCTATTCTATTCTATTCTATTCTATTCTATATTTTATATTCCGTTCCGTTCCATATTCTATTCTATTCTATTCTATTCTATTCTATTCTATTCTATTCTATTCTATTCTATTCTATTCTATTCTATTCTATATTTTATATTCCATTCCATTCCATTCCATTTTTTCTATTCTATTCTATTCTATTCTATTCTATTCTATTCTATTCTATTCTATTCTATCTATTCTATTCTATTCTATTCTATTCTATTCTATTCTATTCTATTCTATTCTATTCTATTCCATATTCTATTCTATTCTATTCTATTCTATTCTATTCTATTCTATTCTATTCTATTCTATTCTATTCCATATTCTATTCTATTCTATTCCATTCCATTCCATTCCATTCCATTCCATTCCATTCCATATTTTCTATTCCATTCCATTCCATTCCATATTTTCTATTCTATTCTATTCCATTCAATTCCATTCCATATTTTTTATTCCATTTCATTCCATTCTATTCTATTCTATTCTATTCTATTCTATTCTATTCTATTCTATTCTATTCTATTCTATTCTATTCTATTCTATTCCATTCCATTCCATTCCATTCCATTCTATTCCAGATTTTCTATTTATTCTATTCTATTCCATTCCATTCCATATTTTTTATTCCATTTCATTCCATTCTATTCCATTTTCTATTCTATTCTATTCTATTCTATTCTATTCTATTCTATTCTACTCTACTCTACTCTACTCTACTCTACTCTACTCTACTCTACTCTACTCCATTCCATTCCATTCCATTCCATATTTTCTATTCTATTCTATTCTTATATTCTATTCCATTCCATTCTATTCCATTCCATATTTTCTATTCTATTCTATTCTATTCTATTCTATTCTATTCTATTCTATTCTATTCTATTCTATTCTATTCTATTCTATTCCATTCCATTCCATTCCATTCCATTCCATTCCATTCCATTCCATTCCATTCCATTCTATTCTTATATTCTATTCCATTCCATTCTATTCCAATCCATATTTTCTATTCTATTCCATTCCATTCTATTCCATTCCATATTTTCTATTCTATTCTATTCTATTCTATTCTATTCTATTCTATTCTATTCTATTCTATATTTTATATTCTGTTCCGTTCCGTTCCCTATTCTATTCTATTCTATTCTATTCTATTCTATATTTTATATTCCGTTCCGTTCCATATTCTATTCTATTCTATTCTATTCTATTCTATTCTATTCTATTCTATTCTATTCCATATTTTCTATTCTATTCTATTCTATTCTATTCTATTCTATTCTATTCTATTCTATTCTATTCCTATATTCTATTCCATTCCATTCTATTCTATTCTATTCTATTCCATTCCATTCCATTCCATTCCATTCCATTCCATATTTTCTATTCTATTCTATTCTATTCTATTCTATTCTATTCTATTCTATTCTATTCTATTCTATTCTATTCTATATTTTATATTCCGTTCCGTTCCATATTCTATTCTATTCTATTCTATTCTATTCTATTCTATTCTATTCTATTCTATTCTATTCTATTCTATTCTATATTTTATATTCCATTCCATTCCATTCCATTTTTTCTATTCTATTCTATTCTATTCTATTCTATTCTATTCTATTCTATTCTATTCTATTCTATTCTATTCTATTCTATTCTATTCTATTCTATTCTATTCTATTCTATTCCATATTCTATTCTATTCTATTCTATTCTATTCTATTCTATTCTATTCTATTCTATTCTATTCCATATTCTATTCTATTCTATTCCATTCCATTCCATTCCATTCCATTCCATTCCATTCCATATTTTCTATTCCATTCCATTCCATTCCATATTTTCTATTCTATTCTATTCCATTCAATTCCATTCCATATTTTTTATTCCATTTCATTCCATTCTATTCTATTCTATTCTATTCTATTCTATTCTATTCTATTCTATTCTATTCTATTCTATTCTATTCTATTCTATTCTATTCTATTCCATTCCATTCCATTCCATTCCATTCTATTCCAGATTTTCTATTTATTCTATTCTATTCCATTCCATTCCATATTTTTTATTCCATTTCATTCCATTCTATTCCATTTTCTATTCTATTCTATTCTATTCTATTCTATTCTATTCTATTCTATTCTACTCTACTCTACTCTACTCTACTCTACTCTACTCTACTCTACTCCATTCCATTCCATTCCATTCCATATTTTCTATTCTATTCTATTCTTATATTCTATTCCATTCCATTCTATTCCATTCCATATTTTCTATTCTATTCTATTCTATTCTATTCTATTCTATTCTATTCTATTCTATTCTATTCTATTCTATTCTATTCTATTCTATTCCATTCCATTCCATTCCATTCCATTCCATTCCATTCCATTCCATTCCATTCCATTCTATTCTTATATTCTATTCCATTCCATTCTATTCCAATCCATATTTTCTATTCTATTCCATTCCATTCTATTCCATTCCATATTTTCTATTCTATTCTATTCTATTCTATTCTATTCTATTCTATTCTATTCTATTCTATATTTTATATTCTGTTCCGTTCCGTTCCCTATTCTATTCTATTCTATTCTATTCTATTCTATATTTTATATTCCGTTCCGTTCCATATTCTATTCTATTCTATTCTATTCTATTCTATTCTATTCTATTCTATTCCATATTTTCTATTCTATTCTATTCTATTCTATTCTATTCTATTCTATTCTATTCTATTCTATTCCTATATTCTATTCCATTCCATTCTATTCTATTCTATTCTATTCCATTCCATTCCATTCCATTCCATTCCATTCCATATTTTCTATTCTATTCTATTCTATTCTATTCTATTCTATTCTATTCTATTCTATTCTATTCTATTCTATATTTTATATTCCGTTCCGTTCCATATTCTATTCTATTCTATTCTATTCTATTCTATTCTATTCTATTCTATATTTTATATTCCATTCCATTCCATTCCATATTTTCTATTCTATTCTATTCTATTCTATTCTATTCTATTCTATTCTATTCTATTCTATTCTATTCTATTCTATTCTGTTCCATATTCTATTCCATATTCTATTCTATATTCTATTCTATTCTATTCTATTCTATTCTATTCTATTCTATTCTATTCTATTCTATTCCATATTCTATTCTATTCTATTCCATTCCATTCCATTCCATTCCATTCCATATTTTCTATTCCATTCCATTCCATTCCATATTTTCTATTCTATTCTATTCCATTCAATTCCATTCCATATTTTTTATTCCATTTCATTCCATTCCATTCCATTCCATTCTATTCTATTCTATTCTATTCTATTCTATTCTATTCTATTCTATTCTATTCTATTCTATTCTATTCCATTCCATTCTATTCCATATTTTCTATTTATTCTATTCTATTCCATTCCATTCCATTCCATATTTTTTATTCCATTTCATTCCATTCTATTCCATATTCTATTCTATTCTATTCTATTCTATTCTATTCTATTCTACTCTACTCTACTCTACTCTACTCTACTCTACTCCATTCCATTCCATATTTTCTATTCTATTCTATTCTTATATTCTATTCCATTCCATTCTATTCCATTCCATATTTTCTATTCTATTCTATTCTATTCTATTCTATTCTATTCTATTCTATTCTATTCTATTCTATTCTATTCTATTCTATTCTATTCTATTCTATTCTATTCTACTCTATTCTACTCTACTCTACTCTACTCCATTCCATTCCATTCCATTCCATTCCATATTTTCTATTCTATTCTATTCTATTCTATTCTTATATTCTATTCCATTCCATTCTATTCCATTCCATATTTTCTATTCTATTCTATTCTATTCTATTCTATTCTATTCTATTCTATTCTATTCTATTCTATTCTATTCTATTCTATTCTATTCTACTCTATTCTACTCTACTCCATTCCATTCCATTCCATTCCATTCCATATTTTCTATTCTATTCTATTCTATTCTATTCTATTCTATTCTATTCCTATATTCTATTCCATTCCATTCCATTCTATTCTATTCCATTCCATTCCATTCCATATTTTCTATTCTATTCCATTCCATATTTTCTTTTCTATTCTATTCCATTCCATTCCATATTTTCTATTCTATTCTATTCTATTCTATTCTATTCTATTCTATTCTATTCTATTCTATTCTATTCTATTCTATTCTATTCTATTCTATTCTATTCTATATTTTATATTCCGTTCCATTCCGTTCCATATTCTATTCTATTCTATTCTATTCTATTCTATTCCTATATTCTATTCCTATATTCTATTCCATTCCATTCTATTCTATTCTATTCTATTCCATTCCATTCCATTCCATTCCATTCCATATTTTCTATTCTATTCTATTCTATTCTATTCTATTCTATTCTGTTCTATTCTATTCTATTCTATTCTATTCTATTCTATTCTATATTTTATATTCCGTTCCGTTCCATATTCTATTCTATTCTATTCTATTCTATTCTATTCTATTCTATTCTATTCAATTCTATTCTATTCTATTCTATTCTATTCTATTCTATTCTATATTTTATATTCCATTCCATTCCATTCCATTTTTTCTATTCTATTCTATTCTATTCTATTCTATTCTATTCTATTCTATTCTATTCTATTCTATTCTATTCTATTCTATTCTATTCTATTCTATTCCATATTCTATTCCATATTCTATTCTATTCTATTCTATTCTATTCTATTCTATTCTATTCTATTCCATATTCTATTCTATTCTATTCCATTCCATTCCATTCCATTCCATTCCATTCCATTCCATTCCATATTTTCTATTCCATTCCATTCCATTCCATATTTTCTATTCTATTCTATTCCATTCAATTCCATTCCATATTTTTTATTCCATTTCATTCCATTCTATTCTATTCTATTCTATTCTATTCTATTCTATTCTATTCTATTCCATTCCATTCCATTCCATTCCATTCTATTCCAGATTTTCTATTTATTCTATTCTATTCCATTCCATTCCATATTTTTTATTCCATTTCATTCCATTCTATTCCATTTTCTATTCTATTCTATTCTATTCTATTCTATTCTACTCTACTCTACTCTACTCTACTCTACTCTACTCTACTCCATTCCATTCCATTCCATTCCATTCCATATTTTCTATTCTATTCTATTCTTATATTCTATTCCATTCCATTCTATTCCATTCCATATTTTCTATTCTATTCTATTCTATTCTATTCTATTCTATTCTATTCTATTCTATTCTATTCTATTCTATTCTATTCTATTCTATTCTATTCTATTCCATTCCATTCCATTCCATTCCATTCCATTCCATTCCATTCCATTCTATTCTATTCTTATATTCTATTCCATTCCATTCTATTCCAATCCATATTTTCTATTCTATTCCATTCCATTCTATTCCATTCCATATTTTCTATTCTATTCTATTCTATTCTACTATTCTATTCTATTCTATTCTATTCTATTCTATTCTATTCTATTCTATATTTTATATTCTGTTCCGTTCCGTTCCCTATTCTATTCTATTCTATTCTATATTTTATATTCCGTTCCGTTCCATATTCTATTCTATTCTATTCTATTCTATTCTATTCTATTCTATTCTATTCTATTCTATTCTATTCCATATTTTCTATTCTATTCTATTCTATTCTATTCTATTCTATTCCTATATTCTATTCCATTCCATTCTATTCTATTCTATTCTATTCCATTCCATTCCATTCCATTCCATTCCATTCCATATTTTCTATTCTATTCTATTCTATTCTATTCTATTCTATTCTATTCTATTCTATTCTATTCTATTCTATTCTATATTTTATATTCCGTTCCGTTCCATATTCTATTCTATTCTATTCTATTCTATTCTATTCTATTCTATTCTATTCCATTCTATTCTATATTTTATATTCCATTCCATTCCATTCCATATTTTCTATTCTATTCTATTCTATTCTATTCTATTCTATTCTATTCTATTCTATTCTATTCTATTCTATTCTATTCTATTCTGTTCCATATTCTATTCCATATTCTATTCTATATTCTATTCTATTCTATTCTATTCTATTCTATTCTATTCTATTCTATTCTATTCCATATTCTATTCTATTCTATTCCATTCCATTCCATTCCATTCCATTCCATATTTTCTATTCCATTCCATTCCATTCCATATTTTCTATTCTATTCTATTCCATTCAATTCCATTCCATATTTTTTATTCCATTTCATTCCATTCCATTCCATTCTATTCTATTCTATTCTATTCTATTCTATTCTATTCTATTCTATTCTATTCTATTCTATTCTATTCTATTCTATTCTATTCTATTCTATTCTATTCCATTCCATTGCATTCCATTCTATTCCAGATTTTCTATTTATTCTATTCTATTCCATTCCATTCCATATTTTTTATTCCATTTCATTCCATTCTATTCCATTTTCTATTCTATTCTATTCTATTCTATTCTATTCTATTCTATTCTATTCTATTCTATTCTATTCTACTCTACTCTACTCTACTCTACTCTACTCCATTCCATTCCATATTTTCTATTCTATTCTATTCTATTCTTATATTCTATTCCATTCCATTCTATTCCATTCCATATTTTCTATTCTATTCTATTCTATTCTATTCTATTCTATTCTATTCTATTCTATTCTATTCTATTCTATTCTATTCTATTCTATTCTATTCTATTCTATTCTATTCTATTCTATTCCATTCCATTCCATTCCATTCCATTCCATTCCATTCCATTCTATTCTATTCTTATATTCTATTCCATTCCATTCTATTCCAATCCATATTTTCTATTCTATTCCATTCCATTCTATTCCATTCCATATTTTCTATTCTATTCTATTCTATTCTATTCTATTCTATTCTATTCTATTCTATTCTATATTTTATATTCTGTTCCGTTCCGTTCCCTATTCTATTCTATTCTATTCTATTCTATTCTATTCTATATTTTATATTCCGTTCCGTTCCATATTCTATTCTATTCTATTCTATTCTATTCTATTCTATTCTATTCTATTCCATATTTTCTATTCTATTCTATTCTATTCTATTCTATTCTATTCTATTCTATTCTATTCTATTCTATATTTTATATTTCATTCCATTCCATTCCATATTTTCTATTCTATTCTATTCTATTCTATTCTATTCTATTCTATTCTATTCTATTCTATTCTATTCTATTCTATTCTATTCTATTCTATTCTATTCCATATTCTATTCTATTCTATTCTATTCTATTCTATTCTATTCTATTCTATTCTATTCTATTCTATTCCATATTCTATTCTATTCCATTCCATTCCATTCCATATTTTCTATTCTATTCCATTCCATTCCATTCCATATTTTCTATTCTATTCTATTCCATTCCATTCCATTCCATATTTTTTATTCCATTTCATTCCATTCTATTCCATTTTCTATTCTATTCTATTCTATTCTATTCTATTCTATTCTATTCTATTCTATTCTATTCTATTCTATTCTATTCTATTCCATTCCATTCCATTCCATTCCATTCCATTCTATTCCATATTTTCTATTTATTCTATTCTATTCCATTCCATTCCATTCCATATTTTTTATTCCATTTCATTCCATTCTATTCCATTTTCTATTCTATTCTATTCTATTCTATTCTATTCTATTCTATTCTATTCTATTCTATTCTATTCTATTCTATTCTATTCCATTCCATTCCATTCCATTCCATATTTTCTATTTATTCTATTCTATTCCATTCCATATTTTTTATTCCATTTCATTCCATTCTATTCCATTTTTTATTCTATTCTATTCTATTCTATTCTATTCTATTCTATTCTATTCTATTCTATTCTATTCTATTCTTTCTAAATTGTTAGTGATTTTTTTAGTAACAAGGCAATCTTTAACCTTGAAAAGAAAATAATTAAAACACAAACTAGGAAGGAAATTTTTTAAAAAATATATTCTCCATTGATTAGTCGTTACAGGATTACCGATTAACTCCCTTTTAGTAATGCTTTAGGAACCAAACAATCTTTAATCTTAAAAAGAAACTTAAAAATAAATAAAATATAAACTAGGTAGGAAAACTAGAAAAAAATATCTTTTTTTACTTATCACACTCACGCGATTCTCAGTGAACTCACTTTTAATTATTTTTTTAGTGGCAAAACTTTAATCGCAAGAGAAAAAACTAATTTTAAAAAGAAAAACTTTTTAAAAAATTAAAATATAGACTAGAAAGGGAAATGAAAAACGTATCTTATTTTTTTAACTTTTTATCAATCACTGGATTTGCCATGAAGCATTTGCCATGAAGCATCTTAAAAAGAAAAAAAAAACTTGAAAAAAAATTAAAATACAAACTAGGAAAGAAAATTAAAAAATGTATCTTATTTTTTTAGCTTATCAATTGTCACCGGATTTGCAATGAACTTAATTTTTTAGTGGCAAAACATTAATCTTAAAAAGAAAAATTTTTAAAAAGAAAAGAAAGATAAAAAAAAATAAAATATAAACTTGTAAGGAAAATTTAAAAATGTATCATTTTTTAAACAGTCATCACTGGATTTGCAGTGAAGTCACTTTTAGTCATTTTTAATGGCAAAACGCCATAATCGTAAAAAAACCCTAATTTTAAAAAAGAAAAGAAACTTAAATAAAATATAAACTATGAAGGAAAAATTAAAAATGTATCTGTTTTTTACTTATCAATCGTTGCTGGATTTGCAATGAAGTTTTAGTAATTTTTTAGTGGCAAAACGCTCTTTAATATTAAAAAGAAAAACTTTTTTTAAAAAAGAAACAAGTTAAAATACAAACTAAGAAAGAAAATTAAAACAATGTATTATTTTTTTAATTTATCAATCATGACTGGATTTGCAATGAACTCACTATTAGTAATTTTTAGTGGCAAAACACTAATCTTAAAAAGAGAAAAAAACTGATTTTAAAAAGAAAAGAAACTTAAAAAAAATAAAATATAAACTAGGAAGGAAAATTAAAAAAAGTGTATCATCTTTTTTAACTTATCGATCATCACGGGATTCGTAAAGAAGTCACTTTTAGTCATTCTTAATGGCAAAACACTATAATCGTAAAAAGAAAAGCTAATTTTTAAAAACCTAATAAAATAAAATAAAATATAAACTACGGAAGAAAATTTAAACATGTATCTTTTCTTACTTATCAATCGTCACTGGATTTGCAATGAAGTCACTTTTAGTCATCGCTCTTTAATCTTAAAAAGAGGGGGGGGAATTTAATTTTTAAAAAGAATTCAAAATACAAACTAAGAAAGAAAAAGACCAACATGTATTTTTTTTTTCTCTTTCTTGTTTCTACTTAATCAGTCATGATTGGATTTGCAATGAGATCCCCTTTGGGTGATTTTTATTTTTTTTTTATTTTTTTTTAAGCAACGAAACCATCTTTAATCTTGAAAAAAGGGACTTGGAGAAATTAAAAATGTAAAAATTTAAATTAATTTAAAAAAACGAAAACAAACTACGGCTAGGAAAGCCGCCTCTGATTGTCTAATTTTTCTTTCATTTTGTTTTTAAGAAGCCCGGGGCAGTTGCAATTTGCACTTTTAACTTCACGTGAGAAGGTGTGACCAATTAAGGGTCTGGGTGCGAAAGCTGCCTTTTTTTTTTTAAGCCACCAGTGCGAATGTGTTTTTGTTTTTAATTTGCAGATGCCGGTTACGTTTGTGGACATTGCGGTTTATTTCTCCGCCGAAGAGTGGAAGAATTTGGCCGACTGGCAAAAAGACCTGTACAACAATCTCGTGAAGGAAAACTACGAATCCTTGCTAACACTCGGTATAACCAGGTTACCGGCCGCCGCAGATTTCTTATCCCCTTATAGTAGTCCTCGATTTACAACATTTCATTTAGTGACTGTTCAAAGTTAAAACAGCACTGGAAAAAAGAGACCTGTGATGCTTTTTCACACTTAACGACCAGAGACTTGGGATCAGAATTCAGACACTTGGCCCCTGACTCATATTATGACGGTCGCATCCCCTTTTGTGACCTTCCGACAAGCAAAGTCAATGGGGAAAAACCGGATTCACGTAACAACCGTGTTCCTAACTTAACAGGGGCAGTGATTCACTTAACAACCAGATCAAGAAAGGTCCTCGCTTAGCGGTGGGAAGTTTGGGGCTCGAATGTGGTCGTAAGTTGAGGACTGAACAACTGTGCCAAGAAAGGTCGTAAAATGGGGCAAAATGCACTTAACTGTCTCACTCAGAAAAGAGAAATTTGGAGCTCAGTTGTCGTAAGTCGAGGACTGAAGGACGGGCAGATAGATTGTAAAAGGGAGCAAAACATACCTCACAACTGTCTCACTTAGTAACAGAAATAGGCTCAGTTGTGGTCGTAGGTCAAGGAGTGAACAACTGTAACCAGAGAGATTATAAAAAGGAGCAAAATTTACTGAACAACTGTCTTGCTTAGTGATGGAAATGTTGGGCCCAGTTGTCGTAAGTCAAGGACTGAATTACGGTGGCCAGAGAGATTGGAAAAGGGAGCAAAATCTAACCTCACAACTGTCTCGCTTAGTGATGGAAATGTTGGGCCCAGTTGTCGTAAGTTGAGGACTGAATGACGGTGGCCAGAGAGATTGTAAAAGGGAGCAAAATTTACTTCACAACTGTCTCGCTTAGCAGCGGAAATGGGCTCAGTTGTGGTCGTAAGTCGAGGACTGAATTATGGTGGGCAGAGAGATTGGAAAAGGGAACAAAACTCGCCTCACACCTGTCTCGCTTAGTAACGGAAATGTTGGGCTCAGTTGTGGTCGTAAGTTGAGGACTGAACAACTATGAGCTGAGAGATTGGAAAAGGAAGCAAAACTTAACCTCACAACTGTCTCGCTTAGTGACGGAAATGTTGGGCTCAGTTGTGGTCGTACGTCAAGGACTGGACAGCTGTGAGCAGAAAGATGGGGAAAGAGAGCAAAACGTAACCTCACAACTGTCTGGCTTAGTAACAGAAACGTTGGGCTCAGTTGTGGTCGTAAGTCGAGGATTGCCTGCATTGGCTGGTTTTTTCTGGTCAAAACGCCGACCCTGCGAGGTGGGGAAAGCCAACTGGTGGGGGGGGGCGGGAGCATCGACTCCTTTTCTGGCTGCCTTTTTGTTTTGTTTTTAATTGCACCTCCATTTTCCAGGGGCCGACGTCAGCATCTCCAAGGCCGAGATGCCCCCCAGGAGTGACCGAGGCGCGCCCCAACCCTGCGTCCCGGAGCCGGGTGCGAAGGAGCGCGAAGTGATCCCCGAGCCTTGCACAGGTTCGGGGGAAGGGGGGTAGAGGAGGGATGGGTGGAGGCAGCCCGGTTTGGAAAGGCTGACTTGGGAGGTTCGGGTCACTCCCTGCTCTCCCGGGGTGGAGGAGGTGAGATCCTAAAGGTCGGGGGAAAAGGAACCCAGGTTAAGTGGGTTGTGGGAATGCAGCGGAGGGCGTTGCCTTCCTCTCCGGGTTCCTCGTCTTCGTCTTCCTCTGCTTTGGTCTATCTCTCTCTCTCTTTTTTCTCCTTCTTGGTTCCCTCTCTCCTTTCTTGCTTATCTTTTCTTTCCTGCCTGCCTTCTCTCCCTCCTTCCTTTCCTTTCGTTTTTTTTCCTGCCTTCCTTCCGTCCTTCTTTCCTTCTTTCTCCCCTCTCTTCCTCCTTCCCTCCCTCCTTTCCTGCTATCCTTCCTCCCTCCCTCCCTCCCTCCCTTCCATGTCCACTGTCTCCTTTTCTGCCTGCCTCCTTCATTCTTTCATGCCTTATTTCTCCTCCCTTCCTTCCTTCCTCCCTCCCTCCCTCCCTCCCTCCCTCCCTCCCTTCCTTCCATGTCCACTCTCCTTTTCTGCCTGCCTCCTTCATTCTTTCATGCCTTATTTCTCCTCCCTTCCTTCCTTCCTCCCTCCCTCCCTCCCTCCCTTCCTTCCATGTCCACTCTCCTTTTCTGCCTGCCTCCTTCATTCTTTCATGCCTTATTTCTCCTCCCTTCCTTCCTTCCTCCCTCCCTCCCTCCCTCCCTTCCTTCCATGTCCACTCTCCTTTTCTGCCTGCCTCCTTCATTCTTTCATGCCTTATTTCTCCTCCCTTCCTTCCTTCCTCCCTCCCTCCCTCCCTCCCTCCCTCCCTTCCTTCCATGTCCACTCTCCTTTTCTGCCTGCCTCCTTCATTCTTTCATGCCTTATTTCTCCTCCCTTCCTTCCTTCCTCCCTCCCTCCCTCCCTCCCTCCCTCCCTTCCTTCCATGTCCACTCTCCTTTTCTGCCTGCCTCCTTCATTCTTTCATGCCTTATTTCTCCTCCCTTCCTTCCTTCCTCCCTCCCTCCCTCCCTCCCTTCCTTCCATGTCCACTCTCCTTTTCTGCCTGCCTCCTTCATTCTTTCATGCCTTATTTCTCCTCCCTTCCTTCCTTCCTCCCTCCCTCCCTCCCTCCCTCCCTTCCTTCCCAGATCACCCTTCTGCACCCAGCCACCGAACAAACCACGATTGCATCATGCATCCATCTTCCACCTCCGGGGGTCCCCCTACCCACATTCAGCCTGGCCCTTACCCAAATGCACCCCCCCCGCCTGCACGAATTCTTGGCCCCTTGATTCTAGAAGAACGTTCCCCCCCAACCTCCCCCCCCATGGAGGGTGGTGCATTTTGAACCTGTGGTTCAATGCGGGTGGCAGCGGGTGGGGTCCCAGGCCGTGTTTCCAAGTTGCGTCTGTCTCCTCCTCCTCCCCTTCTCTCCCTCGAACCCAGGACCCTTGGCCACCACGCCGGACATCCTGACCCGCATCAAGCAGGAGGGGTCGTACGGAGGAGGGGGTCCTTTCTCCGAGGACAGAGGCCTGGTGGCGGACCCGTGCGCAGGTAATGGGCGAGGGCGGGGGGGACTTGATGTTTGGGGGCAAAAAGGGTGTGTGTGTGTGTGTGTGTGTGTGTGTGTGTGTGTGTGTCCCAGACTCTTTGACACTTCCACCCAGGGTGGTCGAAAAAGGCAAGATGGGAAAAAAAAAAGAGGCAAGATGGCATCGCCCAGGCAGAGCTTGGATAGCGCCGATGGTTTTCCTGTCGGATATTTTCAATTTATGATCTCCTGACCCTTGGAAAAATGCAGGCTGGGTGGAGAGAACAGCAGGGGAAATAATTAACCGTGGCTTGTTTGTGTGGCTTATTCCATTGGATGACCCAGCCTGGTTTAGTGCAGGGTGGCTCGAGCTGGGTCACTTTTAAGACAGTTGGACTTCGACTCCCAGAATTCCCCAGCCAGCATGATTTAAAATATATGGACTTCAACTCCCAGAATTTCCCAGCCAGCATATTTTAAAATGTATGGACTTCAACTCCCAGAATTCCCCAGCTAGCCTGTTTTAAAATATGTGGACTTCAACTCCCAGAATTCCTTAGCCAACATGCTTTAATATATATGGACTTCAACTCCCAAAATTCCCCAGCTAGCCTGTTTTAAAATATGTGGACTTCAACTCCCAGAATTCCTTAACCAAGATGCTTTAAAATATATGGACTTCAACTCCCAGAATTCCCCAGCCAGCATATTTTAAGAAGGGTGGACTTCAACCACCAGAAGTCCCCAGATGGTATATTTTAAAATATATGGACTTCAAGTACCAGAATTCTTCAGCCAGTTTACTGGCTAGGGAATTCTGGGAGTTGAAGTCCATGTCTCTTCAAATTGCCGAGGTTGAAGAAGGCTCAGTTTACACGTGCAAATTGAATACACAAGGCCAATTGCCCTGAGCGCAAACACAGCATGCATCTGACACGCATGTGCTTCGGTGGGCTTGGGGCCAGTGTGCTTGGGCTCTCTGTCCCCTTTGGGGAGAGGAGGGATCCCCGAAATCGGTTCCGCGAATTGAGCATCCCCTCTTTCCTCCTGCAGGTGGCCAGGCACTTATGTCCGCCCACGACTTTTTATCCTGGATTAAACAGGAGGAGGATCCGTGTGTCCGACCGCAGTGGGTCCCGTCGGAAAGAGAGACACTCCCGGTGCAAGGCGGTCCAGGTAAGTCCTCATCCGACTGGCCCCATCTCCTTTAGTGGAATGCGGTTGTTTTGAAATAATACCTCACCCTCTATTGGCGACCACAAAGGCGCCCCAAAATTTTTGTCGCTAAGCGAGACGTTTTGCCTAGGGAGTTGTGCCCCCTCTTACGACTTTTCTTGCCACCGCTGTGAAATGATTCGCTGCCACTGTTCAGTTGGTTGTTAAGTGAATTGGGCTTCCCCATGCAACGCTGCTTGTCCAGAGGTTGCAAAAACGGGATCCATGTGACACCCTGGGATGCTGCGAACGTCATAAAGACGAGTCAGTGGCCAAGCGTCTGAATTTGGAATCGGGTGAGCACGGGGAGGCTGCAACGGTCTTTTTAAGTGTGAGAAACGGTCGCCGGCCGCTTTTTTCCAGTCCTGTTGTAACTTCGATTGTTCACGTTGTAAGTAAAGGATTAGCTGCTATTCCAAAAATGAGAGAGGAATCAATGGTGAAATTGACAGATTTGGCTGAAATTGACCATTTCAAACATTGTAAGTTCAAAATCACGTTCAAAAGCATGATGAGTCATCCTTAACGACCACAACGGGGCTGAGAATTTCTGTCGTTAAGCAAAGCAATTGTTCACTGAGTCGCCCCCGATTTTACTATTTTTTTGCCACGGCGGTTGAAGTGAATCCCTGCCGTTGTTAAATGAATCGGGTGGCCGTTAAGCAAATCTGCCTTCCCACCTTTGGCTTGGCTTGTGGGAAGCCGTCTGGGATGGTCACAAATGGCGATCCCGTAGCTGTGGGTCATGGCAGCCGTTATCAATATAGGCACTCTCATTTTGATCATGTAACCTGAGGGATGCAGTGATGGTCGTAAGCGCGAGGACCTGTCATAAGTCCCTTTTTTTGTTCCAGTGCCATTGTAACTTTGAATGGTTGCAAAAATCAACGCTTAAAATGCTTTAGACCCTCCTGGAGATTTCCATAAAGGTAGTTTTGCTGACTGTTTTCAAGAGGTAGACGTGATGAAACGGCATCGGGTGCAGAATTAGAATCAGAATCGGGATAGAGCTGCAAGGGCCCTCAGAGGTCATCTAGTCCAGCCCCCTGCTCAAGCAGGAGACCATTACAGAATAACAGAGTTGGAAGGGACCGCGGAGGCCATCTAGTCCAGCCCCCTGCTCAAGCAAGAGACTCTTACAGAATTAGTTGGAAGGGACCTCGGAGGTCATCTGGTCCAACCCTCTACTCAAAAAAAGGAGACCTTTACAGAATCAGAGGATAACAGAGTTGGAAGGGACCTTGGAGGTCTTCTAGTCCAGCCCCCTGCTCAAGCAGGAGACCCTTACAGAATTACAGAACAACAGAGTCGGAAGGGACCGCGGAGGTCATCTAGTCCAGCCCCCTGCTCAAGCAGGAGACCCTATACCATTTCAAACAAGTGACTGTCCAGTCTCTTCTTAAAAACCTCCAGTGACGAAAGCACCCACAGCGTCTGGTGGCAAGCTGTTCCACTGTCCTCACTGTTAGGAAGTTTCTCCTTAGTTCCCTAGGTCGCTTCTCTCCTTGATTAGTTGCCATCCGTTGCTTCTTCTCCTGCCTTCTGGTGCTTTGGAAAATTAGTGGACCCCCTCCTCTTCTTTGTGGCAGCCTCCCCAAATACTGGAATAACCGCTACTCTGCGCTCCCCCCCCAGTCCTTCTTTTCTCTGGACTGGCCATTCCCAAATCCCGCAACCCTCCTTCGTACGTTTTAGTCTCCAGGCCTTGGATCGTCTTAGTTGCTCTTCTCTGCATCTTTTTTTGTGACGATGCAGGATTCCAGGTGTGGCCTTAGTAAGGCTTTAGAAAACGGTGCCAAGACTTCGCGTGGCTTTGATTCTATGCCTCTGTTTATACAACCGAGGATCGTGTTAGCATTTTCGGCTGCTGCTGCACACGGCTGGCTCCTGTTTAAGGGATCGTCCGCTCGGATGCCAAAGTTACTCTTTTTGAACCAGGTTTCGCCTAATCTGTACTCGTCCCTTTGGGGTTTTTTTTTCCCCGTCTAGGGGTAAAACTTTGCTTTTCTCCCCCTTTGATTTCATTTTGTTGGATAGGGGCCGTTGTTCCAAGTTTGCCAAGATCGTTTTGGATCCTGTGCTTGTCTTCTGGGGTGTTGGCTACTCCTGCCACCTTAGCGTCATCTGCAAATTTGATAGTTCCCCTTCTATTCTCTTATACCTCTGTTCCTTTATAGGCAGTTTTTACCGTGTTCTCAATTTATGACCGCCTCTTTAGCAACTGTTCAAAGTTCTGGGGGGAAAAAACAAAACACAATTTGGACGCATTTACGATCCGTCGCAACGATCCATCGTTTCCCGATTAGAATTCAGAATTTTTCGTAGTTTGCTGCAACAAACAAACAAACAAACACCCGTTTGGGAATTACTCAGCCTGAATAACTCCCCAAGTTTGTAAAGTACCGTGGATTCAATTTGAAAATAAGAGAAGGAAAAGGTTTTGACTCCAGGAGGATCAGCTTGAGGGAGAGAAAAAAAAATCTCGTTTTCATGTATGCTGATTAGTCTACGTTTAAAGTGATGCGGTGGCTCAGTGGGTTAGGACGCTGAGCTTGTCGATCAGAAGGTCGGCAGTTTGGCGGGTCGAATCCCGAGTGCCGCGTAACAGAGTGAGCGCCTGTTACTCATCCCAGCTTCTGCCAACCTAGCAGTTCGAAAGCACGTAAAAATGCAAGTAGAAAAATAGGGACCACTCCGGTGGGAAGGTAACAGCGTTCCGTGCGCCTTTGGCGTCCAGTCATACCGGCCACATGACCACGGAGACGTCCTCGGACAAGCGCTGGCTCTTCGGCTTTGAAACGGAGATGAGCACCGGCCCCTAGAGTCGGAAACGACTAGCACGCATGTGCGGGGGAAGCTTTACCTTTACCTAAAGTGACGATAAAGTGATTATTCTGTTTGAATTTGTGAGCTAATTGGAGACTGGTGTTGGTGTGACATGCATAACTGAATGAAAGCTCTTAATGTGGTTTTTGTGTTGTGGCTTCTGGGTTTAAAATGAAGGGGTTCTTCCCCTTTGTATAGAATACTTGAGTATTGTTGAAAGTTAGTAAAATATTCAAACTAAAAAAAAAGTGTTTTCTCCCTTTAGGGTTTTTTTTTTTAAAAAATGAAATAACATAGAGGATCCTCTTAATATGAATTATGATAAAGATTAATGACTTAACAGGAGCATATACTATTTCCCTGCAGCAAAGAGAAACAGAGATGGTCAAATAAAATTGATTCTTTTATCCAAAGAAGAGAATATATTTAACCTTGTTGCTATTTTGAAATTCCTTCCGGATTTTGTGCTTGCGATGAAAAAAAAAATTGAAACTTTATTTATTTATTATTTACTGTTGTAGAAATGGCTTGTACATGGCGTTGTGTAAAAGCAAAATCTTGCGGTGAAAAAAAAATGAAACTTCGATTTATTTATTGTTTATTGTTGTAGAAACGGCTTGTACGTGGCGCTGTGTAAAAGCTAAATCTTGCGGTTGCCATGTTATCTTCTGCTGTGCTAAAAAGAGTTGGAAGTTGGTGCCTTTTTTATATTTTGATAAACCAATAAAACTATTACTAAAAACTGTTATTAAAAAAGAAAATCAAAAAAAAAACCCTGTTCTCATTTGGTAGAGTGAGATTGTGCCTACGACCGCGGTATTCGCTTAACGGCCACAGTAAAAATGGTTGTAAAAATCAGGTCCGACTTGATTTTTTTTACAACAAGGACTTGATTTTTTTTATAACCAGGTCGTACGAGGGAAATTTCGATCCGGGTTGTGGTCCTAAGTCAAGGACTGCAGTACTTATAATGTTTCTCAGCCTTGGCCATATGTAGACTCCGATTCCCAGAATTCCCTAGCCACTACATCTTGTCGGGGAATTCTGGGAGTTGGTCCCTATGTCTTAAAGTGAGTTTGAGAAGCACGGCGCTGGAGGCCTATTCTCCTTTCTACCAAATTAGAGCGGCAATACGGTGCTCAACTGCTCTGAAACTCGTCGAATTTGACCCGAAATGTTTGACCTGAAAATGCATTTTGACCCGAAAAGTTTGTCCCACTACTCATCGTTTGTTTGGTACTCAAACGCACAAGCCAGCTGCCTTGTGGCTCACCACATTATTCCGTGTGGGAGAAATGTGTTTGGTACTCGTTGTTGATAGTCATGACGCCTCCCTGAACCGATTAACGCTGAGTCCCGAGTCCCAAAGGTGCTTTTTCAGGAGGCCACTGGACTTTCTCGTTTTGCTTAGAAGACGTTTCGCTTCTCGTCCAAGAAGCTTCTCTGGCTCTGACCGGATGGTGGAGGATGGGAGGATTTTCTATTCCTTGCAGACAGCTGGTCCTTTACCTTCTTTTAGAGAGTCGTTGAAGCCACCTGGAGGTTTTACCTGCGTCCTCGGGGTCGGCTGAGTAGTGCAAATGTGTGTGGAGCCTTCTTGGATGCAGAGTGTTTTTCTGCCCTGTGTCCCCTGACTGTTGTGAAGACGGGCGTAGGCTGCTGGGGATCAGTCTGTGCTGTCTGCATGTCCGACTGAAGCGCAAATGGCAGTTAAACCTCCAAGTGGCTTCAACGACTCTCTCAAAGAAGGCAAATGACCAGCCGTCTGCAAGGAGGATAAATCCTTCCATTCCCCACCATCCGGTCAGAGCTGGATGAGAAGCAAAACGTCGTCAAGAGAGAAAACAAGAAAGTCCAGTTGCCTCCTGACCTGGATGACTGAGGATCTCCATAGATGTTTGGGTGAGCACCGAGGTACCACTGTTAAATGATTTTGGTTTTCTTTCGCTTTCCATTCCAGCTGGAGACGGGATGGTCATCAAAGCAGAACAGCCACGCCTGTGCCCAGAAGAGCCGGCGAGACCTCGGGAGATGCTCTTCCAGGGAGAGTCGCCCGCTGCGGCCGTTCTTGCCGTTCCTCCCGCAGCGGAAGGCTACGAGGCTCCTCGCGGACCGCCTGCCAGCCCCACCAAATGCCGAGCGGGTAAATCGCTGGAGTTAGACAGCGAGCTGCAAAGCATCCTGGGCCCTCCTCAGGGCTCGGCCGAGCGTCCCCATGGCTGCAGCGAGTGCGGAAAGATGTTTGGGGTGAAAAAGAGCCTCAAGGTCCACCAGCGCAGCCACCACGGCCAAGCCCGGATGTATGAATGTGCCGAATGCCGCAAGAGTTTCAACTGCCACTCGGGTTTGGTGCGGCATCAGATGACCCACCGGGGCGAGCGCCCCTACAAGTGCGGCGAGTGCGGCAAATGTTACAGCCGCAAGGAGCACCTGCAGAACCACCAGCGGCTACACACGGGCGAGCGCCCCTTCCAGTGTCCCGTCTGCGGGAAACGCTTCATCCGGAAGCAGAATCTACTCAAGCACCAGCGCATTCACACGGGCGAGCGCCCCTACCAGTGCGCCGAGTGCGGGCGCAGCTTCCGCTACAAAGAGTCACTCAAGGACCACCTGAGGACTCATGGCGGCGAGGCCTCAGCCCAGCGGCTTTTGCCTGTCTTGGGGAGTGATGGTCTTCCCTAGCATTTTGCAAACGGGGAAGAACTCAGCCACTCAGCCCATCCATTGAAGCCCGCCAGTGTTCCCTCCGGGCCCCCCAGTCCCACATCTGCAGTTCTGCCTAATCTGGCAGAACAGCTGGATGCATAGCAGCTGGAAAAGATGGACTTGTTCTGCGCCAGAAGCTACGCCGAGTGCCATAAAACCATTTCTGAAAAGGGACACTGTGGTGTGCACGGGTGACGTATGCTGAGTGCCGCAAAGCCGTTTCTGAAAAGGGATGCTGCGGTGTGCACAGGCGAGGTACACCGAGTCCCGTGACGCCGTTTCTGAAAAGGGACGCTGCAATGGTGCACAGGTGACGAATAGCTGCTTGCAACCAACTAATCTGACTCCTTTTCAGCTGAGGATGCTAACGGTGCAAGAATCACGCCTCCCAGTACAGAAAGATCCCGGCTGTTTGGGGGAATTGAGAATTGGGGGGGCGGGGGGGGGCAGAGACAGGAAGTTTGAAAAGATTTCCGACCCCCAATTTCCTCCTTCCCTCCTTTCTCTGTACTGGCGCACCTCTGTGATACGTGCACTTGTGCAGGATGTTATTCCTTGTACGTAAGACACTTAAAGCCAAGTGGTCCCATTTTGCTGGATGCTCAATGTTCGTTGTGCGTCCTTTGGGCTTCTTTTAGACACCGCCAGCCGCAGAGTGATGCTTTTTCCATCGGTGTCTGGAGGAGTGACTCGCAACTTCTAGCGGCAGAACCACACTCCGGATGGATCGTGTGCTTTAAAAAAAAAACATTTTTCCAAATGTACGGACGGAACCATTTAGGGGGAAAACTTTCCATTATGTAGCTCGCACTCCGTGGAACTTCATGTTCGAGTCACCAGTTGTTTCTCTTTCTTTTCCCCTTCGCTTCCTTTTACGGTTCACAGTTTTATTGCGACTGCGGGAAAATCCTTCGGCCCTCGAACGAAATTGTGTACGTATGACCTGTGGCAATCCTATTCATTCGTTCTCCCTGGGCTCTTCCCCTCTGCTGCTTTTAGGATTTTAAAACTCCTGTTATCTCACAAAACGTGGGCCACCTCGTTTTGTTGGTTTTTTTAAATGAACAATATATTAAAAAACCCCACACAGAGAGAGACGTTCTTTTCAGGATGTAGTTTTGTATCAAAGGTGTGTTGCAAATACAGACCACTTACCAAAAAAAAAAAAAAAAGTCAGAATCGCTTGCATTTTTTTTATTTTTTTGTTCCTTCGCTTTGGAGATGTTTACCGCTTGAAGGCTGGCAAATAACGCAGTTACACGTAGTCCTCGATTTACAACAGTTCATTTAGTGACCGTTCAAAGTTACAACAGCCACCGAAAAAAGTGACATGTTTTTCACACTGATGACCCTTGTAGCATCCCCGCAGTCACGGGATTCAAAATTCCGGTGCTTGGCAACCGACTCATATTTATGACGATTGTGGTGTCCCCCGGGGTCGTGCGATCCGCTTTTGCGACCTTCTGGCAAGCGAAGTTAGAGTGGGCTGGGAATTAGACTTCAGGGGGTCCCCTGCTCCCCGTGGATATCTCACGCTTCTGAAGGCCATCACATTTTATTTCTCCTTTTATATCCAACTTATTTATTCCAAGTCTAAATTCAGGACACGTCAGAAATGTTACAGATGAGTCGTGGACGTCTGTTCTGTCACTTCTTGAAAAGTGCAGCATAAGTAAAATTGCATTCCGAACACCCACTTGATGTGCCAGCCATTATCTGTTGCTGACACACACACACACACACACACACACACACACACACACACACATACACACAAAACACATCCACTCTGTACCTTGCCATGCCATGCTTTCCAGCAACGTGAGTTTCCTGAAGGGTTCATGTATAGGATAAAACATGGCTATTCTTTGGTTCTATTATAGACATGATATTATAGATTTACTAAGTATGCTTTTATATACTAGAGACTATATTCTATATAGATAGAATACAGGTAGGTAGATACTTGATAGATAATAATAAATAATAATAATAATAATAATAATAATAATAATAATAATAATAATAATAATAATAATAATAAAAATAAAAATAAAAATAAAAATAATAATTTAATTTCTATACCACCCTTCTCCCGAAGGACTCAGGGCGGTGTACAGGGCAATACAATAAAATATAACATATAAAAGTTAAAAAAATATTAAATATTACAGCCCAATTCAATACATTAATACAATAACATTAAAATACTCCAAAACCCATCAGACCAGGCCGGCTTGTTCAAATAAATATGTTTTTAGGTCACGTCAGAAGGAGTGAAGGTCGGGAGCCATCTGGAGCTCCACCGGTAAATGGTTCCAAAGGTCTGGCGCGCCCACAGAGAACGCCCTCCCCCTGGGGGCCGCCAGTCGACACTCTTTGACCGACGGCACCCTAAGGAGGCCCTCTCTGTGGGAGCGCACTGGACGAAGGGAAGTTGATGCCGGCCGCAGGTGCTCCCGTAAGTAACCCGGACCCATGCCATTTAGGGCTTTATAGGTCATAACCAGCACCTTGAATCTTACCCGGAGGGCAACCAGAAGCCAATGCAGCTCGTGGAGTAGAGGTGTTACATGGGAGTATCGGGACACCCCCACCCCCACTCGCATGGCCACATTCTGCACCAGCTGGAGCCTCCGAGTAGTCTTCAAGGGCAGCCCCATGTAGAGAGCGTTGCAGTAGTCCAAACGGGAGGTCACGAGTGCATGAGTGATTGTGCGCAAGGCATCCCGGTCCAGATAGGGCCGCAACTGGCGCACCAGGCAAACCTGGGCGAAGGCCCCCCTAGTCACAGCTCCTATATGATCTTCCAAGGAGAGCTGTGAATCTAGGAGGACACCCAAGTTGCGAGCCCTATCTACGGGGGGTAATATCTCACCCCCCATAGTTAATGATGGAACAATCTGAATTTCCCGAGACGCCGGCACACACAGCCACTCAGTCTTGTCAGGGTTGAGTCGAAGCCTGTTCCTCCCCATCCAGATAGACGGACGGACAGGCATAATTCATTACACCCAAACAGTGCTAGAAGGGAACGGGTTTGCAGAGAGGAGGAGAGGAGAAGGAAAAGAACAGAGGGTTCCTTGGCGTTCTCTGAACTTATTTTTTTCCAGACGTTTCATGACCCAACTAGGTAACCTCACCAGTGCTAGAAGGGAGGAGGAGGAAGACGGGGGTCCTTGGTGCTCTCTGAGCGGGGCGGTTTTGTTGCAGACATCTCGGGACCAAACTAGGGAACGTCATCAGTGCTAGGAGGGAGGAGGAGGAAGAAGACTGTGGGGTCCTTGGTGATCTCTGAGTTGGGTGGCTTTACTTGCAGACGTTTCAGGACCCAACTAGGGAACATCATCAGTGCTAGAATGGAGGAGGAGGAGGAAGACTGGAGTCCTTGGTGCTCCCTGAGTTGGGTGGCTTTTCTTGTAGATGTTTCATGACCCAACTAGGGAACATCATCAGTGCTAGAATGGAGGAGGAGGAGGAGGAGGAGGAGGAAGACTGGAGTCCTTGGTGCTCCCTGAGTTGGGTGGCTTTTCTTGTAGATGTTTCATGACCCAACTAGGGAACATCATCAGTGCTAGAATGGAGGAGGAGGAGGAGGAGGAGGAGGAGGAGGAGGAGGAGGAGGAGGAGGAGGAGGAGGAGGAGGAGGAGGAGGAGGAAGACTGGAGTCCTTGGTGCTCCCTGAGTTGGGTGGCTTTTCTTGTAGATGTTTCAGGACCCAACTAGGGAACATCATCAGTGCTAGAATGGAGGAGGAGGAGGAGGAGGAGGAGGAGGAGGAGGAGGAGGAGGAGGAGGAGGAGGAGGAGGAGGAGGAGGAGGAGGAGGAAGACTGGAGTCCTTGGTGCTCCCTGAGTTGGGTGGCTTTTCTTGTAGATGTTTCAGGACCCAACTAGGGAACATCATCAGTGCTAGAATGGAGGAGGAGGAGGAGGAGGAGGAGGAAGACTGTAGGGTCCTTGGTGCTCTCTGAGCTTGTTTTCTTGCAGACGTTTCAGGACCCAACTAGGGAACATCATCAGTGCTAGAAGGGAAGAGGAGGAGGAGGAAGACTGGAGTCCTTGGTGATCTCTGAGTTGGGTGGCTGAGCAGGGGGTTGGACTAGATGACCTCCAAGGTCCCTTCCAACTTTATTATGATGATGATGATGACTGTAGGGTCCTTGGTGCTCTCTGAGCTTGCTTGTTTTCTTGCAGACGTCTCGTGACCCGACTAGGGAACGCCATCAGAGCTGAGGGTCTGAGCCTTAAAAGGCAGAAGTTGTCCCTCACTTCCGATGAATTCCTTGCCCATTCTGAAGGCCTGGTTATTCCGGCCCGGTTGTCATTTTACCGAACGTTTTAAATTCATACTTGCTAACGCTTCAATTTTGACTGAAATTACTTCAGACTTTTTTAAAAAAAAACAACGTTTGAGGGTTAAATTGGTATATCGTTTTAGTCCCCTTGCTTTCCCCCCCCCTCTCAAACGTGGCCTTTCCTGGTTAGCATATATTGAATTTAGTAGCTGGAGCTGTCGGGGCCAATCAGCTGCGGTTGATCAGAGAGGGGCGGTCTCCGGCATGAGGCAACCTGCGCTGTGATTGGTTGACGGGAGTAGAACGGGGGGGGCGGCGGCGGGGCATTTCCCTTTTTTCCCGCCTTTCCTCCTCCCCCCCCCTTCGTGTTCTGTAAACTCTTTAAAATTTACCTCATGAAGTTCCCGATTCTCTTTTGCGTTTTTTCTTTCTGGATGATGACGGAGACAGTTGTAGGTTTGAATGTTCAATATATACGTATACACATACACCACACACACACGCACACACATAAATACATGTACAAATACACATATACCCATATGTTTGTGTAATAGTTACACGTATATACACATACATATACACAGATATACACATGTACAAATATATACACATACACGTACACCTATATATGTATACACAGTCACAAATGTATACACATGGTCACATACATGCATACACATACAAATACATATACACATGTACATATATACATATACAAATACATATACATACACATGTATAATACACATATACAAATATACATATACACAAATATATACATATAGTACAAATATACACATATATACATACACACATGTATACCTATATGCATATAGTACACATACACATATATACATACACACATGTATACCTATATACATATACAGTCACACAGATGTATGCACATAGTCACATTCATGTATACATATACATATACCCATATACAAATACATATACATACATATGCACAAATATAGAGATACATATATATAAAATGCATATATACATATACAAATATATACACATACACATATGCACATACCTATATACACATATAGTACACATACATATGTACACATACATATACACATACAAATATACATGTAGACATACACACATGTACACCTGTATAGGTAAAGGTAAAGGTAAAGGTTCCCCCGCACATGCGTGCTAGTCGTTTCCGACTCTAGGGGCCGGTGCTCATCTCCGTTTCATAGCCGAAGAGCCAGCGTTTGTCCGAGGACGTCTCCGTGGTCATGTGGCCGGCATGACTAGACACCAAAGGTGCACGGAACACTGTTACCTTCCCACCGTAGTGGTCCCTATTTTTCTACTTGCATTTTTACGTGCTTTCAAACTGCTAGGTTGGCAGAAGCTGGGACGAGTAACAGGCGCTCACTCTGTTACACGGCACTCGTGATTCGACCCGCCAAACTGCCGACCTTCAGACTGACAAGCTCAGCGTCCTAACCCACTGAGCCACCGCGTCCTGTATACATATAGTCAAATGTATACAATCACATGAATGTATACATATACACATATACATATATATGCACAAATTTACACACACAAATATAAAATACATTTATACATATACAAATATACATATACACATATATACATACAAATATGCATATACCTATATACACATATAGTACACATACATATACACATGTACAAATATACGCACGTTACACATACGTACACCTATATTCATATACACATAGTCACACAGATGTATAAGGTAAAGGTTCCCCCGCACATGTGTGCTACTCATTTCCGAATCTCGGGGCCGGTGCTCATCTCCGTTTGAAAGCCGAAGAGCCAGCGCTTGTCCGAGGACGTCTCCGTGGTCACGTGGCCGGCATGACTAGACACCAAAGGTGCACGGAACGCCGTTACCTTCCCACCGTAGTGGTCCCTATTTTCCTACTTGCATTTTTACGTGCTTTCGAACTGCTAGGTTGGCAGAAGCTGGGACGAGTAACGGGCGCTCACTCTGTTATGCGGCACTCGTGATTCGACCCGCCAAACTGCCGACCTTCTGATCGACAAGCTCAGCGTCCTAACCCACTGAGCCACCGCGTCCCAGATGTATACATACATACATATAGGCATATGCATACAAATGCATTCATATATACACGCAGAAATATAGACATATAAATATATATACATATGCATACAAATGCATTCATATATACATGCACAAATATAGACATATACACATGCATAATACATATATACCTATATACACATACATATACATACAATGGGCGCTATCCAACAACATGAAGTTTAATGAGAAAAAACAGGATTTTACACCTTAGGCAGGAAAAAACCACAGGTTTTCTGGAGGCAGGTTGTTCCACTGGTTCGTTGTTCCAACTGTCAGGAAGTTTCATGTATTATTTCATGCATTAATTGGTATTAAGAGTCGTGTTTAATTCTATTGAATAGACAGTATTTCATATTAATATTTCACAGATGAACAGGTAAGATAAATATTAATATTTATGAGAGAAATTTAATCGGATTAATTTTTGACAAATTGTAGTTCTACATTGTTCTACATTATTACTTAGGTGGTTAACATTCTACACATTCTTATCCGAAGACAGTTTACAGAAGAAAATTACTTGCAATACGTTTAGTTTCACAGACAGGATATAATTATCCCAATCATCATCTGCCTTAAGGACAAGACTATGTTTGCTTAAACCAGGACTTTGGTCCATTCCTCTTTAAGACAGTCACCTGGGGGGAATACGTGTAGTTACGCTAACAGGATTATGGCTTCCTTGATCAATGTCTGTTCTAAGAACAAGAATACTTTTCTTTCACTATTATTTTAGTATATTTCCTCTTTAAAAAGGGCGTTTAATGGACAAGTAATATTTCCTAATATTTAACGGACACATTTATTAATAAGATTTAACAGATGATAGCTAATAAACAATGATTCACATTTAATAGATAAGTTTAATCTTATGAATTTTGACAGGTTAGAAATCACACAATATTTGTCATTAAAGAGTATTTAACAGGCAAGCAGGGTTTCATAATGTTTAACGGACACGTTTATTAAGAAGATTTAACATGATAGGTGATAAACGACGATTCATACTTAATAGATAGGTTTAATCATTCACTTTTGACACATTGCAAATGAATGATTTCACACAATATTTGTTATTCAAGAGTAAGGGTCAAGTAATAGTTCATAATATTTAATGGACACGTCTACTAATAAGATTTAACAAATGATAGGTAATAAACCATGATCAATATTTCACGGATAAGTTTAATCTTATAAATTTTTGACCTCTTGTAAATTAATGGTTTCACATATCAGTTGGTGTTAGGAGTATTTAATAGATAAGTAATGTATAATAATAATAATAATAATAATAATAATAATAATAATAATAATAATAATAATAATAATAATAATAATAATAGTAATGAATAATAATAGATAAGTAATGAATAATAATAATAATAATAATAATAATAATAATAATAATAATAATAATAATAATAATAATAATAATAATAAAAAATAGATAAGTAGCTAATAAACAATGATTTAACAAATGATAGGTAACAAACCATGATCAATATTTCACGGATAAGTTTAATCTTATAAATTTTTGACCTTTTGTAAATTAATGGTTTCACGTATCAGTTGGTGTTAGGAGTATTTAATAGATAAGTAATGTATAATAATACTAATACTAATAATAGTAATGAATAATAATAGATAAGTAATGAATAATAATAATAATAATAAATAGATAAGTAATGAACAATAATAATAGATAAGTAATGAATAATAATATTAATAATAGATAAGTAATGAATAACAGCTAAGTAATGAATAATAATAGTTAAGTGAATAATAATAATAATAATAATAATAATAATAATAATAATAATAATAATAATAATGATGATGATGATGATGATGATCATGATGATGATCATGATGATTATGTTGGAAGGGACCTTGGAGGTCATCTAGTCCAACCCCCTGCTCAGGCAGGAAACCTAGACCAGTTCAGACAAATAGAACGGACAAGTTCATTAAGACGTATCTCATCGGTAATAGGTCTTCCGTAAATCTGATTAATCACATTTAATAGAGACGTTTTAACAAAGGCGAGGTGCTATTTCACACTCAAAACAACAGTTTGAGTAGGTCAAGGGTAGGGCCAGCCTACCCACGCCCGCGGAGTTTCAGGCTCAAACGCGTCCCGCAAGACGAGCCCTCCGCACGTCGGAACGCGGAGGCGGGTTGCCCAAGACGCGCGTTTGCAGCCTGGCAAGCGGGGGCGGGGGGAGAGAGAGCCGAAAACTGGCTCTTTCCGGCTCCAGGATGGGTGGTGCAAATTGCAAAAAAGGCAACTTCGAGAGCCTTCCCCCGCTTCTGCGTCAGCCCCCGGAGAGCCACCCACCGCCCTTCCTCACGACCTAAGAGCCCGGCCTGGACGCCCAGGAGCCGCCGGCATGGCCGGCGACGGCCAGACGGAGGTAAGGCGGCTGAGCACCGGCTCGGCGCCCTCGCTTCAATGCGGTTGCTATGCGGCGGGCGCCCGCTTGCAAATGGACCGCGCGGTGCCAATTCCCCGCGGTTTTTGCTGCGTTTCTCTGGTGTGTGTGTGTACACGTGTGTGCAACGCGGGGACGGAGGGAGGGGTGCGTGTGTGTGTGTGTCTCGACTTATGACCTTCCCCCTTTTGGGGTGGGGGCTGGCAGCTTGGAAGGGAAGCCTCTGCCGCTCAGCTCTTGGTTCCCCTAGCCTAGCGGGATAGGCGGGATGGGAGGCCACGGGGAGATCCCTTCGCCTAGCCAGGAGTCACCTGGGAAAGGGGGTCTCGGCAGAGAGCGTCTGAAAGGGCCCTAACTCAAGACTTCCTTACTTACTGAGTAGCTAGGGGGCAGGGGAAAAAAAGGGGGGGTGGCTTGACGTGGCCTTTTAATTTCCTTTGATTCATTTTGTTTGATTTCATTGATTGATTTATTTTTAATTTGATCCCAGCTTATCGAAAGGACCGCTTCCTGGTTGGGTTGATTCGGTTTTTGTTTTTTTTTGAAGCCGCCCGTTTTTCTCTTTCTCTCTCTCTCTGGAGGATCTTTGGATTTCTGTTATTTGTCGAATTTCTTAGCCGTCCTGCAAGTCCGCCGTTCAGATGGCTTATTAAAGGAGGTTAGACTAGATGACCTCCAAGGTCCCTTCCAAAGTCTGCCCTTCTCTGGATTCCGTAAGAGTCTCCTGCTTGAGCCGTGTGTGTGTGTGTGTGTGTGTGTGTGTGTGTGTGTGTGTGTGGGTTGGACTAGATGACCTCCAAGGTCCCTTCCAAGTGAGCTTGGGGCCCCTCCCCCGCACCATTGTACCGCACCGTTCTTGCCGCAGTTGTTAAGTGAGTCGCGCGGTCGTTAAAGAAAGTGAAATCTGGCTTCTGAGTTGGCTTTGCTCGTGGGTGGCTGGCTGCGACGGTCATAAATACGAGTCGGGTGCCGAGCGTCCGGATTTTGAACACGGCGACCGACGGCAGCGGCCGTTGTGTTGAAAAGCGGTCACCCGTCACCTTTTTTCGGTGCCGTTGTGACTTGAAACGGTCACTAAATGAGCCGTCGTACGTCGGGGACTCCTGGCTCTGTTTTCTTAACTCTTTCAGTGTTAAAGCTTTCATTTTTGCTCCTAATTTCACTTTTGCTTTATTGAAAGTCAATTATTGAACGCTATTTCTTTCAAGTCGTTTTGTACCACCTTTTATCTCCTTTCAATGATAATAATAACAAAACAACAGAACAACAACGATAATAATAAAATCTAGGCGGGTTATTATTTTAAGTTCTACGTTTTGCTTTGGCTGAAATCAATTATTAAATTGAAATTCAATTAAATTTCTACCCCACCCACGTTTACCACCTTTTCAAGTGAGGCAGGAAGAGGCCTACACGCAGTCCTCGACTTACGACCGCAAGAGAGCCTGAAATTTCCGTTGCTAAGCGAGACGGCGGCTAAGCGGGTTTTTGCCCCATTTGACGATCTTTTTTGGCCACGGCTGTTAAGGGAATCGCGGCGGTTGTTAAATGAGTCACAGGGTTGCTAAGCGAATCCGCCTTCCGCCATTGACGTCGCTGGTCAGGCGGTCACAAGAGAGGGATCATGTGACACACACACACACACACACACAAACACCCCGGGACACTGCGACCGTCATAAATGCAAATCAGTTGCCAAGCATCTGAATTTTAGATGACGTGAGCACGGGGATGCTGCAGCGGTCGTTAAGTGTGAAAAACGGTCACGAGTCACTGTCGTAAGCTGAGGACAGGGACCACGCCAGGCTTGTGTGAAAAAACGGTCCACAAATCCCTTTTTTGTTTTGTTTTTTGACCCCAGTGTGGAATAACTTGGTCACTAAACGAATGTAGCGCCCATATCTTGTATTTTTTTGGCTTTTTGCAATGTGAAATACGCGAGCTTTGGAAAGCTCAGAGGATCTTTGGAGGTGTGTGTGTGTGTGTGTGTGTGTGTGTGTGTGTGTGTCTAAGCCCAGTTTTATTGTGGCTTAAATTGGGATGAACTTCAGGCCCTGGGTTCCAACGTGTTCCGGATGAAATTGTGCAGTTTTGTAAATGAAGATTTATTTTTCCGGCTTGTTTGGCCCTTGTAAGGGCTGAAAAATCTTGACAAAATAAAACCAATTTGCTGGGTTTGTATTTTTTCTTCTTCTTCCTTCTTCTTCTTTCCGGTGTTTAGTTTCTTTTCTTTGTTTTTCAAAAGAAGAGGCGGGAGGAAGAGTGTAAAATGACTGCAACTTCGGAAGATTTAATACTTCCTGGTGTTAGCCAGAAAGGTGTTAGCCCGTGTTTGATTCCTTTTCTTTCGTTTTCAAAAGAAGAGGAGTGTGTATTTTAAAGTGATTGCAATTTTGGAAGATTTAACGCTTCCTGATCATCACCCGGTCAGTTTCTCGCATTTGGCGGAACCCCGAACTCCACAGTTCCGGCTGGGAAAATTTTAAAAAATGTTGAGCCTCAGAAAGATTTTGCGCTCTCTTAGCCCGTGTTTAATTCCTTTGCTTTCATTTTCAAAAGGTGTGTGTGTGTGTGTGTGTGTGTGTGTGTGTAAAGCGATTGCCATTTTGGAAGATTTAACGCTTCCTGATTATCACCCGGTCAGTTTCTCGCATTTGGCTGCACCCTGAACTCCACAGTTCTGGCTGGGAAAATTTTTTAAAAAATTTGAGGCTCAGAAAGATTTTTGCGCTCTCTCTTAGCCCGTGTTTGATTCCTTTGCTTTCGTTTTGAAAAGAAGAGGAGTGTATGTGTGTGTGTGTAAAGCGATTGCCATTTTGGAAGATTAACGCTTCCTGATCATCACCCGGTCAGTTTCTCGCATTTGGCGGAACCTCAAACTCCACAGTTCTGGCTGGGAAAATTTTTTAAAAAATTTGAGCCTCAGAAAGATTTTGCGCTCTCTCTTAGCCCGTGTTTGATTTCTTTGCTTTTGTTTTCAAAAGAAGAGGTGTGTGTGTGTGTGTGTGTGTGTGTGTGTGTGTGTGTGTGTGTGTAAAGCGATTGCCATTTTGGAAGATTAACGCTTCCTGATTATCACCCAGTTTCTCGCATTTGGCGGAATCCCAAACTCCACAGTTCCGGCTGGGAAAATTTAAAAAAAATGTTGAGCCTCAGAAAGATTTTGCGCTCTCTCTTAGCCCATGTTTGATTCCTTTTCTTTCGTTTTCAAAAGAAGGGGGGGTGTAACGCGATTGCAATTTTGGAAGATTGAATGCTTCCTGATTATCACCCGGTCAGTTTCTTGCATTTGGCGGAACCCCAAAAGCAACACTTCTTGTTGGAAAATGAAAAATGTCGGATTATCCCCCCAAAATTTAGCTCCCTCACCCCACCCCGTAGGATAAGCAATCTGAAGAACTGGTGGGCAACTTGAATTCCCCCCCTGACCTCGGAGGTCATCTATCCCAACCCCCTGCTCAAGCAGGAGACCCTTACACAATCATGGAGTTGGAGGTGACCTCAGAGGTCATCTATCCCAACCCCCTGCTCAAGCAGGAGACCCTTACACAATCATGGAGTTGGAGGGGACTTCGGAGGTCATCTATCCCAACCCCGATGCTCAAGCAGGAGACCCTTAACAGAATGATAGAGTAACAAGAGTTGGAAGAGACCTTGGAGGTCTTCTAGTACAGCCCCTCTGCTCAAGAAGGAGACCCTATGCCATTTCAGACAAGTGGCTGTCCGGTTTCTTCTTAAAAAACCTCAAGTGATGGAGCACTCACAACTTCTGGAGGCAAGTAGTTCCACTGGTTAATGGTTCTCACGGGTCAGGAAGTTTCTCCTTAGTTCCAGGTCGCTTCTCTCCTTGATGAGTTTCCATCTGTTGTTTCTTGTCCGGCCTTCCTGGTGCTTTGGAAAATAAGTTGACCCCCCCTTCTCTTTGTGGCAGAACCCCCCCTGCCCCCCAAATACCATAATATTGCTCTCCTATCGCCCCCTATAGGGACGCGGTGGCTCAGTGGGTTAGGACGCTGAGCTTGTCGATCAGAAGGTCGGCAGTTTGGCGGGTCGAATCCCGAGTGCCGCGTAACAGAGTGAGCGTCTGTTACTCGTCCCAGCTTCTGCCAACCTAGCAGTTCGAAAGCACGTAAAAATGCAAGTAGAAAAATAGGGACCGCTACGGTGGGAAGGTGACAGCATTCCGTGCGCCTTTGGCGTCTGGTCGTGCCAGCCACATGACCACGGAGACGTCCTCGGACAAGCGCTGGCTCTTCGGCTTTGAAACGGAGATGAGCACCGGCCCCGAGAGTCGGAAACGACTAGCACGCACGTGCGGGGGAACCTTTACCTTTACCTATCACCCCCTAGTCTTTCCTTTTCTCTAGACTGGCCGTTCCCAAATCCTGCCCCCGTTTTAATCTCCTGGCCTTTAATCGTTCTAGTTGCACTTTTCCCAAAGTCTCGACACCTTTGGGTTTTTTGGGGGGGTGTCACGTGGGGACCAAACCTGGACACCGTCTTCCAGGCGTGGCCTTACTCAGCGCTACTAAGGCTTCGCGTGATTTGGATTGCGTCCCTGGGTTTACACAACCGAGGATTGCGCTGGGCATTTTCGGCTGCCTTTATCGCCCAGGGCTGGCTCCCGTGTAAGCGCTCACCTGCTCCGTTCATCTAAGGTTGGAGGCACAATTTTGGAGCCGGCTTTTGCCTTGGTCCTCTCCTCCCGCCCTCCCCCACCCCACCCCACCCCAAAAAAATCGGGCCACGGAACCGACCGGCTTTGGTTTTTCTTGCCGTGCCATTTTTTTTTCTCCTTGGAGGGTTCCACGACGGTCACCTTTGATGACGTGGTGGTCTATTTCTCACCGGACGAATGGCAGTCGCTAACCAAGGACCAGAAACAGCTCTACTGGGAGGTCCTGCAGGAAAACTACCAGGCTTTGTTGCTGGTTGGTGAGTAGTTCGGGGTGACCCGGATTGTGAGATGAACTAGAAGCAGGAGAACTGGGTTCGAGTCCTGATCAGCCACCAAAGAGGGCCCCTCTTGGACCACCAGCCTACCTGCCGGGGTTGTTGTTTGGGGCAAAGAGGAACGGACAGAGGGCGCTTGATACCACCCCTCCTGAAATAGGGGGGTGGTTGTTTTAAAAGGTAACCGGCAAGACATTTAGACGGGCCGTTGTTCCTCAAGACTCCGTCTGTGAGGGCTTAATTACAACTCCCATCGTCCCTGGCCTCCCTGCTGTCCCAGCTGAGGAGGGATATTGGGCATTAAGGTGGGCTGAGGCAGCGTAGGGGGTCTGCAAGGCAGAGAATGGTGGGAGTTGAAGTCCAGGCATGCTGGCTGAGGAATTCTGGGAGTTGAAGTCCAGGCATGCTGGCTGAGGAATTCTGGTAATTGAAGTCCAGCATGCGGGAATTGTGGGAGTTGAAGTCCCGGCGTGCTGGCAAGGAATTCTGGGCCTAGATGTGCTAGTTGAAGAATTCTGGGGGTTGAAGTCCAGGCATGCAGGCTGAGGAATTCTGGGAGTTGAAGTCCAGGCATGCTGGCTGAGGAATTATGGGAGTTGTCCAGGCATGCTGGCTGAGGAATTATGGGAATTGAAGTCCAGAGTGGGGGAATTGTGGGAGTTGAAGTCCAGGCATGCTGGCTGAGGAATTATGGGAGTTGAAGTCCAGGAATGCTGGCTGAGGAATCATGGGAATTGAAGTCCAGGCGTGCTGGCAAAGAATTCTGGGCCTTGATGTGCTAGTTGAGGAATTCTGGGAGTTGGAGTCCAGGCATGCTGGCTGAGGAATTATGGGAGTTGAAATCCAGGCATGCTGGCTGAGGAATTATGGGAGTTGTCCAGGCATGGTGGCTGAGGAATTATGGGAATTGAAGTCCAGCATGCGGGAATTGTGGGAGTTGAAGTCCCGGCGTGCTGGCAAAGAATTCTGGGCCTTGATGTGCTAGTTGAGGAATTCTGGGAGTTGAAGTCCAGGCATGCTGGCTGAGGAATTATGTGAGTTGAAATCCAGGCATGCTGGCTGAGGAATTATGGGAGTTGTCCAGGCATGGTGGCTGAGGAATTATGGGAATTGAAGTCCAGACTGGGGGAATTGTGGGAGTTGAAGTCCAGGCGTGCTGGCAAGGAATTCTGGGCCTTGATGTGCTAGTTGAGGAATTCTGGGAGTTGAGGTCCAGGCATGCTGGCTGAGGAATTATGGGAGTTGAAGTCCAGGCATGCTGGCTGAGGAATTATGGGAGTTGAAGTCCAGAGTGGGGGAATTGTGGGAGTTGAATCCAGGTGTGCTGGCTGAGGAATTCTGGGAGTTGAAGTCCAGGTATGCTGGCTGAGGAATTCTGGGAATTGAAATTCAGGCATGCTGGCTGAGGAATTCTGGGAATTGAAGTCCAGACTGGGGGAATTGTGGGAGTTGAAGTCCAGGCGTGCTGGCAAGGAATTCTGGGCCTTGATGTGCTAGTTGAGGAATTATGGGAGTTGAAGTCCAGGCATGCTGGCTGAGGAATTATGGGAATTGAAGTCCAGACTGGGGGAATTGTGGGAGTTGAAGTCCAGGCGTGCTGGCAAGGAATTCTGGGCCTTGATGTGCTAGTTGAGGAATTCTGGGAGTTGAAATTCAGGCATGCTGGCTGAGGAATTCTGGGAGTTGAAGTCCAGGCATGCTGGCTGAGGAATTCTGGGAGTTGAAGTCCAGGCATGCTGGCCTAGGAATTATGGGAATTGGAAGTCCAGAGTGGGGGAATTGTGGGAGTTGAAGTCCAGGCGTGCTGGCAAGGAATTCTGGGAGTTGAAGTCCAGGCATGCTGGCTGAGGAATTCTGGGAGTTGAAGTCCAGGCATGCTGGCTGAGGAATTATGGGAGTTGAAGTCCAGACTGGGGGAATTGTGGGAGTTGAAGTCCAGGCATGCTGGTGGGTGAATTCTGAGAGTTGAAGTTCAGGCATGCTGCCTAGGGAATTCTGGGAGTTGATCTCTAGGTATGTTAATTGAGGAATTCTGGGAGTTGAAGTCCAGGAATGCTGTTGGGTGCATTCTGGGAGCTGATTTCTCTAGCTACGTTAGTTGAGGAATTCTGGGAACTGAAGTCCAGAGTGGGGGAATTGTGGGAGTTGGTCGTCCAGGCACGCTGGCAAGGAATTCTGGGAGTTGACGTGCTCATTGAGGAATACTCAAGGAGTTGGAAGTCCAGGAATGCTGGTGGGTAAATTTGGGGAGTTGAAATTCCAGGTGTGCTGGCCGGGAGTGCTGGGAACTGCCTGGAGAATTCTGGGAGTTGCAAGTCTCCAGGTGTGTTAGTTGAGGAATTCTGCAAGTTGAAATCCCGGAGGTTGTTGAGGTTGGTGAACCTGGAAACATCTCCTTTGATCAGCCTTTTCCTCTTCCAGGCCAATGCCCGATCACCTTGGCGGAAGTCTTGGCCTGGGTTGAAAATAAAGAACGTCTGAACATCCCCATCTCGTCGCGGCTCGTTGAAGATCCTCTTCCCGCGATCTTTTCTAAAGGTGAGCGAAGCGTACGGGAGCCGGGCGATGGGCAAACGATCCCAGGGCCGTCTTTGGCTTTCTTCTGGCGCTCTGAAATACAATTCCCATCATCTCAGCAGGGGGAGCAGCGTCGGCGTCCTGCACGTATGGAAGACGTTTGAGGCGTCGAGCCGTCCTTGGAACGCCCGGCTGGCAGTCTTGTCTGCTTTGGGAAAGGCTCTTTGAAATTGAGAATTAATTCCTCCTCCCTTGCGGGAAAATTTAATTCCATGTCCGAAGCGGTTAATCCCCTCTCCCCACTAATTCCTCCCTCTCTTCCCGGCTCCTGATGACCCCTCCGTGGACATTTCTGTAATTTTTTTTAAGGAATGCTATCAATTTGCCATTGCCTTTTTTCAGCCCGTTTTTGCTTCCTCGTTTAACTTACGTCCCTGTGATCACCTCTCCCCAAATCAAATTACGCTTTGCTGCTTGTAAAATCAGCCAGGGTGGGCTGGTTTTTGTTTTTTTACCGGAACTGGACACATTCCTCTTTTCCTCTGTCATAATTATACATTCTTTTTTTGCCCTCCAGGAAATGAAGATCGATCCCAAATGGACGTGGAAAGCTTTCCGGAGAAAGTGGGCCCTCTTGAGAGCATCTTTACTCTCTCTGAAGAAGAGGCCTCCTGCTGTAGCCATGTCGAGGGACAGCCAGAACAGTCTTGTGTTTCAGCAAGCGAACAGGGAAGTGTGCCCGATTCTGGTGGACACCTGCGGACAGAATCGGCGGAGCGGGCTTCTGGTGAGGCGCGTGAAGCGGACGTCCCACTACTGTGCGGCGGGTGGGTCGAGCCCGTTGTGGCACCTGAAAAGTTTACCGAGCTGCCATCGTGTCCTCGCAGGATGACAATCCTGCCCCGGGGGTGCGATTTTGCCGTGCGTGCGAAACACCCCGTCAAGGAAAGGCAGTTTGCGCCCACCGCTTGTGACGAGAACTGGGTGGACTCGAGTTTCTTTTGTCTTCCAGGAGATGAAGATCGATCCCAGATGGACGCAGAAAGCTTTTGGGAGAAAGTGGGGCCCCTCGAGAGCATCTTTACTCTCTCTGAAGAAGAGGCCCCCGTTTCTAGCCATGTCGCAGGACATCCTGAACAGTCTCGTGTTTCGGCAAGTGAACAGGGAAGCGTGCCCGATTCTGGTGGACACCTGTGGGCAGAATCGGCGGAGTGGGATTCTGGTGCGGCGCGCGCAGCGGACGTCCCGCCGCTGTGGGTCGAGCCCGTTGTGGCGCCCGAAAAGTCTGCCAAGCTGCTGTCTTGTCCTCGCAGGACGACAATCCTGCACCAGCGCAATTTTGCCGTCAAGGGAATCCAGTTTGCGCGTACCACCCGTGATGAGAAGTGTGTGGACTCCCGCCGGCAGGCTTTGGCGCGCAGCACAGGGAAGATGACGCAGGACACTCTGTCGTCTTCCCCAGAAGTCCCCCCCGAGGCGGAGAAACTCTATTCTTGCGCTTGGTGCAAAGAACCCTTCAAACTGCGGATGAATTTGGATGTGCACTATAGGTACTGTCGCCAGAGGGCAAAACAGCAGGCCAGGCCTGCCTCGAAACCCCGGAAGTCTCCCAGTGGTCAAGACGTGAACGAGTTGAGCCGCACCGGCAAGTCGACAGGTTCGGTCCCTCTCCCAGAAAAACCTGCCCACTACCCGTCTTCCGTCGAAAGCAAGGAGGCCTTCTTGCACTTCAGGCTGTGCCAGCCTCACCAGAGGCAGAGAGCGGGGAAAAGCAGCGCTGAGAATCCGCGCAGCTTGCTGACGACCTCCGCCACCAAGAAGCTGTGCCGGTGTCTGGAATGCGGGGAAAAATTTGTGTACAAATGGCAGCTCTCGACTCACCGGCAAAGTTGCAGGAAAGTTGCGGAGAACAAAAAAGACCCGCTCCCAAAACCCCGGTACCTTGCCGCAAAGGAGCAGCTCCCCGGCAGCGCCAAAGGACAAGAATCTTGCGTCGTAGCGCCTGCGCGTCGGAGCGGAACTGGAGACAAGGCCCTGCATCCGTGCGGCCAGTGCGGCAAGCGCTTAAGCAAGTCCTACCTAGCCACCCATCTGGCGTTCCATGCGGGGGAAAGGTACAAGTGCCTCTTGTGCGGGAAGCTCTTGAACTTCCAGAGCGGGGCGGTCAGGCACAAAAGGCAGCACTGCAAGAACGAGGAAGGCGGCACCTGTCAGAAGTGCGGGAAGCAGGCCGGCGCCCAAAACTGTTTCTGCATGATCCAAAAAATCAGGGTCGCTCCCGACTCGGATTGGGAGAAATGAGCCGGCTCGGGGGAAGCCCAAGTAGCCGTTTGCGAAAGATGGGAATTTGGTCCTTTCTAGCAGTTATTTCTACACAGGATTGGAAAGACGGAGCGATATCGGCTGTGAGTTCAAGGGACGCGGCCCCTGGTTTTCGAACCCGACGCCGGCATCAGGGGGCTTTGGCGCTTGGCTCGGCTGGCTGCACATCACGAGGACCGCGTGTAAGATGCCCGTATCCAGATGTTGCGAGAAGTGCCTGTTTCGACGCACCGGGGAACTACACGTGAATCGTGTAGACAGCCGTAGCTCCTCTTTTGTGCAGAGCGAGTGGAGTTGTCTTTGCTTCTCGCTCACACTCCGGAGCCCAGGCAGCTCGATATGTGGGTGCCCGTGGGCGCCGGCTTGAGGATGGATAATGCCCCTCATGTCACCAGCAATTTTCATTCGTGCCTTAGCTGGATTTTTTTTAAAAAAATTGTGCAAAAAATCGTTCAAGACCCAATGAACGATTGATGCCCAGATCTGTTGCACAAGTGTTCTCAGCTGGGCAGCTGGACGATCAGTGGACTTCAACGCCCCGAATTTCCCCTGCCAGCTATGAATTCTGGGAGCTGTAGTTTTACCCGTCTTCCAGCTACCCAGGTCGAGAAACCTCGCTCTATGAAAACCAGAACGGGGCACGGCTGTCTTAGGAGGACCAGGGGTGGACGGGACTCAAGTCCCGTAATTCGTGGATGACATCTTGACTTTTTTGACCTCACCCCACCCGAATCCTCCTCCTATCCCCTTCCCAAAGCCTATTTTTTTTTAAAGGTCCTCGGCCATTTTGTGCATAGCTGACTGAGGAATTCTGGGAGTTGAAGTCCATGAGTCATAAAAGAGCCGAGGTTGCCTACCCCTGACCTAGTCGGTAAAAACATTGTGAAAAATGAACTTTTTTTAAAATTTTAATTTTAACCAAAGGTTGATTTCAGAGTAACGTTCTTTACCTGGGCTCAGTTGAAGCTAAGACAGGAACGTTTTGTCACGATTGTGGATGAATTTGAAATGTCAATTAATTCTCAATAAAAGCACTAACGGGGATCCTTTCTGCGTGCAGGCATTCCAAAACATATAAGGAGCGGTTGCCGGAATTGGGGATGTCTAGTCTAATGAAGAGAAGGATTAAAAGGGGTGGGGGTGGGGGACATGATAGCAGCCTTCCAGTATCTCAGGGGTGGCCCCAAAGAAGAGGGAGTCAAACTCTTCTCCAAGGGGCCCGTAGCCAGGACAAGAAGCAATGGATGGAAACTAGTCAAGGAGAGAAGCAACCTAGAACTAAGGAGAAACTTCCTGACAGTGAGGACAATTAACCAGTGGAACAACCTGCCTCCAGAAGCTGTGAATGCTCCAACACTGGAAGTTTTTAGGAAGAGACTGGACAAACATTGGTCTCAAATGGTATAGGGTTTCCTGCCTGACCAGGGGGTTGGACTAGATGACCTCCAAGGTCCCTTCCAGCTTTACTATTATTATTATTATGATAGATAGATAGATAGATAGATAGATAGATAGATAGATAGATAGATAGATAGATAGATAGATAGATAGATAGATAGGTAGGTAGGTAGGTGGGTGGGTGGGTGGGTGGGTGGGTGGGTGGGATGGTGGGATAGATGATGCAAGGAAGAAAGGAAGGGATAGATAGATAGATAGATAGATAGATAGATAGATAGATAGATAGATAGATAGATAGATAGATAGATAGATAGATAGATAGACAGACAGACAGACAGACAGACAGACAGACAGACGATAGATTGAATAGATTAGATAAATGGTTAGATGATAGATAGATAGGTAGGTAGGTAGGTGGGTGGGTGGGTGGGTGGGTGGGTGGGTGGGATGGTTGGTGGGATAGATGATGCAAGGAAGAAAGGAAGGGATAGATAGATAGATAGATAGATAGATAGATAGATAGATAGATAGATAGATAGATAGATAGATAGATAGATAGATAGATAGATAGATAGATAATAGGATGGGTGGGATAGATAGATGATGGAAGGAAGAAAGGAAGGAAAATATAGATATAGAAAATATAGATAGATAGATAGATTATCATTAATAATAATAATGAGAGAGGTAACCTAGAACTAAGGAGAAATTTCCTGAGAGAGCAATTAACCAGTGGAACTACTTGCCACCAGAAGCTGTGGGTGCTCCATCACTGGAGGTGTTTTAAGAAGAGACTGGACAGCCATTTGTCTGAAATGATATAGGGTGGTATTATTATTATTATTATTATTATTGTATTTTGATGATAATAACAATAATGATGGAGAGACGCAACCTGGAACTAAGGAGAAATTTCCTGAGAGTGAGAACAATTAACCAGTGGAACAGCAAACATGGCCCTGAAGTGAATCTAGCTTGCCCATTGTTTTGCTGGTCAGGGGGTCACAAAAGAGGATCACGACACCTTGGCTCACTGCCACCGTCACAAATATGAAGCAGTTTGCCATGCATCTGAATTTGGATCACCTGGTGACAGGGATGCTGCAATGGTCGTTAAGTGTGAAAAAGGGTCATCAGTTGGTTTTTTCTGTGCCGTTGTGATTTTCAA
>CM044371.1:2766523-2839023 GCA_024294585.1 Vipera latastei
AAGATGAAAGGAACGCGGGAAGAAACCCGAGACTCTAGACCTACACATATATATATATGTATATGTATATATATGTATATATGTGTGTGTGTGTGTGTGTTGCCCCCGCAGCCCACCGGCGCCCCCGTTCCGTGCAAAAAGCGGGGACGGTTGCAAAGGGGTGCAAAACGGGTGGTGGTGGGGCGCGGAGGGGCTGCCCCGCCCGGCCGCTCCGGCAACCGGGGTGGCGCCCGTGGGCGCCTTTACCTGCTCAAGCTGAGCCGGTGAGTCCCGCCCCCCCCTCTTCCCCCTCCCAAGCCAGCCCGCGGGGAGGGAGGAGGAGGACGGCGCGCCTGCGCATTTCTGCAAGTGCCGGGCACGGGGAGGAGGGGGGAAGTGTGTGTGTGTGGGGGGGGTCGGCCGCCCAGCCGGGCTTTTGCAAGCGCCCCTCCCCCCCCGCTCACCACCAAATCTCAGAGAAGGAGGACTAAGAGAAAGAGAAAGAGGAGAGAAAAAAAAGAAGGAAGGAGGAAAGAAGAGAAATTAGAAAGAGGAGGAGGAGGAGGAGGAGGAGGAGGAGGGAAGGAAGGAGGAGAGGAAAGAGCGGGAGAGAGAGGGGGAAGGAGGAAAGGAACGGGAGGAGGAGAGGAAAGGAGGCAGGAGAAGAGAAGGAAGGAAGGAAGGAAGAGGAGAAAGACGAAGGAGGAGAGGAGAGGAGACAAGGAAGGGGAAAAGAAGAAGGAAAAAGGAGGAAAACGAAGAAGAGCAGAGAAGGAAGGAGAGAAGAGAAGGGAGGAGAGAAGAGAAGGAAGGAGAAAAACGAAGAGAAGAGAAGAAAGGAAGGAGGAGAGCAGAGGAGAGGAGAAGGGAAGAGGAGAAGAAGGAAGGCCAAGAAAGGGGGAGAAGAAGGAAAGGAGGAAGGAGAAAAACGAAGAGCAGAGAAGAGAATAAAGGAAGGAGGAGGAGAAAAATGAAGGAGGAGAGCAGAGGAGAGGAGAAGGAAAGGAGGAAGGAGAAAAACGAAGAAGAGAAGAGAAGAAAGGAAGAAGAAGAGAAGGAAGGAGAGATCAGGAGGAGAGAAAAGAAGAAGAGAAGGAAGGAGAAAAGAAAAAAGGAAGAAGCGAAGGAAGAAAGAGGAGAAAAATGAAGAAGAGAAGGAGAGGAAAAGAGAAGAAGGAAGAAGAGAAGGAAGAAGCAGAAGAGAAAAAAATGTTAAAAAAGGAAGAGAAGAGGGGAAGAGAATCTATAAAATGCTGCCTATATCTCTATATTTATATCCATATCTATATTTATATCTTATCTATATCTATATCTACATATGTGTATATCTATCTATATCTATGTATCTACCCACAAACACACCAAAACCACATCCGGCCCTCGTTTCAACTGGCTCCGGTTTCGGTTCGGAGGCATTTTGACACGGACATTCCCATTTCAAAGATGGCCGCTGCCGGATCAGCAAGGAGCCTAGCTTTGCAAGATGCCGAAAGAGCGGCCATTTTTAGTAAGGGCAAAAGACACTTGGTTCCGCCCGCCCCCCCTTTTTTTCTTTTTTGCCTCGTAAAAGGATGCTTAAGGAAATTAAGTCTCTCATTTTCTCACAACCGTTTTGCGGGGTGGGAATGCGATTGCCAGGATTAACAGAACGCCTGCCCCCCTCCCCCCAAAAAATGTGGGAGCGTGCAAAATAGGAGGAGTTCTCTCCAGGCCAAAGGGGGTTAGACTAGAAGACCTCTAAGGTCCCTTCCAGCTCTGTCATTATATTTCTATTTCTGCTCGGTTTTGTGACAGGAACTGTGGGCTAGAAAGCTTCTGCTCAAGGAGGAACTAGATCTGTCGCGGAAGTTGAAGTCTACTATCCTGAATGGGGAATTCTGGGAGTTGAAGTCCAACACTTACTGAATGGGGAATTCTGGGAGTTAAAAAACCAACGCTTACTGGATGGGGAATTCTGGGAGTTGAAGTCCATACATTTTGGATGGGAATTCTGGGAGCTGAAGTCCATGCATGCTGACTGGGGAATTCTGGGAGTGAAAGTCCTCCCCTCTTAAAGCATGCCGGCTGGGGGATTCTGGGAGTTGAAGTCCTGGCATGAGGGATGTAGGATTTGGAATTGAAGTCCAACACATGCTGACTGGGGAATTCTGGGAGTTGAACTCCATACATTTTGGATGGGAATTCTGGGAGCTGAAGTCCATGCATGCTGACTGGGGAATTCTGGGAGTGAAAGTCCTCCCCTCTTAAAGCATGCCAGCTGGGGGATTCTGGGAATTGAAGTCCTGGCATGAGGGATGTAGGATTTGGAATTGAAGTCCAACACATGCTGACTGGGGAATTCTGGGAGTTGAACTCCATACATTTTGGCTGGGAATTCTGGGAGCTGAAGTCCAACACATGCTGATTGGGGAATTCTGGGAGTTGAAGTCCAGGCATGTTGTCTGGGGAATTCTGGGAGCTGAAATCCAGGCATGAGGGATGTAGGATTTGGAAAGCGAAAAGCTTATGCATGCTTACTGGGGAATTCTGGGAGTTGAGATTTAGGCATGCTAACTGGGGAATTCTGGCAGTCGAAGTCCAGGCATGTTAATGGGGAATTCTGGGAGTCAAAGCCCAGGCATGCTGGATGTAGGCTTTTGGAAAGCTAAAAATCTAAGCTTGTCTGGGGAATTCTGGGACACGTCTTAAAAGTCGCCAAGATCGAAAGACACTGATATGACGCTAAAAGTCTTTGAGCCAGTCTTTTAACACCAGGGACTAGCGTTTTAAGAAAGCTGGTGTGCCTTTTAACTTCCAAAGCCTATAAAAGGGGTAAATGTTTTGATAAGCTTTCTTAAAAATGATGCAGCTCTCGAAAGTTTACACTTTGAAGAAAATGTGTGAAGAGTTGTGGGAAAAGCGGCTACACGTGCTCTTCTGCCGTATGGTCTCCGACACGTGTCTCTCTCTCTTTCTTCCTCCAGCTTCGATAAGCTCTTTCAACCAAGTCGAAGTAATTACATAGAGGTGCCTCCAGAGGGCAGCACTTGCTTGCCCGTCTCAGAGAGAGACGTCAATCAAAGTGAGGGGCTAGCTAGCCAGTTCTTCAGCTCCCCGCTTTGCTGCCATCTGTAGGCCGTCAGGATACTGCAGGTCTGGTCCCTTTGCTTTGCATGGATAGATTACCATTACTTTGTCCCTTCCTTCCTCCCTCCCTCTCTCTCTCCTCGCTTCTTCCTTCCTTCCTTCCTTCCTTCCTTCCTTCCTTCCTTCTCTTTCTTGCTCCCTTGCTGTCTCTCTCTCTCTCTTTCTTTCTTTCATTTTTACTTTCTCTCTTTCTATCCCTTCCTTATTTTTCTTTCTTTCTTCTCCCTTCCTTTCTTTCTCCCTCTTTCTCTCCCCCCTCACTTGTTCCTTCCTTCCTTGCTCCCTTGCTGTCTCTGTCTGTCTATCTATTTATCTATTTATCTATCTATTTATTTATTTATTTATTTATTTCTATCGCTTCCTTGTTTCTTTCTTTCTTCCTTTCTATCTTTCTTTCTTCTCCCTCCCTCCTTTCTTTCTCCCTCTCTCCCTCCCTCCCTCCTTCCTTCCTTCCTTTTTATCTATCTATCTTTCTTCTCCCTCCCACCTTTCTTTTTCCCTTCCTCCCTCCCTTCCTTCTCTTTCCTTCCTTCCTTCCATTTCTCTATGATCCAGGCATGCTAGCTGAGGAATTATGGGAGTTGAAGTCCACCAGTCCTAAAAGGGCCAAGTTTGAAGACCCCAGAGGGTCTGGATCCAAGCCCGCAGTTTCATCAAAATGGCCGACTGAGGAATTCTGGGAGTTGAAGTCCACCAGTCATAAAAGGGCCGAAGACCCCCTGGTCTGGATCCGAGCCCGCAGTTTCATCAAAATGGCCAACTGAGGAATTCTGGGAGTTGAAGTCCACCAGTCATAAAAGGGCCGAAAACCCCCTGGTCTGGATCCGAGCTTGCAGTTTCATCAAAATGGCCGACTGAGGAATTCTGGGACTTGAAGTCCACCAGTCCTAAAAGGGCCAAGTTGGAAGACCCCAGGCTTAAGAAGTGAGGCGAGAAAGATCGTAAAATGGGAGAAAACTGACTTCACAAATATCTCGCTTAGCGACCGAAATTTGGCTCCCAATTGTGGTCGTGAGGTGAGGACTATCTGTAGATGTAAAAGAGGAGAGTTTAACAAGCTTTGGTCTGTTGGCAAAGCTATTTATGCCTTGGGGCTGTGAGGCACAGATTCAGGCCGTCCACACCTTAATGAGATCCGGAGATTTTAGAAAAAAAATAAATTAAGGCAGGATTGTTTATGCAGTACCTGGTGCTGATAAACTGTCCTTGGGGCATTAGTGAGAATTTCCATCCGCCTGTTTACAATTAACAATTAACCAGTGGAACTCCTTCTCTCCAGAAGTTGTGGGTGCTCCATCACTGGAGGCTTTTAAGAAGAGACTGGACAGCCATTTGTCTGGAATGGTATAGGGTTTCCTGCATGAGCAGGGAGTTGGACTAGATGACCTCCAAGGTCCCTTCGAAATCTATTATTTTGTAATTCTATAAGGGTCTCCTGCTTGAGGAGGGGGCTGGACTAGATGACCGCCAAGGTCCCTTCTAGCTCTGTTATTCTGTAAGGGTCTCCTGCTTGAGCAGGGGGTTGGTCTAGATGACCTCCAAGCTCCCTTTAAAATCTATTATTTTGTAATTCTATAAGGGTCTCCTGCTTGAGCAGGGGGTTGGTCTAGATGACCTCCAAGCTCCCTTTAAAATCTATTATTTTGTAATTCTATAAGGGTCTCCTGCTTGAGCAGGGGGTTGGACTAGATGACCTCCAATGTCCCGTCTTACTCTGTTATTCTGTAAGGGTATCCTGCTTGAGGAGGGGGCTGGACTAGATGACCTCCAAGGTCCCTTCGAAATCTATTATTTTGTAATTCTATAAGGGTCTCCTGCTTGAGGAGGGGGCTGGACCAGATGACCTCCAAAGTCCCTTCCAGCTCTGTTATTCTGTAAGGGTCTCCTGCTCGAGCAGGGGGTTGGACTAGATGGCCTCCGAGGTCCGTCCCAGATCCGTCTATTATTTTGTTTAGGAAAGGAAAGAAGGAATAAGGAGCGTACAGCATTTACCTTTAGTTTCTGGAGAACTTCAGTGTCCAGAATTCCATATGCCAACTGGGGAATTCTGGGTGGCAAAGTCCGGTCAGCTGACAGTTGCCATGGTTACGAAACCCTATTCTTTATCCATGGGGGTGTTCTGCTGTGGGGGCTGGAGATGGGGCGGGAGCCAAGGAAGAAATCACACAATCCATGTTGATAATCATAATTGTTGTGTACATAATTGTTGGGTTCATTCCTTGTGTGAAGAGACGAGGCGAGTGAGTTGAGGCAGGAACCCGCTTTTCTTGAAGAGCAGGAGCTGAACTGGGAAACAGGGCTGCGAATGCCGCTATTTATACCCTGGCCTCTAGGTGGCGGCCAATAGGCTTGAAGCAAGCTGTTGCCGCCCTAGAGGCAGCCAATGGCAGCGCTGGAGACGGCCTGTCTGAGGAGCTGGGAGCCGTTAGCCGGCTTCTTGCTTCAGCAACCTTCAAAGCCCATATGGTCCCCTCAGTAAAACAAGGGCCAATACATAACAACAACAACAACAACAACAACAACAATAATAATAATAAAGTTGGAAGGGACCTTGGAGGTCATCTAGTCCAACCCAAACCACCACCACTCCACCCCAGTCAGGCAGGAAACCCTAGACCATTTCAGACAGATGTGGTGATGCTGTTGTGTATAGATGACATTGTGGAGTTCCCCGGTGCTCTCTGAGTTTGCTGGCTTCCTTGCAGACGTCTTGTTCCTGATGATATTACCTAGCAGGGTCATGAAACGTCTGCAAGGAAACCACCCAGCTCAGAGAGCATTATGGGCCCCACAGTCCTTCCTCCTCCTCCTCCTCCTCCTCCCCTCCTCCCTTGTAGCTCTGATGACGTTCCCTAGTTGGGTCATGAAACGTCTGCTAGGAAGCAGCCCGGCCGAGAGAGCAGCAGGGACACACACACACACACACACACACACAGACACCAGTTTACCTCTGAGCCACAACGATTTTCTCCTCCCAAAATAATATTCTGTAATGACCACAATCATCGCCGCCTCCTACAAGAACAGGCTGTCGATTTTACAATTTCCGAGGGGAATTTTTTTTTAAGCTGGATTATTTTGTTTCGCAAACTGTTTGTGTTTCTTTCGGTTTGCAACTCGGAGAAACATTTCCCTGCCCGGCCTGACTATAAAAAAAAATGATCTCAATGAACCAACCGATAAGAGAAATAAACTTTCCAAGTGAAAAGCACAATTGCGACAAAACGCGAGCTCAATGTTTTGTTTTTAATAGTAATATTTACTAGCCTTTTTTATAGCAACAAACTTATCTAAAGAGCAAAGGAAGATCAGGATGTCACTCAAGCAAGAAATTATAGACCAATATCACTTTTGAATACGGACTACAAGATATTTGCTAAGGTTTTAGCTAACAGATTAATGAGGGTACTGCAACAGGTAATTCATGGTGACCAAACTGGGTTTATAAGTGGTAGACAAATGAAAAATAACGTGAGGCATATAGTTGATTTGTTGGATTTTTTGGAAAGAAACAACCAGATCCCTGCTGCGCTGATCTTTTTGGATGCTGAAAAAGCCTTTGATCAATTGGATTGGCAATTTTTGATGAAAGTATTAGATAAAATGAATTTTGGGGATAAATTTTTACAACCAATTAGGGCATTATATCAAAAGCAAACAGCCCGTATAATAGTAAATAACAGCTTGACCGAAGTATGTAATATTGAAAAGGGCACAAGGCAGAGGTGTCCGTTATCACCTCTATTATTTGTGTTAACATTGGAGATAGTATTGATTAAAATACGGGATTCGGAAAAAATTAAGGGAATTCAAATAAGAGATCAGGATTACAGATTGAGGGTGTTTGCAGATGATCTGGTTGTTACGGTGACCCAGCCAGAAAAGTCTGTTGTAGGACTGATGGAGATAATAATGCAATATGGGAAAGTTTCTGGATTCAAGGTTAATATACAAAAAACTAAAATGCTGTCTAAGAACATGACAGTATCACAAAAGGCTGTTTTAGAAGGGTTAACTGGATTTGAAATGGTTAAAAGGGTTAAATATTTGGGGGTATATTTGTCACCCTCAAATGCAAAGTTATATAAAAATAATTATGAAAAGCTATGGGGAAAAGTTCAAAAAGAATTGGATAGCTGGGAAAAATTACAATTGTCTTTATTGGGAAGAATTGCAGCAGTAAAAATGAATGTCTTGCCGAAATTTCTATTTTTATTTCAAATGATACCTATTCTTAAAAAGGATTCAAACTTGGAGGAATGGCAAAAGGGTATCAATAAATTTGTTTGGGCAGGGAAAAGGCCACGAGTTAAATTTAAGATCATGCAGGACACGCGTGAAAGAGGTGGTCTTAAAATGCCCAACTTTAAATTATACTATGAAGCTGCTGCTTTGTCAGCGATAAGTGATTGGATTAATTTAACACAAGGAAGATTATTAAATCTTGAAGGTCATGATTTGGTATTTGGCTGGCATGCATATCTATTGTATGATAAGAAGGTGGATAATGTGTTTAAGGTGCATATTTTAAGACATGCTCTGTTGCGAGTTTGGAAAAAGTATAAACACAAGTTGAATTATAAGATACCTCTATGGGCAATACCGAAACACGCAATAGAAAATATAAATGTTGGGTTTAAACATGATGTGACTACATACAAGGAAATTTTAAGTTTGGAAAGGAATGTATGGCATTTGAAGTCGTATAACCTTTTACGAGGAGAAAAGATTGTTCAAACCTGGTTTCAGTATGGGCAACTACAGGCCAGGTGGAAAGAAGATCAGAAAATTGGTTTTTCAATGATTGATGAAAATTTGGTAAAGCAAATTAGAAATCAGGGTCAAGCACATATTAAACGGATATATCTTGCATTGATAGAAATTGATTCAGAGACAGAACTTGTTAAAGATTGCATGATAAAGTGGCCTCAGAATATTCAAGAAGTTATTACAATGGACACTTGGGAAAAGATTTGGGTGAGAAATGTAAAATTTACACAAGCCCCAAATTTAAGAGAGAATTTTTATAAAATGTTTTATCGATGGCATTTAGATCCCAAAAAATTAGCAAGTATGTATCCGAACTACCAGCCTAAATGTTGGAGGTGTGGTGGTGAAGATGCAACGTATTTTCATATATGGTGGACCTGTAAAAAGGTTAAAGCTTTTTGGATTAAAATTTGGTGGAATATGCAGAAGATATTTAAGAAAAGGATAAAGTTTTGTCCGCAATTATTTTTACTGGGCATTATCACAGATACTACTGTTGTGGACACTAAGTTGATGTTGAATTTAATTACGGCAGCAAGACTTTTAGTAGGGCAATATTGGAAGAAGGAAGAACTGCCGACTATAGAAGAATGGACTTTAAAAGTTTCCAACCTGGCGGAAATGGCAAAGATCTCAGCGTACTTGAAAGACCATTCGCAACAGAGATATATTGTGGAGTGGAAAAAATGGATTGATTACATCCAGAATAAATATGGGACTAAAAAGTTTCATTTAGTATTTGAATAAGTATTGATGTGATATTTATATTGCTTGTAGTCATTTTACAAGAGTTAAAGTGCGATAGACTTAATAACTCATTGTTGTTAGCATATGGTAGATTATGATTTTTTTTTACTTTTATACCTTGTATTTAGCTCTGGGAAGTCGGGGAGGGGGGAAGGGGAGGGGGGGAGGGTTGGGTTGGGTTGGGAAGGGGGTGGGTGGGTTGGGAGGGGTTGTTTTGTTAAAGATAAAATGTACTGAAAAACTTTTCAATAAAAAAACACACAAACTTTATTGTTTTATTTTTACAGAGTGATATATAGTAGCCTTTTTTATAGCAACAAACTTATCTAATGAGCAAAACACAAATTCGAAGTTTCTTTTTTTATTTTCCATCTCAAGCACAAAGTTCAGCAGCGGTTTCCAAGTTAAAAGCACAACGGCAACAACACCCAAACTCAGTGTTTTGTTTTTACACAGTAATATATAGTGGCCTTTTATACAACAATAAACTGATCTAATCAGCAAAGCACAAGTTTCTTTTCCCCCCCCCCCACCTCATGCACAACGTCCAGCTGTGGTTTCCAAGCGAAAAGCAAAATTACTTCTATATTTCCCCCCTCTTTAATTAAAGCAGTCAACTTAGCCGCCTTGCCTAATTCCATCAGCTTTTGCAACCAGCCCTGCAGGGTGGGAACTAAAATAGCTTTCCATTTTTATTTTTATTTTTGGGGGGTCTGCCGCTACTCCTCAACTGACGACCATTAAATTAGCGACCGTTGGAAGTTACGACGGCAGTGAAAAAAATGAACGACCCCGGGAACCGTTGTTCCACGCTTACGACCGTCGCAAGCGTCTCCGCGATCCCGTGCTCAGCGTTCAGAAGCTTGGCCACTGACTTGGACTTACGACGGCGTGGCCTTTCGCAACCCGTTGCCTACGCACTTCCCAGCCAGCATCGTTTTTTTTAGTTGTGAGTTCTTTCCTTTGTAAAGCACTTTCCTTCAAATAATGAAATGAAAAGGAGGAGGGGGGAGGGGGACAGACATGATAGCAGTCTTCCAATATTTGGGGGGGTGCCCCCGCAAAAGAGGGGGTGGGGTGGGTTTCCATCTATTCTCCAAAGCCCCTGAAGGTCAGGAGAAGAAGCAAAGGATGGAAAGTCATCAAGGAGAGAAGCAGCCTGGAATTAAGGAGGAATTTTCTGAGAGGGAGAACCATTTAACCAGGGGAACGGCCTGCCACCAGAAACTGTGGGTGCTCCATCACTGGAGGCTTTTAAGAAAAGACTGGACAACCATTTGTCTGAAATGGGATAGGGTCTCTCTTGCTTGGGCAGGGGTTGGACTAGAAGATCTCAAAGGGTCCCTTCCAACTCTTGTTATTCTGTAAGGGTCTCCTGCTTAAGCAAGTGGGTTGGACTAGATGACCTCCGAGGTCTCTTCCAGCTCTGTTATTCTCTAAGGGTCTCTTGCTTGAGCAGGGGGTTGGGCTAGATGACCTCCGAGGTCTCTTCCAGCTCTGTTATTCTCTAAGGGTCTCTAGCTTGAGCAGGGGGTTGGACTAGATGACCCCCAGGGTACCTTCCAACTCTTGTTATCCTATGATTCTGTTAAGGGTCTCCTGCTTGAGCATGGGGTTGGACTAGAAGACCTCCTAGGTCCCTTCCAACTCTATGATTCTGTAAGGGTCTCTTGCTTGGGCAGGGGGTTGGGCTAGATGACCTCCAAGGTCCCTTCCAGCTCTATTCTGATTGATTGATTGACTGAAGTCTGCAAATCTAATCTTAAGTCCCTAACCCTGTGATTCTGCTATTTGAAGGAGGAGGAAGAGGAGGGGGAGAAGAAAGAGAGGTTTGCTGCCTGAGCAGGGGGATGGACTGGATGACCTCCAAGGTCCCTTCCAACTCTGTCATTCGATGATTCTGCAAGCGTCTCCTGCTTGAGCAGGGGGTTGGACTAGATGACCTCCCAGGTCCCTTCCAACTCTTGTCATTCTATGATTCTATAAGGGTCTCCTGCTTGAGCAGGGGGTTGGACTAGATGACCTCCCAGGTCCCTTCCAACTCTTGTCATTCTATGATTCTATAAGGGTCTCCTGCTTGAGCAGGGGGTTGGACTAGATGACCTCCCAGGTCCCTTCCAACTCTGTCCTTCTATGATTCTGTAAGGGTCTCCTGGTTGAGCAGGGGGTTGGACTAGATGACCTCCCAGGTCCCTTCTGACTCTGTCATTCTATGATTTTACTAGGGTCTCCTGCTTGAGCAGGGGGTTGTACTAGATGACCTCCCAGGTTCCTTCCAACTCTTGTCCTTCTATGATTCTATAAGGGCCTCCTGCTTGAGCAGGGGGTTGGACTAGATGACCTCCCAGGTCCCTTCCAACTCTGTCCTTCTATGATTCTGTAAGGGTCTCCTGGTTGAGCAGGGGGTTGGACTAGATGACCTCCCAGGTCCCTTCTGACTCTGTCATTCTATGATTTTACTAGGGTCTCCTGCTTGAGCAGGGGGTTGGACTAGATGACCTCCCAGGTCCCTTCCAACTCTTGTCATTCTATGATTCTATAAGGGCCTCCTGCTTGAGCAGGGGGTTGGACTAGATGACCTCCCAGGTCCCTTCCATCTCTGTCATTCGATGATTCTGCAAGCGTCTCCTGCTTGAGCAGGGGGCTGAACTAGAAGACCTCAGAGGTCCCTTCCAACCCTGATATTCTGCTATTCGGAGGAGGAGGAGGAGGAGGACAGAAAGGTTTCCCGCCTGAGAACGGGGATGGACTAGATGACCTCCAAGGTCCCTTCCAACTCTGTTATTCTGTTCTTCTGACCCACCCCATCCCTTTCCTAGCTAAAGGTGGCCTAATGGGTGCCATCCTTCCTTTCAACCCCCACACCACAGCAGGGAGTGATGGGGCTTTGGGATCCCAATGGTGGCCTTGCACCATTCGTGTCCTTTACACACAACCGTCTGGTGCCACATCCCTCAACTCTTTCAATCTCCAGGGTGGAAGAAGCTTGGTCTCTAAACTCTGTTCTTGTATGATTCTCTAAGAGCCGCTTGCTTGAGCAGGGGGTTGGGCTCGATGACCTCCATGGCCCCTTCCAACTCTTGTTATTCCATGATTCTGTAAGGGTCTCCTGCTTGAGCAGGGGGTCGGACTAGATGACCTCTGAGCCCCCTTCCAACTCTCTAATATGATTCTGTAAGGGTCTCCTGCTCGTGCAGGGCTTGGACTAGACTAGACTAGACTAGAATAGAATAGAATAGAATAGAATAGAATAGAATAGAATAGAATAGAATAGAATAGAATAGAATAGAATAGAATAGAATAGAATAGGAGCTGGAAGGGACCTTGGAGGTCATCTAGTCCAGCCTCCCGCTCGAGCAGGAGACCCTATATACCATCTCAGAAAGGTGACTGCCCAGTCTCGTCTTAAAAATCATCCAGTGATGGAGCGCCCACGATTTCTGGTGGCAGGCTGTTCCACTGGTTAATTGTCCTCCTTAATTCCAGGTTGCTCCTCTCCTTGATCAGTTTCCACCCGTCGTTTCTCGTCCTGCCTTCTGGTGCTTTGGAGAATAGTTCGACCCCCCCGCCTCATCTTTGTGGCAGCCCCCCACAAATCCTGGAATGCTGCTATCATGTCTCCCCTATTTCTTCTTTTCTTTAGACTGGCCAAACCCAATTTCGACAACCGTTCTTTCTGTGTTTTAGTCTCCAGGCCTTGGATCATCCTAATTGGCCTTCTCTGGATTTTTTTTCCCCCAAACTCTCAACATCTTTTTTTGTGATCCGGTGACCAGAATTGCCCGCCGTACTCCAGGTGCGGCCTCGCTAGGGCTTGGCAAAGCGATGCTAGTCCCTCGCGTGATCTTGATTCTGGGCCTCTGTTGAACACGACCCAGGGATTTGTTAGCTTTTTTGGCTGCTGCACAAGCTGAATGCCAGCTGGGTGTTCCAGGTCTCCCGTTTGCTTAGGGACCCGGCGATTTTTCAGCCGTTCTCGATTCAGACCTACCTAAAACAAGTCAACGATCGGCCATTTTCTTCCCACTATTTAAGAATTCCCAGGAGAGATCAGGATCTTCCCAGTCTCGAAAACAGGGGGAATGAATAAATAAATAAATAAATAAATAAGCCTCTCCTTCAGTCCAAGCTGGGAATAAACAACATGGCAACCTTATTTCTAAAGCAGTCACCATGTGGTTTATTCCCGGCTTGGAGTCCCATCTGGGTCGCCAAATTGTTGAAGGAAAAAGCCTTCATCGTGGTTCAAGTCCACGCCGGGAATGAACAACATGGCGACTGCTTTAGAAAAAAGGTTGCAGTTTATTCCTGACAGTGAGGACAATTAACCAGTGGAACAGCCTGCCACCAGAAATCGTGGGCGCTCCATCGCTGGATGATTTTTAAGAAGAGACTGGGCAGTCACCTGTCTGAGATTGTGTAGGGTCTCCTGCTCGAGTGGGGGGCTGGACTAGATGACCTCCAAAGTCCATTCCAACTCTGTTATTTTATGATTCCATAAGGGTCTCCTGCTTGAACAGGGGGTTGGACTAGATGACCTCTGAGCCCCCTTCCAACTCTCTAATATGATTCTGTAAGGGTCTTCTGCTCAAACAGGGGTTGGACTAGACTAGACTAGACTAGACTAGACTAGACTAGACTAGAATAGAATAGAATAGAATAGAATAGAATAGAATAGAATAGAATAGAATAGAATAGAATAGGAGCTGGAAGGGACCTTGGAGGTCTTCTAGTCCAGCCCCCTGCTCGAGCAGGAGACCATATACCATCTCAGACTGGTGACTGCCCAGTCTCTTCTTAAAAATCATCCAGCAATGGAGTCCCATCTGGGTCGCCAAATTGTTGAAGACAAAAGTCTTCATCATGGTTCAAGTCCAAGCCGGGAATAAACTGCATCCTTTTTTCTAAAGCAGTCGCCATGTTGTTCATTCCCGGCGTGGACTGAACCACGATGAAGACTTTTCCTTCAACACTGGGGAACGAAGGCAAAGCTCCTTTTTCAAACAGCCGGAAATCAGGAGAAAAGCAAAGTTGCCACCAAGTGAAACAGTGAAGGAATTCCTGAAAAAGGGAGAAACTTTTTCCCCACTTTTCAACCAACAGTCGTTTTTTTGGCAAAGAGGAGACTCGCTCTGACATGTTTTCAAGCATTTATTTCCATTTTTTTAAAGAAAGAAACAAAAACAAAACTGCCTTAACAAATATGTATCCTATTGCATTCGAACCCCTTTTTCCCTAAATTCTCTCTTCTGTGTGCTGCAGCATTTCCCTTTCTGCCTGGGTTCGGAGTTTGAATTCTCCTTCAAATTCATTTGATTCTTTTCCCTCACGTCTCTCATCTGCGTGCTGCAGCATTTCCCTTTCTGCCTGAGTTCGGAGTTCGAATTCTCCTCCAAATTCATTTGATTCCCTTCCCTATCTTCTGCATGCTGCAGCATTTCCCTTTCCGCCTAGGTTCGGAGTTCGAATTGTCCTTCAAATTCATTCGATTCCTTTCCCTAACTTTTCTCTTCTGCATCCTGCAGCATTTCCCTTTCTGCCTGAGTTCGGAGTTCGAATTCTCCTCCAAATTCATTTGATTCCCTTCCCTATCTTCTGCATGCTGCAGCATTTCCCTTTCCGCCTAGGTTCGGAGTTCGAATTCTCCTTCAAATTCATTCGATTCCTTTCCCTAACTTTTCTCTTCTGCATCCTGCAGCATTTTCCTTTCTGCCTGGGTTTGGAGTTCAAATCCTCCTTCAGATTCATTTGATCCCTTTCCCTAACTTCTTTCTTCTGCCTGCCGCAGCGTTTCCCTTTCTCCCTGGCTCTGGAGTTTGAATGCTACTTCAAATGCGAATACCTGCCACCGTTTAGGAAAACCCGAATCGGGTCCAAGCTGTACGAAAAAAAGCCAAACCGGAAAATCATCCAATCATTTTCTGCAGAAATGATTTTTTTCTCTCCCCCCGCCCCTTGGATCGGAGATCTGGCAGCTGGGCCTTTCCGATTCCTTTTCTTAAAACTTGATCCCAATTTCAACCGTCACTTTGATCTTCACTCGTAGCCTGCGGCGTCTCCGCCGCCTCCCTCTCCGCCGACGATCGGATGGATCCTAGAAAGGAAGGAAAGGATCGGGTCTGGTCAGGCCTGGTTCCCCAACAGGGAGCCCGTGGGCACATCCAGAAACACCCCCCCCACACACACACGCACACACACCCTTCCTCTTTCTGCTTCCGGGCTGCTCCGTGCTCAGATTCGCACATTTGCAAAGGGTGCAGTTGTGGCAATCCCGGAGAACAACGGGATCCCCCTTTTTACACCCTCTGCAGATGAAGGAGGAAGAATCTACTCACTTCAGGTTTTTTTTGCAGGGTCCGAGGTGATTATTATTATTTTTTTAGGACTTCAAAAGCAAAAGAAACATTCCTTTCAGGCCTGACTTGAGAAATTCTATTTTATTCCATCCTAGCCTAGCCTAGTCTATTCTAATTCTGTTCTATTCTATTCTAATTTTGTTCTATTCCATTCTATATTCCATTCTATTCGATTCCATTCCATTCCATATTTTCTATTCTATTCTATTCTATTCTATTCTATTCTATATTCCATTCCATATCTATTCTATTCTGTTCTGTTCTGTTCTGTTCTGTTCTATTGCATATTTTCTATTCTATTCTATTCTATTCTATTCTATTCTATTCTATTCTATTCTATTCTATTTATTCTGTTCTGTTCTGTTCTGTTCTATTGCATATTTTCTATTCTATTCTATTCTATTCTGTTCTGTTCTGTTCTATTCTATTCTATTTATTCTATTCTATTCCATATTTTCTATTCTATTCTATTCTATTCTATTCTATTCTATTCTATTCTATTCTATTCTATTCTATTCTATTCTATTCTATTTATTCTATTCTATTCCATATTTTCTTTTCTATTCTATTCTATTCTATTCTATTCTATTCTATTCTATTCTATTCTATTCTATTCTATTCTATTCTATTCTATTCTATTCTATTCTATTCTATTAATTCTAATTCTAATCTTTCATTCCTATATTCTATTCTATTCTATTCTATTCTATTCTATTCTATTCTATTCTATTCTCTATTCTGTTCTGTTCTGTTCTGTTCTGTTCTATTCTATTTATTCTATTCTATTCCATATTTTCTATTCTATTCTATTCTATTCCATATTTTCTATTCTATTCTATTCTATTCTATTCTATTCTATTCTATTCTATTCTATTCTATTCTATTCTATTCTATTCTATTCTATTCTATTCTATTCTATCCTATCCTATCCTATCCTATCCTATCCTATCCTATTTATTCTATTCTATTCCATATTTTCTATTCTATTCTATTCTATTCTATTCTATTCTATTCTATTCTATTCTATTCTATTCTATTCTATTCTATTCTATTCTCTATTCTGTTCTGTTCTGTTCTGTTCTGTTCTGTTCTATTCTATTTATTCTATTCTATTCCATATTTTCTATTCTATTCTATTCTATTCTATTCTATTCTATTCTATTCTATTCTATTCTATTCTATTCTATTCTATCCTATCCTATCCTATCCTATCCTATCCTATCCTATTTATTCTATTCTATTCCATATTTTCTATTCTATTCTATTCTATTCTATTCTATTCTATTCTATTCTATTCTATTCTATTCTATTCTATTCTATTCTATTCTATTCTATTCTATTCTATTCTATTCTATCCTATCCTATCCTATCCTATCCTATCCTATCCTATTTATTCTATTCTATTCCATATTTTCTATTCTATTCTATTCTATTCTATTCTATTCTATTCTATTCTATTCTATTCTATTCTATTCTATTCTATTCTATTCTATTCTCTATTCTGTTCTGTTCTGTTCTGTTCTGTTCTGTTCTGTTCTATTCTATTTATTCTATTCTATTCCATATTTTCTATTCTATTCTATTCTATTCTATTCTATTCTATTCTATTCTATTCTATTCTATTCTATTCTATTCTATTCTATCCTATCCTATCCTATCCTATCCTATCCTATTTATTCTATTCTATTCCATATTTTCTATTCTATTCTATTCTATTCTATTCTATTCTATTCTATTCTATTCTATTCTATTCTATTCTATTCTATTCTATTCTATTCTATTCTATTCTATTCTATTGCATATTTCTTTTCTATTCTATATTCTATATTCTATATTCCATTATATTATATTATATTCCATTATATTATATTATATATGTTATGTTATGTTATGTTATGTTATGTTATGTTATGTTATGTTATGTTATGTTATGTTATGTTACGTTACGTTACGTTACGTTACGTTACGTTACGTTACGTTACGTTACGTTACGTTCGGAGTTCAAAAGGAAAAGACATTCGTTACGGACTTGACTTGAGAAACACAGATTACAAATGGCATTGCTGAGATGGGTAGGGAAGTAGCCAGAAGGAGGGTCTGACGGCTGAACAGAATGACAGAACAGCACAGTTGGAAGGGACCTTGGAGGTCATCTAGTCCAGCCCCCCCTCACTCACGTGGGAGGCCCTTACAGAAGCACAAAGTTGGAAGGCAATTTGGAGGTCATCTAGTCCATCCCCTTGCTCAAGCAGGAGTCCCTTGCAGAACTATGGAATAACAGAGTTGGAAGGCGCCTCAGAGGGGGTTGGACTAGATGACCACATGGTGGCTTTGCACAATTCATGTCCTCTGCACAACCGTCTGGTGCCACATCCATCAAATCTTTCACTATCCATGGTGGAAGAACCTTGGTTTAAACTCTGTTATTCTATGATTCTGGAAGGGTCTTCTGCTTGAGCAGGGGGTTGGACTAGATGATCTTTGAGGTCCCTTCCACCTCTGTCATTCCATGATTCTAGAAGGGTCTCCTGTTTCCGCAGGGGGTTGGACTAGATGACCTCCGAGGTCCCTTCCCACTGTTATCCCATAATTCTGCAGGGGTCTCCTGCTTGAGCAGGGGGTTGGACTAGATGACCTCCAAAGTTTGTGCTAGTGTTTTGGAGGTGATTTTTTTTTAGGAGTCCAAAAGGGAAGCACATTTGTTTCAGGCCTGATTTTAAAAATGCACATGAAAAATGGCATCGTCAAGATGGGTGGGGAGCTGGCAGAAGAAGACTCTGACCACTTAACAGAATGACAAAATAACAGGGTTGGAAGGGACCTTGGAGGTCATCCAGTCCAGCCCCCTTCTCAAGCAAAAAACCCTTACAGAATAACAAGAGTTGGAAGGGACCTTGGAGGCCATCTAGTCTAACCCCCTGCTCAAGCAGGCACTCTTACAGATTAATAAGAGTTGGAAGGGACCTGGGAGGTCATCTAGTCCAACCCCCTGTTCAAGCAGCCACCCTTACAGAATAATAACAGCTGGAAGGGACCTTGGAGGTCATCTAGTCCAACCCCCTGCTCAAGCAAGAGACTTTTACATAATAACAGAGCTGGAAGGGACCTTGGAGGTCATCTAGTCCAACCCCCTGCTCAAGCAAGAGACTTTTACATAATAACAGAGCTGGATGGGACCTTGGAGGTCATCTAGTCCAACCCCCTGCTCAAGCAAGAGACTTTTACATAATAACAGAGCTGGAAGGGACCTGGGAGGTCATCTAGTCCAACCCCCTGTTCAAGCAGGCACCCTTACAGAATAATAAGAGTTGGAAGGGACCTGGGAGGTCATCTACTCCAACCCCCTGCTCAAGCAAGAGACTTTTACATAATAACAGAGCTGGATGGGACCTTGGAGGTAATCTAGTCCAACCCCCTGCTCAAGCAGGAGACTCTTACAGAATACCAAGACTTGGAAGGGATCCTGGAGATCATCCAGTCCATCCCCTTGCTCGAGCAAGAAACCCTTGCAGAATAACAAGAGTTGGAAGGGACCCAGGAGGTCATCCAGTCCATCCCCCCAGCTCAAGCAAGAAACCCTTAGATGTTTCCCTCTAACATGTTTCCAGCCTGTCTCAAGAGTGGAAAGGTTCCTGGTTCAGGAGGAACCAACGTTTGGGAGATATACCCTCTCAACGGGTATCTCCTCTTGAAAAACACAGGGCAAATGTAGGACCTGGGCTGAGATGGGGGTCTCCTCCACCTGACAAATGGTTCAAACCCCCACCCCCCACCCCCATGACGCCACCTTCTTACCTCCTCGTTCTCCTCCTTCTCTTCCACCTCCTCTTCCTGGTTCAAGAGGGACCAACACTCGGGAGATACCAATTTTAATTGGGAGTCTCATCTCCGAAAACGTGCGACGAATGGACAACCTCGAGGGAGACGGGGGCTCTCCTCCACCTGGCCAATGGTTCAGCCCTCCTTCTAGGCTTGGAGGTCAACCACCAGAATTCTCAGACGCCCTACCGCCTCCTTACCTCCTCCTCGTCGTTCTCCTTCTCCTCTTCGTTCTCCTCCACCTCCTCCACCTCCTCCTCTATTCCCTCCACGGCGTCACAGGTGACAAAACCCACCGGTGGGTTCTCCCCAAGGAAATAGGTGGCTTTGCATTCTCTGACCACCTACGGTGGAGAAGAAACAGGCTGAGAATCAAGCCCTCTTCCAGATTTGACGCCAGGGAGACCGCCATCTTGGTTTTTGGTTTTGTGTTTTTCCCCCCACAGGAGAGATCTGGGATCAACCTCTGACGTTGTCCTTCCAGGGTAACCGTAGACAAGCTAAGCCGATTCAACCTCTCCGTGTACCCTTTGGGTGTTGAGGGATGAACTAAGGGTTTGAGTGTTGCATCCCTTCACCGTCCCGGGAATCTTGGTCAAAGGGTTGACTTGAAGAACCAAGAGAAAGACCGTCCCTCGAGACAAGGGTAGAAGGGAAAGTGGCAGTCCTAACTATGGTGCTTCCCTCCACCCAGTGGAGACGGAGATCCACTTTCACGTCTGCCAAGGAGATCCCACAGAAGTCCCGCATCCCTGTCTCCATCTACAGCAGATCACCGACTTAGCTTGGCTTCGATCCCTCACCCCATCTTCCATGAAGTCACCTTCATCCAAGTAAAGTTCTCCTTCTACGAGACGTGCTTAGCTTAGGAGATCCAGTTTTTTTATCTCTGCCAAGAAGATCCTACAGATGTTCCATAGCCCCAGTGGTGGGATTCAGCCAGTTCGCAGTGGTTCGGGAGAACTGGTAGCTAAAGTTACCTGAATTCGGAGAACTGGCTGGCTTCTGGAAGTCCTGTCTAGGCCTCGGAGGCCTCCCAGGTCTAGAGCGGGCCACCGGAAGTGCACAGATACCACTTCCGGAAGTCTGTTCTAGGCCTAAGAGGCCTGGGGGAGGCCTCCCAGGCCTAGAACGGCCCACCAGAAGTGCACGGATACCACTTCCGGAAGTCTGTTCTAGGCCTAAGAGGCCTGGGGGAGGCCTCCGAGGCCTAGAACGGCTCACCGGAAGTGCACGGATGCCACTTCCGGAAGTCTGTTCTAGGCCTCGGAGGCCTGGGGGAGGCCTCCCAGGCCTAGAACGGCCCACCGGAAGTGCACAGATGCCACTTCCGGAAGTCTGTTCTAGGCCTCGGAGACCTGGAGGAGGCCTCCAAGGCCTAGAACAGCCCACTGGAAGTGCACGGATGCCACTTCTGGAAGTCTGTTCTAGGCCTGGGATGCCTGGAGGAGGCCTCCCAGGCCTAGAACGGCCCACCAGAAGTGCATGGATGCTACTTCTGGAAGTCCATTCTAGACATCGGAGGCCTAGGCCTGCATCACATAATAGAACCGGTTGTTCATGGATCTGAATCCCACCACTGCATAACCCTATCTCCACGTACACTTTAGAAGAACGGGAAACATCTGCCAAAGGGTTCAAATGTTGGGTCCCTCCTCCATCCATGGATCTGGGACAAAAGGGTTGACTTGATGAACCAAGAGGAAGAACGTCCCCCAAGACAAAGTTAGAAGGGAAAGTGGCAGTCCTAACTATGGTTCTTCCCTCCACCCAGTGAAGACGGAGATCCACTTTCACCTCTGTGCAGAAGATCCTACAGAGGTCCCCTAGATCTGTCTCTGTCTACACCAGATCACCGAATTCAGCTTGGCATTCGTCACTCACCCCGTCTTCTTTGAAGTCACATTCCTCCAAGGGACGTCCTTCCTCCACTGGGCACACCGTCTCCTTGATGGTGAACTTCAACTCTTGGGTAGTTTCAGAACTGGGATCCTGAAAGACAACAGGGCCAAGTAGAGCAGTTGCTTTGAAGGCCACCTGGACCTTCATCCTGTTTTATGTTGGGGTCCTTTCTGAACCACTCCTGATGGAGCCGCCTGAATGTGGCTCCAGAGAAGAGTCCATGAAGGTTCCAGATGCTCTTCACACCAGGCCAATCATCCTGACTGACCATAGATGGAGCATTCAAGATCTCCATTCTAGGAGAAGAGGGTTGGTGGATTCCTGAAAGGAAGGACTCCACCAATCCTGTTCTTCTAGAATGGAGATCTTCCAGTAAGGGATGCCATAAGGGTTGGGTCTCCATGCCATAAGGGTTGGGTCTCCATGCCATAAGGGTTGGGTCTACTCTACATATTATAAAGGATGGGTCTACTCTATATCTCATCAGGGATGGGTCTACTCTACTCCTCATAATGGATGGGTTTACTCTACATCCGATAAGGGCTGGGTCTACTCTATGTACTATAAAGGATGGATCTACTCTACATCCAATAAGGCAGGGGTGTCAAACTCAATTTCATTGAGGGCCGCATCAGCATTGCGCTTGCCCTCAGGGGGCCGGGTGGGTATGGCCAGGGTGGGCGTGGCCTACTGGGTGGGCATGGCCAGAGTGCGTATGGCCTACTGGGTGGGCGTGGCCAGCTCTACATCGTTCGCATCAAGGGTGCCTATGGGGGCCTGGGCAGGAGTGGGACAGATCTGAGGGTCTCTGGCAGAAGGAGGGTCTCTGGGCCAGGGCCAAGGCAGTGGGAGCCGTTCCCTCACTGTTTCCAGGATGGCTTCGCGGGCCGCATGAAACCACTTCGCGGGCCGGATCCGGCCCCCGGGCCTTGTGTTTGACATGTCTGCAATAAGGGATGGATCTACTCTACATCCCATAAGGGATGGGTCTACTCTACATCCAATAACGGATGGATCTACTCTACATCCCATAAGGGATGGATCTACTCTACATCCCATAACGGATGGGTCTACTCTATATCCCATAATGGATGGATCTACTCTACATCCCATAACGGATGGTCTACTCTATATCCCATAACGGATAGATCTACTCTACATCCCATAACAGATGGGTCTACTCTATATCCCATAAGGGATGGGTCTACTCTACATCCCATAAGGGATGGGTCTACTCTACATCCCATAAGGGATGGATCTACTCTACATCCCATAAGGGATGGGTCTACTCTACATCCCATAACCCATGGGTCTACTCTACATGCCATAATGGATGGGTCTACTCTACATCCAACAAGGGATGGGTCTACTCTACATCCAATAATGGATGGGTCTACTACTCTACATCCCATAACAGATGGGTCTACTCTACATCCCATAATGGATGGGTCTACTACTCTACATCCCATAAGGGTTCCAGATGTTCTTCATACCAGGGCCATCATCTTGATTGACCATAGATGAAGGCCAATCCAGATCTCCATGCTTGGAGAACAGGGTGGGTGGAGAAGGAGGAGGAGGAGGAGCTCTCTAGAAGTCTCAGAACTGTTTCCTACAAGGGATTGGTCTACTCTACAAAGACTCAACTCCACAATGGACCTGAGGTGAAGAGTACATACCCATGCAGGTTGAGGAACAGCCTCCAGGAGCTTGTAGGACAAGTCTTCCTCAGCTTTGCTGTTGTAGTTGGCCACGCCAAGCTCCAGAGCTTTCTGATAGGTCAGTGGCTTGTGAGATGGTGCACAACGTCCAGAGGCTGAAAGAGCCCCGAGCACCAGCAAGGTCTTCCAGAAGTAGCAATCCATCTTTGGTTCTTAGGCTACGGAGGTCCACAGCTGACTTGGTTCCCGGGACCAGGAGGTCTCCTTTTTATGCCCAGATCCTCCGGTCATCTGCTTGATGGCAGGTGACCGGGGTTTTTCCCCCCCAACCGAATTCTCCAAGGTTCTTCCTGCAAAACAAGAGCTCCTTCCTTGAGATGGTGGACCCATAAAACAGGACTTTGAGACTCATTTATGGTGTCCAATGTTCTTCTGGCACCTCTCCAGATGAAGGTTCCTCAACCTTGGCAATGGCCCAGTGTCCCTAGCTGAGGGGAATTGCATTGTATGGGTCTTCCCCTCCCACCCTTGGACGAGAAGCGAAAGTTGTTGTTGTTGTTGTTGTTGTTGTTGTTGTTGTTGTTGTTGTTCTTCTTCTTCTTCTTCTTCTTCTTCTTCTTCTTCTTCTTCTTCTTCTTCTTCTTCTTCTTCTTCTTCTTCTTCTTCTTCTTCTTCTTCTTCTTCTTCTTCTTCTTCTTCTTCTTCTAACATCATCAGTGCTGTAAAGGAGGAGGAGGAGGAGGAGGAGGAGGAGGAGGAGGAGGAGGAGGAGAAGAAGAAGAAGAAGAAGAAGAAGAAGAAGAAGAAGAAGAAGAAGAAGAAGAACAACAACAACAACAACAACAACAACAACAACAACAACAACAACAACAATTTCCGCTTCTCATCCAAGTGGGGAAGACCCATACAATACAATTCCCCTCAGCCAGGGACGCTGGGCCATTGCCAAGGTTGAGGAACGCTGATCTGGAGAGGTGCCAGAAGAACATTGAGCACCATCAATGAGTCTCAAAGTCCTGTTTTATGGGTCCACCTTCTCAAGGAAGGAGCGCTTGTTTTGCGGGAAGAACCTCGGAGAATTCGGTGGGGTGGGGGAAAACCCCGGGATCACCTGCCACCAAGCAGATGACCGGAGGATCTGGGCATAAAAAGGAGACTTCCTGGTCCAAGGAGACACATCTGCTGTGGACCTCCAGAGCAGAAGAACCAAAGATGGAAGGCTACTTCTGGAAGATCTTTCTGGTGCTCGGGGCTCTTTCAGGCTTTGGACGCTGTGCACCGTCACACAAATTGTTGAGCTATGATGTGGTTGTGGAGCTGGGAGTGGTCCTCTACAATAGCAAAGCTGAGGAAGGCTCCCCCTACCATCTCCTGGAGGCTGTTCCTCAACCTGCATGGGTACATACTCTTCACTTCAGGTCCCTTGTGTAGTCCCTTAGAGTAAACCCATCCCTTTCTGTAGGAACCCATCCCTTTTGGGATGTAGAGCAGACCCATCCCTTTGTAAAGTAGACCCATCCCTTATGGGATGTAAAGGAGATCCATTCTTGATGAGATGTAGGGTAGACCCATCGCTTATGGGAGATAGAGTAGACCCATCCTTTGTGGGATGTACAGTAGACCCATCCATTGTGGGGTGTAGAGTAGACCCATCCTTTATGGAAAGTAGAGTAGACTTATGGGATGTAGAGTAGACCTGTCACTTGTGGGGTGTACAGTAGACCCATCCCTTATGGGAAGTAGAGTAGACCCATGGTATGTAGAGCAGACCCATCCCTTATGGTATGTAGAGTAGGCCCATCCCTTATAGGGTGTAGAGTAGACCCAACCTTTGTGGGATGTAGAGTAGACCCATCCCTTATGGAAAGTAGAGTAGACTCATGGGATGTAGAGTAGACCCATCCCTTATGGGGTGTAGAGTAGACCCATTCCTTGTGGGGTGTACAGTAGACCCATCCCTTATGGGGTGTAGAGTAGACCCATCCATTATGGGATGTAGAGTAGACCCATCCCTTATGAGGTGTACAGTAGACCCATCCCTTATGGGGAAGTAGAGTAGACCCATGGTATGTAGAGTAGACCCATCCCTTATGGTATGTAGAGTAGGCCCATCCCTTATGGCAGACATGTCAAACACAGGGCCCGGGGGCCGGATCCGGCCCGCGAAGTGGTTTCATGTGGCCCGCGAAGCCATCCTGGAAACAGTGAGGGAACGGCCCCCACTGCCTTGGCCCTGGTCCAGAGACCCTCCTCCTGCCAGAGACCCTCAGATCTGTCCCACTCCTGCCCAGGCCCCCATAGGCACCCTTGATGCGAACGATGTAGAGCTGGCCATGCCCACCCAGTAGGCCATACACAGTCTAGCCACACCCACTCAGTAGGCCACGCCCACCCTGGCCATACCCACCCGGCCCCTTGAGGGCAACCGCAATGCTGATGCGGCCCTCAATGAAATTGAGTTTGACACCCCTGCCTTATGGGGTGTAGAGTAGACCCATCCATTATGGGATGTAGAGTAGACTCATCCCTTGTGGGGTGTACAGTAGACCCATCCCTTATGGAAAGTAGAGTAGACATGGGATGTAAAGTAGACCCGTCCTTTGTGGGGTGTAGAGTAGACCCATCCCTTATGGAAAGTAGAGTAGACCCATGGTATGTAGAGTAGACCCAACCCTTTGTAGAGTAGACCCATCCCTTATGGGAAGATCTCCATTGTAGGAGAACAAGGTTGGTGTCCTTTTTTTTCAGGAGCCCACCAACCCTGTTCTCCTAGCGTGGAGATCTTGAACGGCTTTCCACTGTGGCCAATCAAGCTGATGGGCATGGAATCCAGAACATCTAAAACCTGCATGGGACCTTCTCTGGAGCCCCATTCGGGTGGCTCCATCAAGACTCATTGAGAAATGATCCCCCAGCTAAAATGGGAAGAAGGCTCAGGTGCCTTCAAACTAACTGCTCTGCTTCCCCATGTCTTCTCTTGGGATCCCAATTCTGAAGGTCCCCAAGAGTTGAAGTTCACCATCAAAGAAACGGGGTGTCCAGCAAAACAACAACAACAACATTCTTTGGATGAATGCGACTTCTCAATTTTCCAAGCGAACCCGTCGCTCACGTATCTATGGTGATTCTCCATCATCCAGGCCCTGGCTATTCCCAAGGTGCATTTTTTCCAAGACCGAACCTCCTTGCTTTTTCCTGGAAGTCCAGTTGCCCTGTGAAAAAAGCATTTGGCTGGGGGTGTCTTCGCCCGTCTCCATGGATGGAGAAGGGACTTAATGTTTTAACCCTTCAGCAGACGTTTCTCGCTCCTCTAACACATACATGGAGACGGCGCTACGGGCGGTGGTGGGATTCGCACCGGTTCGGCAGAAGTGGCAGCTAAATTTTGTTGAGTTCAGAGAACCGGCCAAATGCACACTGCTTCCGGAAGTCCGTTCAAAGGCTTTGGAGGCCTAGAGCAGGCCTCCTGGGCCTAGAAGAGCCCGCCAGAAGTGCGTGGACGCCACTTCCGGAAGTCCGTTGTAGGCCTCGGAGGCCTGGAGGAAGCCTCCCGGGCCTAGAAGGGCCCACTGGAAGTGCGTGGATGCCACTTCCGGAAGTCCGTTCTAGGCCTCGGAGGCCTGGAGGAAGCCTCCCAGGCCGAGAAGGGCCCACCAGAAGTGCGTGGATGCCACTTCCGGAAGTCCGTTCTAGGCCTTGGAGGCCTGGAGGAAGCCTCCCAGGCCTAGAAAGACCCGCTGGAAGTGCGTGGATGCCACTTCTGGAAGCATTCTAGGCTTCAATGGCCTAGAGGAAGCCTCTCTGGCCTAGAAGGGCCCCCTAGAAGTGCGTGGACGCCACTTCCGGAAGTCCGTTCTAGCCCTCAGAGGCCTGGAGGAAGCCTCCCAGGCCTAGAAGGGCCCCCCGGAAGTGCGTGGATACCACTTCCGGAAATCTGTTGTAGGCCTCGGAAGCCTGGAGGAAGCCTCCCAGGCCTAGAAGGGCCCGCCGGAAGCATGTGGATGCCACTTCTGGAAGTCCATTCTGGGCCTCAAAGGCCTAGAGGAAGCCTCCCTGGCCTAGAAGGGCCCGCCGGAAATGCATGGATGCCACTTCCGGAAATCTGTTGTAGGCCTCAAAAGCCTGGAGGAAGTCTCCCAGGCCTAGAAGGGCCTGCTGGAAGTGCATGGATGGCACCTCTGGAAGTCCGTTCTAGCCCTCAGAGGCCTGGAGGAAGCCTCCCAGGCCTAGAAGGGCCCCCCGGAAGTGCGTGGATACCACTTCCGGAAATCTGTTGTAGGCCTCGGAAGCCTGGAGGAAGCCTCCCAGGCCTAGAAGGGCCCGCCGGAAGCATGTGGATGCCACTTCTGGAAGTCCATTCTGGGCCTCAAAGGCCTAGAGGAAGCCTCCCTGGCCTAGAAGGGCCCGCCGGAAATGCATGGATGCCACTTCCGGAAATCTGTTGTAGGCCTCAAAAGCCTGGAGGAAGTCTCCCAGGCCTAGAAGGGCCTGCTGGAAGTGCATGGATGGCACCTCTGGAAGTCCGTTCTAGGCCTCGGAGGCCTGGAGAAAGCCTTCCAGGCCTAGAAGGGCTTGATGGAAGTGCATGGATGCCACTTCCGGAAGTCCATTCTAGGTCTCAAAAGGCCTAGAGGAAGCCTTCCAGGCCTAGAAGGGCCCGCCGGAAGTGCGTGGATACCACTTCCGGAAGTCTGTTCTAGCCCTTGGAGGCCTGGAGGAAGCCTCCCAGGCCTAGAAGGGCCCGCCAGAAGTGCGTGGATGCCACTTCCGGAAGGCCGTTCTAGGCCTCAAAGGCCTAGAGGAAGCCTCCCTGACCTAGAAGGGCCCCCTGGAAGTGCGTGGATGCCACTTCCAGAAGTCCGTTCTAGGCCTCGGAGGCCTGGTGGAAGCCTCCCAGGCCTAGAAGGGCCCGCTGGAAGTGTGTGGATTCCACTTCTGGAAGTCCGTTCTAGCCCTCAGAGGCCTGGAGGAAGCCTCCCAGTCCTAGAAGGGCTTGATGGAAGTGCGTGAATGCCACTTCCGGAAGTCCGTTCTAGGCTTCGGAGGCCTGGAGGAAGCCTCCCAGTCCTAGAAGGGGCAGCTGGAAGTGCATGGATGCCACTTCCAGAAATCTGTTCTAGGCCTCGGAGGCCTGGAGGAAGCCTCCCAGGCCTAGAAGGGCCTGCCGGAAGCATGTGGATGCCACTTCCAGAAGTCCATTCTAGGTCTCAAAGGCCTAGAGGAAGCCTTCCAGGCCTAGAAGGGCCCACCGGAAGTGCGTGGATACCACTTCCGGAAGTCTGTTCTAGCCCTCGGAGGCCTGGAGGAAGCCTCCCAGGCCTAGAAGGGCCCGCCGGAAGCGCATGGATGCCACTTCCGGAAGTCCGTTCTAGGCCTCAGAGGCCCAGGCCTGCATCCATGCAAAGAACCGGTTGTTCCTGATCTTTGAATCCCCCCCCACCCCCCCACACACACTGGCTACGGAATATCTTTAGGACCTTCTTGGCACAGATAAAACTGGATCTCCATCTTCACTGGGTGGTAAAACAGATCCTAGTTAAGATCGCCTCTTTCCCTCCAATAATGCAAAGTGCCTTTTCGTTGTTACGTTTAAACTCATCTCTCTTTTTTCCATCATCCTCATTGTCTGGATCCCAAGCAGTAATATCTGGTGGGTTATTAACTACAGTCCATAGTCCTTCCTTGCGCAAAAGCAAGCTACATTTTGTGGACCAGGAAACATAGTTTGTTCCATCCAACCGGGTTATCCAGGAGATGCCTGTTGACTCTTCTTGTGCCACTGTTACACCAGATAGCTAACACAAACTCAGCTAGGATACTTGTGTGTACTAACTCTCAGTACAGGGCTGGGCCCATAAGCAATGTTAGGTATTGTTGTGCAGAGGTCTCCTTGTGCTACCAAGGAGTTGCACAGACAAAGAAGAGTACTGAGAGCAGTAAGAGTCGCGCAGTAACCACAAGAATACACTGAGTTGTGAAAACAAAAGTGTTTTACTTTTGTGGTGGTGTATAAACAAAAATCCACGGTCAAAAAGAAACAGTCCAGGTCATACACAATAGTAACACAGTCCAAGGAGTATTCCAAATACAAAGTCTTCTTACCGGTCCAGAGGTCAATACACAGTTGTGTAGGTTTATCACAGTAGTAAACCAACAGTACAGCAAAAACGGCAATAGTAGAGAGAGCAGAGAATTCAGAGAGAAAAGAAGCTACGTTCCTAGCTCCCTCTTATGGCCATGAGAACACTTACACACCCATTGGCCAATTAATGTCTTAAAGCCACGATATCATGGTTAATATATTTCCAACCCAACTATGTAGGCTATCATCATATGCCTAACAGTCTCGAAGGACGTTCTCTCCTCCTGGTTCTCCAAGTCCACGCTTTGACCCGCATCCAGGGACGGGGGAAAGGATCCAACCCTCCAACCCTTCAACAGTTCACCCCCCGACAACCAAAGGGTGCATGGAGAGGGTGAATCGGCTTAGCCGGTGTCACCTTCTCCTGGAAAGGCGCGGCTGAAGCAACCTCAGCGGTGGCTCCAAGACCTCTCCTACGATGCTCCGTGGCATCGACTCTGGAAGACGGCTCGATTCTCAGCCTGTTTTCATTCCTCTACAGGTCGTCAGAGCGTGCGCGGGCCACTGTTTCCTTGGGGAGAAGCCACCGATAGCTGTTCTCATGTGCGACGCCGTGGAAGGAATAGAGGAGGAGAAAGAGGAGAAGGAGAACCAGGAGAGGAGGAGGAGGAGGAGGAGGAGGTAAGAAGTGTGGCCTGACGGACGGGGCCGTCTGCGACGAGCTCAAAATGAAGGAGGAGGCTTGCAGCCTTGGTCAGGTGGAGGAGACCCCCGCCTCGGCCGAGGTCCTGCGTTCGTCACATGTTTTCGAAGAGGAGATTCCACTTAGGTGGCATCTCCCAAGCTTTGGTTTCCTCCGGAACCAGCACGTTCAGGCATGCTGGAAACTGCCTGAAGTAATGAAGTAAATGGTGAAAACGGTAGAATTGTCAGGTCCTCGGTGCTCTCCGAGCTGGGTGGTTTCCTTGCAGACGTTTGGTGACCCAACTAGGGATCATCATCAGTGCTAGAAGGGATGGGGGGGGTTACAGAGAGGAGGAGGAGGAGAGGAGGAGGAAGAGGAGGAGGAAGAGGAGGAGGAGGAAGACTCTGGGCTCCTCAGTGCTCTCCGAGTTGGGTGGTTTCCTTGCAGACATCTCTCGACCGAACTAGGGAACATTATCAGTGTGAGGAGGAGGACAAAGAGAGGGAAGGAAGGAAGGAAGGAAGGAAGGAAGGAAGGAAGGAAGGAAGGAAGGAAGGAAGGAAGGAAGGAAGGAAGGAAGGAAGGAAGGAAGGACTGTGGGGGCCCAGGGGCCCTCAGAGCTGGGTGGTTTCCTTGCAGACATCTCTCGACCAAACTAGGGAACATTATCAGTATGAGGAGGAGGAGGAGGAGAGGGAAGGAAGGAAGGAAGGAAGGAAGGAAGGAAGGAAGGAGGGAGGGAGGGAAGGAAGGAAGGAAGGAAGGAAGGAAGGAAGGAAGGAAGGAAGGAAGGAAGGAAGGAAGGAAGGAAGGAAGGAAGGACTGTGGGGGCCCAGGGGCCCTCAGAGCTGGGTGGTTTCCTTGCAGACATCTCTCGACCAAACTAGGGAACATTATGAGTATGAGGAGGAGGAGGAGGAGAGGGAAGGAAGGAAGGAAGGAAGGAAGGAAGGAAGGAAGGACTGTGGGGGCCCAGGGGCCCTCAGAGCTGGATAGTTTCCTTGCAGACATCTCTCTTTTTTTTTTATTAAAAAGTTTTACAATACATTTTATCTTTAGCAAACCAAAAAAAGAAAAAAACCCCTCCCAACCCCCTCCCCCCCACCCTCTTCCCCCTCCCCAACCCTCCCCAACCCCTCCCTCCCTTTCCCCTCCCCCCTCCCCCCCCCCGCTTCCCAGAGCAAAATACAGGGTATAAAAATACAAGCAATCATTGTGAGGTGTTCTCACGAGTGAATCGTGGAGGTAAGCCGTCTGGATGTCAAATTGGAAGACTTCTTCTCCCAGAGCGGCTGCAGTCACGAGGGCGGCCTTAACGCTCTCTGCCCGGACGGTTGGAGAGTAAGTCTCCGAGTAGTCCTCCATATAACGCTGAGCGAAGCCCTGGGCTACCAAACGGGCCTTATACAGGTAGAGACCATTGGCAAGTGGTTTGGCCTTGTAAATCCACCTTGTGCCAATGACTTTCCTCTCCTTTGGAGGTTGCTGGGGGGTGAAGACCTTGAGTTGTTTTAAGCTCTGCATTTCCTTCTCCATCGCGAGCTGCCATCTCTCCTGCTCCTCGATGGGCAGCTCCTGGATGTCAGAGAAGGATTTTGGGGTGACCACAATGCTGTTGACAGACGCGATGTGGCCAATGTCAATTCTCTTTGGCGGGACCCCTTTGTTGGACCGCTTTGACCTCCTTACCTTCTGCCACTCACCGCTCTTTTCTTCCGCGGGTCTCTGAGGTGTCGCTGGGGGTGAAGACGGCGTGTCTTCTTCCATGGGACTGGACGCATCTTCATCTTGTTCCTCACTTTCGTCGGTGGCAGGGTATGTGGTCATCTCAGGTGATGTCGTGGTCGGTGTGCCTTTGCTGGGTCGGTTGGCATATGGGCTCAGATCATTTGAGTGGATCTGGGTCCAATTGGAGTCCTCTTCGAAAGAGGCAGATTGGGAAGTCACAGGCCTGCCCCCTTCTCCCAGGAAACGATAGGCCTTGGAGCCAGGAGCATAGCCCAAGAACCTTAGTCTCTGGGAAACAGATCTCCCCTTCTTCCGCAGCTGCTTGGGGATGTGCACCCATGCATAGGTACCAAACACACGCAAATGTGCCAGATTTGGTTTCCTACTGTGAACCAGGAAATATGGGGTCTGGTTCACAACACTGCTCCAGGTGCGGTTTAAGGTGTAATTGGCATAATGGACCACCTCTCCCCAGTATGATTCTGCGACACCCGCGTCTGCAATCAGACTACGCATCATGGTTTGCAGGATTCCATTCCTTTTCTCAGCTACACCATTCTGCGAAGGGGTGAACGGTGCAGTTAGAAAATGGCGGATGCCCTTACGCCTTACCCAGTCCTGGAACTTCTGAGACATGAACTCAGCCCCGCAATCGCTCTGCAATTGTGCGATCTTGGTCCTGTACTGGGTCTCTACGAAGTTGTACAGTGACTTTATGGCGTCAAAGGCTTCAGATTTTTCTGTGAGAGTATACACGTGACCGTAACGTGAAAAATCATCAACGGCAGTGAGAAAATACCTTTTCTTTCCTAGGGATGGTGTAAAAGGCCCAACCAAATCAACATGTACTAGTTGGTATGGGTATTGAGTCTTACGGGATGACACCTTTGGTATAGGGGCAGCCTTCCTCTTTGTTTTCTTGCAAATGGCACAGTCCAGAAACACGTCACAGTCCTTGAGCTGGACTCCCTCAGCAAATTCTCCCATCTTTTTAACTACAGGGAAGCTTGCATGTCCTAGCCTTCTGTGCATGAGGTGGACGCACTTATTGTGAATTGGCTTCCCCATTGACACTCTCTTGGCTCTGGTTGCTTTGAGTGGTGCTGTAGGTGCCTGCTGAGATTCAGGCTCCTTGCCCACACTGCCCTTGGAAAGCCTTGGGGCAGGTTGTGGTGGCTTGGGAGAAAAATATGGTAAGCCGTTTATGATTGTAATATTTCCAATGACCTTCTGGTCCCGGGTGACATGACCTCCCCCCTTGCGAAATAAGACTTCCACTTTGTCATCGTCACACAATTTGGTAATGCTTAAAAGGTTGTTGGCTATGGAGGGAGCGTGTAAGACACCTTCAACTTTCCCAAGACCAGGTACAGAAACAAACCCCTCCCCAACAACTGAAGTAGTATCTCCATTTGCAACCTTGACAGATGAGTTAATTTTCTTTAACCTTTTAAAACCTTGACTCATATTAGTAATGTGAGAAGAAGCTCCAGAGTCCAGTAACCATAAGTCAGTGGAGCTATCAGACTTTGTTCTGGGGGTGAGGGAACAAGTAGGCAGAAAATTTCCTTTGCCCCTGCCATGCCCCCTTCTTTGCCCCTTGCCTCTTACTTGATTGGGACCACGTTTAGGGGCTTGATGTTGATGGGGGCAGTCTTTCTTGAGGTGTTCCTCAGAGCCACAGATGAAACATTTAAGCAGAGCATTAATTTGCTCTGAGTTGTGGCGTCCCCTTCTGGCTTGCTGAGTGGTGACTCTAGCGTATTCTCCGGCATCTCTTCTCCTTCTATCCTCTTTGATCAGTCTTCCTGTGAGGTAGGACAGATTTATGTTTTCCCTCTTGACCGCTTCGAGTGAAACAATGAAATTGCTCCAACTCCTGTCTAGGGAAGCGAAAATGACCGCAACCATGCTCACATCATTTACGGGAAAGCCTCTGGATATTAATTCTGCCCTGAGTGCCTTTAATTTTGCAAGATGTTCAGGTATGCTGGCACCAAACCTCAGTCTGGTTGAATAAAGCTCAGTTGTAAGTCTGGTGATGGAACCAATGGTATCGCTGTTGAATAAATTGTATAATAGCCGCCACACTTCATCAGCTCTGAGCCCCGCTGGTATGCTGGAGAACAGGTTATTATCCAGAGAACTGAGCAGAGTCGAATAAGCCTGCAAATGTCGCCACTCTTCTTGACGTCCCCATGGAGGAGGGGGTGGTTTCTGGACCATTTGTAGAGTCCCATTCTTTAAGAGATATAACTGTATATCTTTACTCCAACTGCTATAATTCTCCCCTCCTAGTTGTAGTTTTTTAAAATCATTTGGCAGATTGGCTGCCGGAATATAGTCCTTATCAGACCCACTTTCAAAATTTTTTAAAGTGTCCATTGACATGAATGGGAAAGGAAAAGTGGTTTCCACAGTGAAAGGGGTCCCTCTAGTGGTCGAGGAGGGAATCCTTTCTTGACTATTTATTAACTCCAGATGGGCGTGCCCGGAAACCATGTGATCCGGGGGAGGGCGTTGTTCAGGATTTCTCCCTTCTTCCCATGAGGCATTGGGGGGGCGGAGCCCAGATTTGCCAGTTCGTAGTTGCCGCAATGGATCCTCCCGAGAATCAAAGGCACATGGATTTTCAGCATTGCCTGGCTTGTCTGGCTGGTCCTGAAGACCTGAAGAGAAGGTGGGAGGCCGCGGGGGTTGATTGTTGGGAGGCTGCAGGCTGGATTCCCCCCGGCAGTTGGGCCCTGGGGAGAGGATGGGAGGCCTTGGGGGGGTGTGGGCACCCCCGACGTCTGCTTGGCCCCCAGGGCCGTAGTCAGGACTTGGATGGCCGTTTTAATTGCATTTGTATTTGTATTAGTATCGGCTGGGCAGATCTCATCACCATCATAGGCCTTTAGGCTTTGAGGTGGGGAGAAATTAGGAATATGCATGCTGCCTTGGTCGGGTGTCAGGAATTGCATGTCATTTCTGCTGTATGCCAGGGACTGCTGGCTATTCTGGTTGGATGCCAGGGACTTCTGGCTTTCCAGGCTTAAAAAGTCTTTGTCTCTGTTAGACCGTGTGGGGTTATAGGGGGCCGCCATCTTGTTTCCTGTGCCAGACCATGTGGGCGGAGCCATCTTGTTTCCGCTTGCCCCAGGAAGCTGTAGCTCACAGCTGGGCGGGGGGGTTCGCGCCAAAAGCCCTGGGGTCCCGGGGTCACTAAGGGTGGCGGGCGCCATATTTGGAGGCCTCGTGGCGGCTAGGGAAAGACTCACCAGGGGTTCTGAGGCTTTCTGGGCTGTTTCCTGGGCTGCTGTTTCCTGGGCTGCCCCCCCTTCCCTTGCATTGCAAAGATCTCTTTAAGCAGCTCTTCACGTTCCTGTGCAGTCAGTTTACTCACGCGGCGTTTGGTCTCAGCCAGGTCCATCTCTGCAGCATCTGAGCAGCCTTGGACAGTCTGCAAACCTTCTATGCTCTCCTCTGTGGCGTTCAGTTGTAAAGAGGCATGTGAAGGGGTCCCAGATGCTCTGCTGGATACGGATCCTCTGACGGAATGAAGGTCATTTGTGGTCTCATCTGCAGCGGAGGTTGCTTCAGGAACTGGGGCTGTTGATCTTGATTGAAGACTCCTGGTCACGATCTGGGATCTGCGGCCATCCATTTCAGTTTCAAATCTTCTGCAAGCTTGGAAGCTTTCCTTTAAACCATCCTCTGCTACCAACTTGTGAGGTGTTCTCACGAGTGAATCGTTAAAGGAGCTTCCAAGCAAAAAGCATCAAGCAGAGATGCAATCATATTAGTTTTATTCATGATAGATCAAAGAGAAAGAAATACTTGGCATGAAAGCATTCATGCCTGCATGTGAGAGAGAAATAAAATAAAAGAAAACAAGCTAGCATTACATGACTAAACTAACTAGAAGTAGAAGCAGAACAAGAAGGCTAGAAGCAGAACAAAGAACAGCCCCTCATGCAGAGGTATTTATGGGGGGTCTTGGTCCCTCCCTGACCATAAACTCTCTCGCCAATGGGGCTGTGGGTCCGAGACCCTTGGCTCATCAGTGGAAGCAAAGAAGCCTCTTTGCCTCCATCTGATGATCCTTTTGGGGAACTGCCAATGGCTGGTACTAAACATCTAACAATCATAATCTAACTTACGCAAACAATCCTAAACTATTTAAACTACCGAACTTTAACTCATATAAGAAAACTCCAAACATATATATCTATATCATATCAATAATTATACAAATACAAAATAATACTTTCCAATCTAATACCAAAACACAGGGTATAAAAATACAAACAAACAATCATGATCTAACTTACGCAAACAATCCTAAGCTATCCAAACTATCAAACTTTAACTCATATAGGTAAATTCCAAACATACATATATATATCATATCAATGATTATTCAAATACAAAATAATACCTTCACATCATTCTTATATTCTTATATTCTATTACCTACTCCAATATTGCCCATAAAAGTATTACAAATTAATTTCAATCACACAGAAAACAATTTATATCAGTTTTATAAAACTATTCTTCTATCCAACTAGACTTTAACATACTAAAACCAAATTAATACAACCTTTCCTACTCCTAATATATTATACAACTTAAAATACCATACACTACCTTCCAGGCTTAAAACTTTCCATCCAAATAACAAAGCATAACCTACAGAATATCAATAAACACTACTACAAATCTTCTCAATTAAATTTTCATAATCATCTTCAAACTAAAGCAACACAAAATATTATATAATTATTTTATAAGGGTGAAAAATGAATCCCCACATACTTAATCCTTCTAGCATCCTTATTACATTATTATCTCTTGCAATTATGCAACTAAATCCTCAGGTTTGCTTCATTCTTCCAGAAGCAGCACACCTCTTCCAATTTCTGGCCTTCTCCCGTGGTGATAAAATTTGACCCACTCCTGTAACTTTCACATCTGTCTGCATTAACCCTTCAACATCTTGTGGATTCTCTCTGGAACATTGAGGCTCTCTGTCACCTTTTTTCTTTGTAGACTCCAAAGACGATATGGGGACTGCTTTTAAAACATTACTGTAAAAGTCACGTGCCTGAACCACCGTGGTAAGACAATGCCTTGTACCTTCATAAGTCACCACCATACCCTCTGGTATTTGCCATCTAAACTTAATATCACGTCGTCTCAATTCTTGTGTCAAAAAAGCAAATTCCTTCCTTTTTCTTAAAATTCTTGCAGGAATCTCCTTTAAAATCAAAACTTTTTGCTCATCCATTACAAAATCAATATTATAGGAGGCCTGGATAACTTCATTTCTAATCTTTCTCTTTGTGAAATAAACCACCACATCTCTGGGTAATTTCCTTTGTCTTGCAATCCACGAATTAACACGGAAGATTTTATCTATATCTTCCATTATTTCATCTGCTGGTCGCTCCAACACCCCTTCCAAAACCTCAGAAACCATTTTCGTCAAATTTTCCTTAGGATTTTCTTTTAGGCCTCTGATTCTCAAAGCAAGCTCCATCTGAAAATACTGTGTCGAAATCAAATCATAATCCATTTTCGCTATCATATTTTCAGTTTCTGTCATTTTGGCTTCCATTCTAGTATCATTTTGAACAAGATCTTCCACTTTTTCATCCAAAATCTCAATGCTTTTAGCCATATTTAACGTTGCAGATGTGATGTCTGCTCTCATTTCTGCTAATTTCTCTGTAAACTTCTCCTCCAACTTTTTCTCCATTATCTCAACAAATTGTTGCATTTGCTTTTCCATAGTTTCTTGGAGCAAACTCTGCAAATCTTTTACTGTAGAAGCTGATACAGATTCAGATGCAGAGGACAATAAAGTTTTCGCCGAAGACTGCTGCCTCAGGGCAGGAACTTTAGAAAATATAGTCGCCATTTTCACCCTCTATTGTTAACTACTCACTTTCACATGCAGATTCAGCAAAGTCCATTGAGTTAAAGATCAAAACATCATCTTCACCAAAATCTCCTGCATCGCTCTGCCTGCGTCCTCGTTCTCATAAGGTCTTCCTTGCTAGCAGGGATGGTTGCGAACACCCTGTTCTGCTCCAAGAAACCCGGAGCAGAGACGCCTCGCAGTCCGGAGCATGCCCAGGCTTCGGGGGGGGGGCTCAATCCTTCCGCCACCAAAACTCTAAGTTCTGGCGGCCCCGGAGAGCTCTACCCCTACCTGGACGCTCACCCCCTCCTCTTCTCCCGAGGTGGGGGCTTCCAAGCCGCCGAACAGCTGATCGGCGATGTTTTCGGCGGCTCTACGGAGCTGCGAGGCTGACAGCCAAGAAATGGCTGCCTCCGGCGTCGCCTTGCCATCCGGAAGCCCCTTGCAGACATCTCTCGACCAAACTAGGGAACATTATCAGTATGAGGAGGAGGAGGAGGAGAGGGAAGGAAGGAAGGAAGGAAGGAAGGAAGGAAGGAAGGAAGGAAGGAAGGAAGGAAGGAAGGAAGGAAGGAGGGAGGGAAGGAAGGAAGGAAGGAAGGAAGGAAGGAAGGAAGGAAGGAAGGAAGGAAGGAAGGAAGGAAGGAAGGAAGGAAGGAAGGAAGGAAGGAAGGAAGGACTGTGGGGGCCCAGGGGCCCTCAGAGCTGGGTGGTTTCCTTGCAGACATCTCTCGACCAAACTAGGGAACATTATGAGTATGAGGAGGAGGAGGAGAAGGAAGGAAGGAAGGAAGGAAGGAAGGAAGGAAGGAAGGAAGGAAGGAAGGAAGGAAGGAAGGAAGGAAGGAAGGAAGGAAGGAAGGAAGGACTGTGGGGTCCCTGTGTGCTCTCCGAGCTGGGTGGTTTCTTTGCAGACGTTTCGTGACCCAACTAGGGAACATCATCAGTGCTAGAAGGGATGGGGGGGTTACAGAGAGGAGGAGGAGGAGGAGGAAGAGGAGGAGGAGGGGAGAAGGCTTTCCTGCTCGAGCACAGGGCTGGACTAGAAGACCTCCAGGGTCCCTTCCATGTTTATTATTCTGTTATTAGGGGGAGGGGGAGGAGGAGGAGGAGGAGGGTCTCCTGCTCGAGCAAAGGGATTGGACTAGATGACCTCCAGGGTCTCTTCCAACTCTGTCATTCTATGATTCTATAAGGGTCTCCTGCTTGAGCAAAGGGATTGGACTAGATGACCTCTAGGGTCCCTTCCAAGTTTGTTATTCTGTTATTAGGTGGAGGAGGAGGGTCTCCTGCTTGAGCAAAGGGGTTGGACTAGATGAGCTCCATGGTCCCTTCCAACTTTGTTATTCTAAGGAGGAGGAGGAGGAGGGTCTCCTGCTTGAACAGGGGGTTGGACTAGATGACCTCTAGGGTCCCTTCCAAGTGTGTTATTCTGTTATTAGGAGGAGGAGGAGGAGAGGAGGAGGGTCTCCTGCTTGAGCAGGGGGTTGGACTAGAAGACCTCCAGGGTCCCTTCCCCCTCTGCCACTCTATTCAAGGTAGACTCGAAATAGGAAAAAAGCCATACGTGGAGATTTACAGCATTTATTGATTGATTGATTGATTGATTGGTGGACAATCTTATTGAGGAATTTTTTCGTGCCCCTCCCCCCCCCCCTCTCCCACCCGGAGAGCTTCCGCCATCCTTTTCCGGCGCCGGTTTTTCCTGGGATTGGAGAGCGGCGCCGGCTGAGTCCTCCGGGAATCCTGCCTTAAAAGGGGATGGAGACCCCGATGACCCTGGGCTTCTTGAAGAACTTCTTGACCCGCTTCTTCACACTTTTCTTCAGCTTCTTGAAGAACTTCTTGAAGCGCTTGACCCGTTTGGGCCGGTCCTAGAGAGGAAGGAGAGGAGCCGAGAGGCAGTCAAGACGGGTCGCCCCAACCGGGCGAGCACTGATGACGTTGCCTAGTTGGGTCGCGAGACGTCTGCTAGGAAACCACCCAGCTCTGCGGGCACCTGGGACCCCACAGTCAGTCAGTCCTTCCTTCCTTCCTTCCTTCCTTCCTTCCTTCCTTCCTTCCTTCCTTCCTTCCTTCCTTCCTTCCTTCCTTCCGTCCCTCTCCTCCTTCCCTTCCTTCCTTCCTTCCTTCCTTCCTTCCTTCCTTCCTTCCTTCCTTCCTTCTTTCCTTCCTTCCTTCCTTCCTTCCTTCCCTCTCCTCCTCCTCCTCCTCTTCCTCCTCACACTGATAATGTTCCCTAGTTTGGTCGTGAGACGTCTGCAAGGAAACTCTGCGGGCACCTGGGCCCCCACAGTCCTTCCTTCCTTCCTTCCTTCCTTCCTTCCTTCCTTCCTTCCTTCCTTCCTTCCTTCCTTCCTTCCTTCCTTCTTTCCTTCCATCCTTCCTTCCTTCCTTCCTTCCTTCCTTCGTTCCTTCCTTCTTTCCTTCCTTCCTTCCTTCCTTCCTTCCCTCTCCTCCTCCTCCTCCTCCTCACACTGATAATGTTCCCTAGTTTGGTCGAGAGATGTCTGCAAGGAAACCACCCAGCTCTGAGGGCCCCCAGGCCCCCACAGTCCTTCCTTCCTTCCTTCCTTCCTTCCTTCCTTCCTTCCTTCCTTCCTTCCTTCCTTCCCTCTCCCCCTCCTCCTCCTCCTCACACTGATAATGTTCCCTAGTTTGGTCGCGAGACGTCTGCAAGGAAACTGCGGGCACCTGGGAACCCACAGTCCTTCCTTCCTTCCTTCCTTCCTTCCTTCCTTCCTTCCTTCCTTCCTTCCTTCCTTCCTTCCTTCCTTCCTTCCTTCCTTCCTCCCTCCCACCCTCCCTCCCTTCCTTCCTTCCTTCCTTTCCTCCTCCTCCTCCTCCCTTCTTCTAGCCCTGATGACGTTCCTTAGTTGGGTCATGAGACGTCTCCTTTGTCTCTGCAAAACCGCCCCCCTCCGCCATGCCAGCTTCTTACCTTCTCCTCCTCCTCCTCCTCGTCCTCCTCCTCGTCCTCCTCCACCTCCTTCTCCTCGTCGTTCTGCTCCTCTCCCTTCTTCTTCTTCTTCTTCTCCTCCTCCTCCTCCTCCTCCTCCACTCCACCCACAGGTAAGCAGGTGAGGACCACCACCGGGGGGGTCTCCCCAAAGAAGTAGTAGACTGTGCACTCCAGGATCACCTGTCGAGGAGAAGAAAGCGGGGCAAAAAATCAAGTTTCGGTTCCACGGAGACCGCCTTCTCCGCTCCTAGATGACACCACCACCCTGACGTTGCTTCCGCCCTCTCTCTTCTAGAACCTTCCGGGTCAGTGGCTCAGGATGCGCCGGGTGGGGGCGAAGTGGGGGGGAGGAGAGAAGAAGGTTTTGTGGGGAGGACACAAAACACCCCGTCGCTCAAGCCAGCGACGGTGGCGCCAGCGAGGTCCTGAGTTCGAGTCACTCGGGCGGCCCGCTTGCGAGTAGGCCACAGATCGGCAGGGAGCCCTGGCCCACCGACTGGGGACCCCTGTTCTAGAAGAAGTTTAGGCCAGCTAAGACGGTTCAGCCTCAGCCTCTCCCTCCTCGCTTTACGACCACCGAACCCTTCCGTCGCTAAGTGAGTTTCGGGGGGGGGCATTTTACAACCTTCTTAAGCAGGGGTCTTCAAACTGGGCCCTTTTAGGACTGGTGGACTTCAACTCCCAGAATTCCACAGTCGGCCATTTTGATGAAACTGAGCGCTCGGATCCAGAGCCTCTGGGGTCTTCCAACTTGGCCCTTTTATGACTGGTGGACTTCAACTCCCAGAATTCCTCAGCCAGGCGCGCTGGCTGAGGAATTCTGGGAGTGGAAGTCCACAAGTCCAGGGGTCTTCCAACTTGGCCCTTTTATGACGGGTGGACTTCAACTCCCAGAATTCCTCAGTCGGCCATTTTGATGAAACTGCAGGCTTGGATCCAGACCCTCTGGGCTCTTCCAACTTGGCCCTTTTATGACGGGTGGACTTCAACTCCCAGAATTCCTCAGTCGGCCATTTTGATGAAACTGCAGGCTTGGATCCAGACCAGGAGGTCTTCCCTCTTGGGCCTTTTATGACGGGTGGACTTCAACTCCAAGAATTCCGCAATCGGCCATTTTGATGAAACTGCAGGCTTGGATCCAGACCAGGGGTCTTCCAACTTGGCCCTTTTATGACTGGTGGACTTCTACTCCCAGAATTCCTCAGCCAGGCGCGCTGGCTGAGGAACTCTGGGAGTTGAAGTCCACCAGTCATAAAAGGGCCTAGTTTGAAGACCCTTGTTCTTAAGGCAACCCTTGAAGTCATTAAGTTGGTTACACACGGTCGTTAAGGGAGCCCAGCTTCCTGTTTCACCAAAAAGGTCGCAAAAGGGGCAATCAGGCAACGCCGGGCCACTGTGGCCGTTGTAAATCTGAGTCAGTTGCCAAGCATCGGAATTTCGATCCCATAAGGACGGCTGTGTGTGTTTGTGTGTCCTCGATTTAGTGACTGCAATGGAGGCCCAAATTGGTAAGCGGGACCTTTGTTGAGTGGATTGTGCCCCATTTTGTGACTTTGTCGTTAAGGGAATCACTGCATTTGTTAAGTTAGTCCCACGGTTGTTAAGTGAATCTGGCTTAAAATGGACATAAGTCATTTTTCTCAGGACTTTGTAACTTTGGTCACTAAACAGACCATCATAAGTTGAGGACTCCCTGTAAAATGGACATGTCACTTTTTTCAGGGCTGTCATGACTTTGGTCACTAAACGGACTGTCATAAGTCGAGGACTCCCTGTAAAATGGACATAAGTCACTTTTTTCAGGGCCGTCGTAACTTTGGTCAGTAAACAGACCATCGTAATTCAAGGACTCCCTGTAAAATGGACATGTCATTTTTTCCAGGGCTGCCATGACTTTGGTCACTAAACGGACCGTTGTAAGTCGAGGACCCTGTAAAATGGCCATAAGTCATTGTTTTGAGGACCACTGTAACTTTGATCACTAAACGGACTGTTGTAATTCGAGGACTCCCTGTAAAATGGGCATAAGCCATTTTTTTTTCAGGGCTGTTGTAAGTATGGTCACTAAACGGACTGTCGTAAGTCGAGGACTCCCTGTAAAATGGACATAAAGTCCCTTCTTTCCAGAGCTGTTGTAACTCTGGTCACTAAACAAACTGTCGTAAGTCGAGGACTTGCTGTAAAATGGACAATAAGACATTTCCCCCCCGAGGGACTTTGGTCACTAAATGGAACCGTCGTAAGTTGAAGACTAGCTATACTCCAAGGGAACTGCTTCCAAGGCCGTGGAGGGGCGAATCTGTTGGCTCCTGACCGCTTCCAGACACCGAGAAAGGCCTGCAGGTGGTCTTCTACTACATACCGTAGTTTCTTCTTTGTTTGCACACCTGCAGGCAGAAACTATCTACAACTAGGTGAATTGTTCCACGAGGGAGGAGCTGCGTTCAGCTTGTAAACTTCTCCGTCCTTTCGGTCTCTGAAAGGCGTTTCTTCCCTCCCAAGAATTTGGAAGGGTTTTTTTTTTAAATCAAGCGGGTGGACAACGATTTGTCTGAAAGGGTAGTCGAGGGCCTCCTGCTTGAGCAGGGGGTGGGACTAGACGACCTCTGGGGTTCCCTTCCAAGTCGGTTATTCTGCTCTTCGGTTATTCTGTTATTCAGAGGAGGAGGAGGAAAAGGAGGAGGAGGGTTCTCCTGCTTGAGCAGGGGGTTGGACTAGATGACCTCCAGGGTCCCTTCCAAGTTTGTGATGCTGAGGAGGAAGAGAAGGAGAAGGAGAGTTCCTGACTAAGCAACGGGATGGACTAGATGACCTCCAGGGTCCCTTCCAACTTTGTTATTCTGTTTTTAGGAGGAAAAGGAGGGTCTCCTGCTTGAGCAAAGGGGTTGGATTAGATGACCTCCAGGGTCCCTTCCAACTTTGTAGTCTGTTATTTTAAGGCGGAAGGGGAGGAGGAGGAGGAGGAGAGGGAGGGAGGAAGAGGGGGAGGGGGAGGAGGAGGAAGAGGAAGAGAAGGAGAAGGAGAAGGAGAGTTCCTGATTGAGCAGGGGGCTGGACTAGAAGACCTCCAGGGTCCCTTCCATGTTTATTATTCTGTTATTAGGGGGAGGGGGAGGAGGAGGAGGAGGAGGTTGAAGTTTCCTGCTCGACCAGGGGTTAGACTAGAGAAGATCTCCACGGTCCCTTGCAACTTTGTTCTCCTGTTGTAAGTCCCACCTCTACCCCTGGACCAGGTCTAAGAGTTGACTTGGAGAAACGCCACGAAGGAACGTTTCCTCAAGACGAAGGCAGAAAGGGAAGCGAATTCCAGTCCCACCTCTCCGAGGGAGATCCTGCAAAAGTCCCCATGGATCTCCCTCCATCTCCCAACCGTCCTAAAGCCAGCTTGACGTGCGTCACTCACCCCGTCTACTTGGAAGTCGCATTCCTCCAGGGAACGTTCCTCTTCCACCTGGCACACCGTCTCCTTGAGGGTGAAGTTCAGCTGTTGGCTGCTCTCAGAATTGGGATCCTGAAACCAGACGCGGTGGAGGAGATGGTTAGTCTGGACACCACCCTGGACCTGCTCCCGCCTTCCCTTGGAATTGTGTTGAAGGACACTTGATGAAGCCTCCTGAACTAGAAGACCTCCCAGGTCTCTTCCAACTCTGTCATTCTATGATTCTGTAAGGGTCTTCCAACTCTGTCATTCTATGATTCTGTAAGGGTCTCCTGCTTGAGCAGGGGGTTGGACTAGATGACCTCCCAGGTCCCTTCCAACTCTTGTCATTCTATGATTCTGTAAGGGTCTCCTGCTTGAGCAGGGGGTTGGACTAGATGACCTCCCAGGTCCCTTCCAACTCTTGTCATTCTATGATTCTGTAAGGGTCTCCTGCTTGAGCAGGGGGTTGGACTAGATGACCTCCCAGGTCCCTTCCAACTGTTGTCATTTTATGATTTTATTAGGGTCTGCTTCAGCAGGGGGTTGGACTAGATGGCCTCCAAGCTCCCTTCCAATTCTGTTATTCCAAGATTATATAAAGGTCTCCTGCTTGAGCAGGGGGTTGGAGTAGATGACCTCCCAGGTCCCTTCCAACTCTTGTCATTCTATGATTCCGTAAGGGTCCCCTGCTTGAGCAGGGGGTTGGACTAGATGACCTCCCAGGTCCCTTCCAACTCTTGTCATTCTATCATTCTGTAAGGGTCTCCTGCTTGAGCAATGGGTTGGACTAGATGACCTCCCAGGTCCCTTCCAGTTCTGTCATTCTATGATACTATCTCCTGCTTGAGGACTAGATGACCTCCCAGGTCCCTTCCAACTCTTGTTCTTCTAAGATTCTATAAGGGTCTACTGCTTGAGCAGGGGGTTGGACTAGATGACCTCCCAGGTCCCTTCCAACTCTTCTCCTTCTATGATTCTCTAAGGGTCTCCTGCTTGAGCAGGGGGTTGGACTAGATGACCTCCCAGGTCCCTCCCAACTCTGTCCTTCTATGATTCTCTAAGGGTCTCCTGCTTGAGCAGGTGGTCGGGCTAGATGACCTCCCAGGTCCCTTCCAACTTGTCATTCTAAGGGTTTCCTGCTTGAGCAGGGGGTTGGACTGGATGACCTCCCAGGTCCCTTCCGACTCTCCTCCTTCTCTGATTCGATCAGGGTCTCCTGCTTGAGCAGGGGGTTGGACTGGATGACCTCCCAGGTCCCTTCCAACCTGTCATTCTAAGGGTTTCCTGCTAGAGCAGGGGGTTGGACTGGATGACCTCCCAGGTCCCTTCCGACTCTCCTCCTTCTATGATTCGATCAGGGTCTCCTGCTTGAGCAGGGGGTTGGACTAGATGACCTCCCAGGTCCCTTCCAACCTGTCATTCTAAGGGTTTCCTGCTTGAGCAGGGGGTTGGACTGGATGACCTCCCAGGTCCCTTCCGACTCTCCTCCTTCTCTGATTCGATCAGGGTCTCCTGCTTGAGCAGGGGGTTGGACTAGATGACCTCCCAGGTCCCTTCCAACTCTTGTTCTTCTAAGATTCTATAAGGGTCTCCTGCTTGAGCAGGGGGTCGGGCTAGATGACCTCCAGGTCCCTTCCAACTCTCTCATTCTATGATTCTCTAAGGGTCCCCTGCTTGAGCAGGGGGTTGGTCTGGATGACCTCCCAGGTCCCTTCCGACTCTCCTCCTTCTATGATTCTATAAGGGTCTCCTGCTTGAGCAGGGGGTTGGACTAGATGACCTCCCAGGTCCTTTCCAACTCTCTCATTCTATGATTCTCTAAGGGTCTCCTACTTGAGCAGGGGGTCGGACTAGATGACCTCCAGGGTCCCTTCCAACTCTCTCATTCTATGATTCTGTAAAGGTCTCCTACTTGAGCAGGGGGTCGGACTAGATGACCTCCAGGGTCCCTTCCAACTCTCTCATTCTATGATTCTCTAAGGGTCTCCTACTTGAGCAGGGGGTTGGACTAGATGACCTCCCAGGTCCCTTCTAACTCTTGTCCTTCTATGAATGTATAAGGGTCTCCTGCTTGAGCAGGGGGTTGGACTAGATGACCTCCCAGGTCCCTTCCAACTCTGTCCTTCTATGATTCTATAAGGGTCTCCTGCTTGAGCAGGGGGTCGGGCTAGATGACCTCCAGGGCCCCTTCCAACTCTCTCATTCTATGATTCTCTAAGGGTCTCCTACTTGAGCAGGGGGTTGGACTAGATGACCTCCCAGGTCCCTTCTAACTCTTGTCCTTCTATGATTCTATAAGAGTCTCCTGCTTGAGCAGGGGGTTGGACTAGATGACCTCCCAGGTCCCATCCAACTCTGTCATTCTATGATTCTATCAGGGTCTCCTGCTTGAGCGGGGGGTTGGACTGGATGACCTCCCAGGTCCCTTCCCACTCTTGACCTTCCATGATTCGATCTCCTGCTGGAGGACCTCCGAAGTCCTGCCCAACTCTTGTTTTTTTTTCTTGGTTTCTCGGTTCCGAATCCGCCCCGGGACCCAGACCTCCTCCTCCTCCTCCGGTTTTCCCGATGAAGGGATCTTGTAGGTGGCCCCAGAGCAGACCTCCATCCGCCTTCTGGATTGCGGGCCCCATCGTCCCGATGGACCTTCCGTGAAGGTCCTTTGAGACCTCCAGGGTTGGAGAAAACGACGGGTGGACCTCTCTCTCTCTCTCTCTCTCTTTTCCCAGTTCTTTCTCCCGGCTGCTTCCCACAAATGGCAACAGGGGGCTTTGAGGTCCTCCAAACGGGACCGGAGGACGGCCAACGTGGACCACCGGCCAAGAGTTACCTACCCACTCGGGTTGAGGGACGGCCTCCAGGAGACGATAGAGGGAGTCCTCTCCGGCTTTGCCGTTGTAGATGCTCACGGCCAGCTCCACCGCTTCTCCGTAACTCAAGGGCCGGTGCGCCAGGCAGGTGGTCCCGCCGACGGTCACCACCAAGAAGATCTTCCAGAGGAACCCTTCCATCCTCGCTGCTTCTTCTGTGGGAGGCTCCACGCTTTGATCTGCTACTCCGGACCGAGAGATCTCCTTTATATGCCTTGGAGAGGCAGGTTCTTCTCCTTCTCTTGGCGGGTGAGCCAGGGATTTTCCCCACCTGTCGGAATTATTTGGAGGTCCTTCCTCAAAAAGGAGACACTCCTTTTTTGTTCTTTTTTTTGTGGGGGTCTTCCGGAATTGAGAAAGGGCACCCCCCACCCCCCCGAAATGAAAGCCGGTTTGGAAATCACAGCTTCTCCACCGGCTTCTGGCCGGTTGCCAAACCGAGGTTGCTCAACCTGGACAATTCCCCCACCATCCTGAGCTGGGGAAGCTTGGAGAAAGGGCAGTGTGGGGGGTGGATTGAAACCCAGACATCTGAAGGTGCTCTTCAGGTGGAGGAGGAGGAGGAGGAGGAGGAGGAGGAGGAGGAGGAGGAGGAGGAGGAGGAGGAGGGTCTCCTGCTGGAGCAGGGAGTTGGACTAGAATGAACTCCTAGGTCCCTTGCAACTCTTTTACTCTATGATCCTGTACGGGTCTCCTGCTTGAGTATGGGGTTGGACTAGAAGACCTCCGGGGTCTCATCCAATCCTATGATTGTGTGTTCTTAATGATTGGACAGCCTTTTGTCCTAGTCTGAACTCCCTTCCAATTCTGCTGGTAGATGGACAGATACAGAAAAACACAGAGATGATAGATGATAGACAGAGAGAGAAAGAGAGATAAACAGAAAAGCAGATGATAGATAGATAGATAGATAGATAGATAGATAGATAGATAGATAGATAGATAGATAGATAGATAGATAGATAGATAGATAGATAGATAGATAGATAGATAGATAGATGGATGGATGGATGGATGGATGGATGGATGGATGGATGGATGGATGGATGGATGGACGGACAGACAGACAGAGAAAAACAGAGATGATAGATGATAGAGAAAGATAAATAGAAAAGCAGATGATAGATAGATAGATAGATAGATAGATAGATAGATAGATAGATAATGAGAATATTAGATTTATTATTATTATTATTATTATTATTATTATTATTATTATTATTATTATTATTTTAGATAGATAAAAAAACAGATGGTAGATGATAGAGAGACAGAGAAAGAGAGAGAAACAGAAAAGCAGATAATAGATAGATAGATAGATAGATAGATAGATAGATAGATAGATAGATAATAGGAGAGAGAGACAGATGTGATACATAAGAGAGAGAGAGAATGATAGATAGATGATAGATAGAGAATGATAGATAAGAGAGAATGAGAGAGAGAGAGAGAGAGTCAGTCTTTGGCCTTCCTGACCGACGGGCCTTCAGAGCCCGGCCTTCGCAATCCCAACCCTGATGCGTGCGGCACCACAACCATCGGTTGCGCAAAGCAGGCCGGTTGTGCAAGGCCCCAATTTCGATCGCTTGCGCCCTCCCCTCCCTCGGCTTCCCGCAAGACCCTTGAGTAGGCGGCCTCTGAGTAGGCCCACTCCAGGGAGCAAAAGGACGGGCTGAGTCAGACCTAACTCTGCGGGGAAAGTGCACACCAAAGAAGGAACTCACAACCCCACCGGCGTGAGGCGGGAAGTCCCGAAGCAACGGGAAGCATGCGAGCAGAAGCTGGAAACCGAAAGTGGGAACTCTTGAAACCGGGTCTCACGGCGTCACCTGGTTTTATTATGTATCTCTTTCTGGGATCGATATTTTACTTTTATTATTTTGAAAACTGATTCCGGGTGGCTAAGATATCTAAGACTATCTAGAACTCCCTGTCTCCTGGTGATTGGCCCAAAGTCACCCAGCTGGCTTTGATGCCTAAGGCGGGACTAGAACTCCCCGTCTCCTGGTGATTGGCCCAAAGTCACCCAGCTGGCTTTGATGCCTAAGGCGGGACTAGAACTCCCCGTCTCCTGGTGATTGGCCCAAAGTCACCCAGCTGGCTTTCGTGCCTAAGGTGGGACTAGAACTCCCCGTCTCCTGGTGCTTGGCCCTAAGTCTCTCAGTTGCGAGCCTAGTGTCAATTTGCAATTTATAAATACGATCATCTAAAAATCTAAAAAAAATATGAGGCTGTGAGGAGTTGTGCTTCTGCATTGTCTTGATTGTTGTCGTCCTTGGCGGCAAAGGCCTGAATTGTGACAGTTGTTTCCTTTGTTCCAGTTTTAAATTGGACACTTGCCGGGAGTTGCGTAAGGCGTGCATTAAAGGATTAAAGCGAACAAAGCAGAATGAGGATCTGGTTAAATGCTAAAGGTTCAACCAGGGCTTGCGGGGACATAATCGGAAGACAGGTCAATCAATCAATCAAGCGATCGATCGATCGATCCGGTTAGGAAAGCCACAGGTGAGAAGGGATAGATGGGACCTGACTGTTCCCAGGTCTCCTGTTTACGTTCGAACAACGGGAATTTCTCGGCCCTTTTGGATTCAGAGATGGAAAAAAAATAATTAACTTTTAACAGTCGTCTTCCTCTTCTTGCATCTCCAACTCTGTCGTTCTGTGCTTCTGGAAGGCCTGAGCAGGGGGTTGGACTAGATGACCACTGAGGTCCCTATCCGACTCTGTCATTCTATGATTCTGTAAGGGTCTGCTGCCTGACCAGGGGGTTGGGCTAGATGACCTCAAGGATCCCTTCCAACTCTATTATTCTATGATTCTATAAGGGTTTCCCGCTTGAGCATGGGGTGTACTACATGACCTCTAAGGTCCCTTCCAGCTCTGCAATTCTATGATTCTCTAATGGTTTCCTGTCTGAGCAGGGGGTTGGGCTGGATGACCTCCAGGATCCCTTCCAACTCTGTTATTCTATTATTTTATAAGGGTTTCCCGCTTGAGTAGGGGGTTGGACTAGTTGACCTCGCAGATCCCTTCCAACATCATGATGATCATCATCATCATTGATCATCGCACGGTCAGCCAGATGTTCAGACTGGATTTGGCCTTTTTGTCTACTTTATCAAGTCCTTGTATTATTAGTATTATCCCTTCCAACTCTGTTATTCTGACTCTGCAAGGCTCTCCTGCTTGAACAGGGGGGTCAGACTAGATGACCTCCAAGATGCCTTCCCACTCTGTCACTCTCTGATTCTGTCAAGGCTCTCCGGCTTGAGCAGGGGTCAGACTGGATGACCTCCAAGGTCCCTTCCCACATTATTATTATTATTATTATTATTATTATTATTATTATTATTATTATTATTACTACTACTACTACTACTATTAGTGCTACTACTATTACTATTATAAAGGAAAAAAGGAAAGATCAGAAAAGTCATCTTCCCATCTAGATAAAATACAGCGAAGGAAATCAAGTTGACGGTAAAGGAAGGAAACAAAATATTCGTTGGGGAAAAAAACTGGAAACCCCCAAGTTGGCCCAGAGAAATAATCAAGGAGACACCACGCGTGATGTAAAAGCCTATTTCCCTCTTGACAAGAGTTTGTTTTGTGAAAGAAACACACACACACACACACACACACACACACACACAAGCAAAAACACAAAGAGACAGCTTTCTGCGGTCTCGTTTCTGCCTTGATTTCCTTATTTATGTATTTATTTTATTTATTTATTTCTTTTTAAAAAAAGCTCCCTCAAAAAATGTTCCTTGCCATTTCTCCCCTTGACTTCACTCCTTCCTGCCTGAGCAGGGGGTTGGACTGGATGACCTCCGGAGGTCCTTTCAAACTCTGTTATTCCACGATTCTCTAAGGGTTTCCTGTCTGAGCCGGGGGTTGGACTAGATGACCTCCGAAGTCCCTTCCAACTCTGTTATTCTATGATTCTCTAAGGTTTTCCTGCCTGAGCCGGGGGTTGGACTAGATGACCTCTGAGATCCCTTCCAACTCTGTTATTCCATGATTCTCTAAGTGTTTCCTGTCTGACCCGGGGGTTGGACTAGATGACCTCCAAGGTCCCTTCCAACTCTGTTATTCCACGATTCTCTAAGGGTTTCCTGCCTGAGCAGGGGGTTGGACTAGATGACCTCCGAGGTCCCTTCCAACTCTGTTATTCCACGATTCTCTAAGGTTTTCCTGCCTGAGCAGTTGGTTGGATTGGATGACCTCCGAAGTCCCTTCCAACTCTTTTACTCTATGATTCTCTAAGGTTTTCCTGCCTGAGCAGGGGGTTGGGCTAGATGACCTCCGAGATCCCTTCCAACTCTGTCATTCCATGATTCTCTAAGGGTTTCCTGCCTGAGCCGGGGGTTGGACTAGATCTCCGAGGTCCCTTCTAACTCTTTTACTCTATGATTCTCTAAGGTTTTCCTGCCTGAGCAGGAGGTTGGGCTAGATGACCTCCGAGATCCCTTCCAACTCTTTTACTCTATGATTCTCTAAGGTTTTCCTGCCTGAGCAGGGGGTTGGGCTAGATGACCTCCGAGATCCCTTCCAACTGATTCTCTAAGGTTTTCCTGCCTGAGCAGGGGGTTGGAGTAGATGACCTCCAAGATCCCTTCCAACTCTTTTATTCCATGATTCTCTAAGGGTCTCCTGCCTGAGCAGGGGGTTGGACTAGATGACCTCCAAGGTACCTTCCAACTCCAATAATAATTATTGTTGTTGTTGTTACTATTACTATTATCTCCTTTCCCCTTTTCCTTTCCCAGCTCCATTCGGATTTTAATTCTAATTACAATTCAAATTTAAAATTTACACCCTCATTCCCAAAGCTTGACGTTCTTTCCGCCGTTCTCCAAGGGAGGGATTTTTTTTTTTTCTGGGATCAGAGATCGGAGACGGGATCCTTCCGAATCTTTTCTTAGGAAGTGACGGATCCGCTCACGGTCTTCTTTTTCTGGAACAATTTTTTCAGGCCTCTCTTCAGCTCCTGGGAAAACCTTTTGAGATCGAAAGCAAGACCCCTTTCGGAATAGTCCTCGCTTTACAACGGATGGTTTAGTGACGACGGCCTTGAAAAAAACGGGACTTGGGGCTGTTCTCCACCCTTACGGCTGATGCCGCATCCCCGGGATCCAGCGATCAAAATGGAGAAAGCTTGGGTGACCGACTCGTATTTACGACGGTCGCAGCGTCCCACATTCCGCTTTTGCTTAACGACCGGGTTACGAATTCGTCAGCGGCCCGGACGCGCTGAAGAATTGGGGCAGGGAAGGTCATGAAAACGGGGCAAAACTCGACAAATGTAACCTAAAACGAAGAACAAGATGGATGGCAACTCATCTAGGAGAGAAGCATCCCGGAGTGAAGGAGAAACTTCCGAAGGGTGAGGACGAATAGCCGGTGGAACTGCTTGCCACCGGATGTTGTGGGCCCTGCGTCGCTGGAGGTTTTGAGAGAAGAGACGGACAGCTGTTTGTCTGAAATGGTTTATACTATATAGGGTCTGCTGCTTGAGCCGGGGGTTGGACTAGATGACCTCCAGGGTCCCTTCCAAGTCTGTCATTCGATGATTCTGTCAGGGTCTCCTGCTTGAGCAAGGGGTTGGGCTAGATGACCTCCGAGCTCCCATCTGACCCGATCATTCCGGGATTCTGTAAGGGTTTCTTGTTCGAGCAGAGGGTTGGACTAGATGACCTCCGAGGCACCTTCCAACTTCTGGTGGCAGGCTGTTAATTGTCCTCACTGTTAGGAAGTTTCTCCATAATTCCAGGTCGCTTCTCTCCTTGATCCGTTTCCATCCATTGCTTCTTCTCCTGCCATCCTGGTGCTTTGGGAAATACGTTGACCGCCTTCCTTCCTTCCTTCCTTCCTTCCTTCCTTCCTTCCTTCCTTCCTTCCTTCCTTCCTCCCTCCCTCCCTCCCTCCCTCCCTCCCTCCCTCCCTCCCATTCCCCCCCTCTTTTTCTCCTGCCTTCTAGAATCCTAGGGCTGGAAGGCACCTTGGAGGTCATCCAGACCAGCCCCCAGGCTCAAGCAGGAGACCTTCAGAGAATTGTAGAATAACAGAGTGGGAAGGGAGCTTGGAGGTCATCTAGTCCAGCCCCCTGCTCCCTGAAGTTCCCTGAAGAGAAGAGAATAAGATTGCAGACGCCCGGATGCCCCCAATGCTGTTGGATGTTGGGAAGGCTCTGCATTTCTGGCAATTTCCATCCCGCCCCCAGACTGTGGGGCAAGGCACTGCGGTGTTGGGGAATTTTGCAATTGTGATGGATTGTGTGGCTGGGTTAATGTTGGCAGCTGTCCACAGTCATCTTGGCAAACATTCCTGGCAGGGGCAGCCCCAGAAACGCTCAAAACACACAGATCTCCGGAGATGAAACTCTTGCACGCCGTGACCCTCGGGAAGGTGTCGTCTTGGTCAGTTTACAAGAAGGAGCAAGTCTAGAGTAGAGCACACGAGAGAAAAACATATCCCCCCTCCCACTCCGATCAGTCTCATAAAGACAGCCATTTTGGTGTAGGGGTGAAGTCCCAGGGCTGCCTTAGGCCTGGGTGACTTCGGGCCATTCACCAGGAGACGGGGAGTTCTAGTCCCGCCTTAGGCACGAAAGCCAGCTGGGTGACTTCGGGCCATTCACCAGGAGACGGGGAGTTCTAGTCCCGCCTTAGGCACGAAAGCCAGCTGGGTGACTTCGGGCCATTCACCAGGAGACGGGGAGTTCTAGTCCCGCCTTAGGCACGAAAGCCAGCTGTGTGACTTCGGGCCATTCACCAGGAGACGGGGAGTTCTAGTCCCTCCTTAGGCACGAAAGCCAGCTGTGTGACTTCGGGCCATTCACCAGGAGACGGGGAGTTCTAGTCCCGCCTTAGGCACGAAAGCCAGCTGTGTGACTTCGGGCCATTCACCAGGAGACGGGGAGTTCTAGTCCCGCCTTAGGCAAGAAAGCCAGCTGGGTGACTTTGGGACAATCACCAGGAGACAGTGGGCCATTCTAGGCCTCCAAGCATCCCAGGCCTAGAACGGACTTTCGGAAGCGACGTCCACGCACTTCCAGTGGGCCGTGCTAGGCCTTGGAGGCCTCCTCCTGGCCTCTGAGGCCTAGAACGGACTTCCGGAAGCGACATCCATGCACTTCCGGCGGTCCGTTCTAGGCCTGGGAGGCCTCCTCCAAGCGGCCCGGGCCTAGAACGGACTTCCGGAAGCGACGTCCACGCACTTCCGGCAGGCCGTTCTAGGCCTGGGAGGCGTCCTCCTGGCCTCCGAGGCCTAGAACGGACTTCTGAATGCGACATCCACGCATTTCCGGCGAGGCCGTTCTAGTCCTATCGGTTAACCTTTAGGAATCGGGTTGAAACAGAGGCCACAGGACCCTTGTGAGGTCACTTTGGACGTGTTTATGAGTTAAGACGTAGAAACAGGCCAGGCGGACAAACCCCTTTAGATACGTTTCGGGAATGCCTATTGGAGGCAGGACATAAAGCGAGACGGGACATAAAGTGAAGGCAGGACATCAAAGCAAGGCGGAAAGGCGACGCGTGCATGAGTGAGAAAAGATCAAGGAAATGGAACATGCCAAACCACGAGTTTATCTGTCTCTCACACCTATTTAGTCAAGCACAGAGCTGTGATAACATCTAACCACGTACGTCTGGTTTGTAGGCTAGGGCTTTTTTCCTCATAGAACGCTCAGAACGGAGTTCCGGCACCTTTTTGGGATGGAACCTTGTACGGTAGGCAAGGCGGGTTGTATGACACGTGTGAGTTCCGGCACCTTTTTTCTTTTACAAAAAAAGCACTGTATCTATCTGTCTGTCTGTCTGTCTGTCTGTCTGTCTGTCTATCTCTCTATCTCTCTATCTCTCTATCTCTCTATCTCTCTATCTCTCTCTCTATCTATCTTCTATCTATCATCTATCTATCATCTATCTATCTATCTATATCTCTCTATATATCTATATCTCAATATCTATCTCTATTCTCTATATAGCTATATCTCTATATCTATCACTACACATATCTATCTATCTATCTATCTATCTATCTATCTATCTATCTATCTATCTATCTATCTGTACATATATCTATATCTATATCTATCTATCTATCTATCTATCTATCTATCTATCTATCTATCTATCTATCTATCTATCTATCTATCTATATCTCTCTCTATATCTATATCTCAATATCTATCTCTATTCTCTATATATCTATATATCTATATCTATCACTACACATATCTATCTATCTATCTATCTATCTATCTATCTATCTATCTATCTATCTATCTATCTGTACATATATCTATATCTATATCTATCTATCTATCTATCTATCTATCTATCTATCTATCTATCTATCTATCTATCTATCTATCTATCTATCTATATCTCTCTCTATATCTATATCTCAATATCTATCTCTATTCTCTATATATCTATATCTCTATATCTATCACTACACATATCTATCTATCTATCTATCTGTACATATATCTATATCTATATCTATATCTATATCTATATCTATCTATCTATCTATCTATCTATCTATCTATCTATCTATCTATCTATCTATCTATATCTCTCTCTATATCTATATCTCAATATCTATCTCTATTCTCTATATATCTATATCTCTATATCTATCACTACACATATCTATCTATCTATCTATCTATCTATCTATCTATCTATCTATCTATCTGTACATATATCTATATCTATCTATCTATCTATCTATCTATCTATCTATCTATCTATCTATCTATCTATCTATCTATCTATATCTCTCTCTATATCTATATCTCAATATCTATCTCTATTCTCTATATATCTATATATATCTATCACTACACATATCTATCTATCTATCTATCTATCTATCTGTACATATATCTATATCTATATCTATATCTATATCTATATCTATATCTATATCTATATCTATATCTATATCTATATCTATCTATCTATCTATCTATCTATCTATCTATCTATCTATCTATCTATCTATCTATCTATCTATCTATCCAGGGCTGAGTTCCGGCACCTTTTTCTTTTGACAAAAAAAGCCCTGCTCTTTGCCGTTAGGAAGATTTGCCAACATTCAAAGTAGATTCTGAGCCGAAATTCATTTGCATCGCAAAAGTCTCTTCAAAATATTTTTTGAAGACGCTGGCTAGAAATTGAACGTCCAAAGAATGCCTTGGACTCCGCTGTGGCTGGCGGAGAAACCTGCCCGGATACGGATTGAAAGGAAACCAAATCGGCATCTGCGGTTCTTTCTCGGCGTCGGCTCCAGGCTCAGCCGGGATCGGAGATGGGATGCTGAGGCGGGTTTGGATCCCGATGGCCTACCAGGGGACGCGGGCGCCGAGGGCCACGGTGGTTTTCTTGATCATTTTCTTAATGCCCTCCTTCGTCTTCCGGGAAAAAAACCGTCTTGAATCTTTTCACCCGCCGGGGCTGGTCCTAGAGAGAGAGACAAGGAACGCCTTTGACCGGGATTGAAAAAGGGAGATGCTTCAGCCCAGGAGACAGGAGGAGGGAGACAGGATGGACCGTGGAGGTCATCTAGTCCAGCCCCCTGCTCAAGCAGGAAAAGATTTTTTCTTCCTCCTCCTCCTCCTCCTCCTCCTCCTCCTCCTCCTCCTCCTCCTCCTCCTCCTCCTCCTCCTCCTCCTCCTCCTGCTCCTCCTCCTCCCCCGTGCAAAGCCCTAGCTGGGCCCTGAACCATCTGCCAGAAAACCACCCAGCCACAGGCCTCCGGCCTACGAAGGCTTATTGTTTTCCCAAACCGCTGAGTTCTGTTTCCAGCCGAACGCCGAAAACACTGGGCAAGTTGCCGGTCCCGGAGGAAACCAAAGCTTGGGAGATGCCACCTAAAAGGGTTGAAGGTCATCCCACCCATCAAAGCGACCTTCTCACCTTCTCCTTCTCCTCCTCCTTCTCCTCCTCCTCCTTTCCTTTCTCCTCCTCCCGCCTAGCCGCAGTTGCACAGGTGAGCACCACCACCGGGGGTCTCTCCTCAAAGAAGTAGTAGCCTCGGCACTGTCTGACCGCCTGCGGAGAGGCAAGAAATGGGGTGAATGTCTCCAACAATCTCAGCCAAGCTGGTGGTTCCATCAGACCCCCCCCACCCCCGATGTTACTTCAACCACGTCCTTCCTTAGAGCAGGGCTTGTTCAACCGGTGGTACGGGTACCACCCGTGGTATGTTGGCACCTGACAGGTGGTACGCGACCATCCTAGACAAGCGGTAGCTGGGGAGGGGAACAAATTGAACCGGCAGCAGCACCGCCCAAGCCGGAGCGAGAGACAGCTGGAGCTGCAGGGCTGTCGGGGCTTGGCGGAAGCGCCAGGATCAGCCCAGGATCCAGCTGGAGCTCAGCACTCATCCTGGTGCTTCTGCTGAGTCCACAAGGTCATCTAGTCCAACCCCTTGCTCAGGCAGGTGACACTTACAGAATCCTCGAATGACAGACTTGGAAGGCACCCTGGAGGTCATCTAGTCCAACCCCCTGCTCAGGCAGGAGACCATTTACAGAATCCTACAATGACAGACTTGGAAGGCACCCTGGAGGTCATCTAGTCCAACCCCTGCCTCAGGCAGGAGACCCTTTACAGAATCCTAGAATGACAGACTTGGAAGGCACCCTGGAGGTCATCTAGTCCAACCCCCTGCTCAGGCAGGAGACCATTTACAGAATCCTAGAATGACAGACTTGGAAGGCACCCTGGAGGTCATCTAGTCCAACCCCCTGCTCAGCAGGTGACCCTTACAGAATCCACAAATGACAGACTTGGAAGGCACCCTGGAGGTCATCTAGTCCAACCCCCTGCTCAGGCAGGAGACCCTTACAGAATCCTAGCATGACAGACTTGAAGGGACCTTGGAGGTCATCTAGTCCAACCCCCTGCTCAGGCAGGAAACCCTTTACAGAATCCTAGAATGACACACCTGGAAGGGACTCTAGAGGTCATCTAGTCCAACCCCTGCCTCAGGCAGGAGACCCTTTACAGAATCCTAGAATGACAGACTTGGAAGGCACCCTGGAGGTCATCTAGTCCAACCCCCTGCTCAGGCCGGAGACCCTTTACAGAATCCTAGAATGACAGACTTGGAAGGCACCCTGGAGTTCATCTAGTCCAACCCTCGGCTCAGGCAGGAAACCCTACACCATTTCGGACAAATGGCTGTCTTCGGCCGATGGGGTCCAGGGTTGTAGAAAGAAGGGTTTGGATCTTTGGAGAGATCCCATTTTTGTTCAGCTCCTCTCCCCGTTTGGGCCAATAAAGGAAGCAAACTGGTTTTTGTTTTTGTTTTTTTGCCGATTTGGCTTCTGCTCATCAATCCCTTCTTTCCTAAGCGGCCTCCATTTTATTTCCAGCGTCTTTCTCCCAGCTCGGAAGTGGACCTGCTTTTTCTTTCCGACAAGAGAAAGAGGCATTCTTAAATACGGGTTTTCGTCCCCCGAGTCCTACAGACGTTCCATGGGCTCCGCGAATGTTTTCAGCCCAGGTTGGCATGCGTCACTCACCCCGTCTTCTCGGAAGACGCATTCCTCCAAGGATGGCTCGTCTTCCGCCTGGCACACCGTCTCTTTGAGGGTGAAGTTTAGCTCGCGATGGCGGTCGGAATTGGGATCCTGAAACAAAGACACAGGTTGAGTAGAGGGTTGGTCTGGAGGGTTGACGGAGCCACCAGAACGGGGCTACAGAGCAGAGTCCGTGCGGGGGTCCGGATGTTCTAGATTCCGTGATCCCTTCAACTTGAGGAGGGGGTCAGACTAGATGACCTCCGAGGTTCCTTTCAGCTCTGTTCTTCTATGACTCTGTAAGGGTCTCCTGCTTGAGCAAGGGGTTGGACTAGATGACCTCCAGGGTACCTTCCAAGTCTGTCATTCTAGGATTCTGTAAAGGGTCTCCTGCCTGAGCAGGGGGTGGACTAGATGACCTCCCAGCTCCCTCCCAACTCTGTTATTCTATGATTCTGTAAAGGTCCCCTGCTTGAACAGTGGGTCAGACTAGATGACCTCTGAGGTCCCTTCCAACACTTTTATTCTGTGATTCTGTAAGGGTCTCTTGCCTGAGTGGGGGGTTGGACTAGATGACCTCCGAGGTTCCTTTCAGCTCTGTTCTTCTATGACTCTGTAAGGGTCTCCTGCTTGAGCAGGGGGTTGGACTAGATGACCTCCAGGGTAGCTTCCAAGTCTGTCATTCTAGGATTCTGTAAGGGTCTCCTGCCTGAGCATGGGGGTGGACTAGATGACCTCCCAGCTCCCTCCCAACTCTGTTATTCTATGATTCTGTAAGGGTCCCCTGCTTGAGCAGTGGGTCAGACTAGATGACTTCTGAGGTTCCTTCCAACACTTTTATTCTGTGATTCTGTAAGGGTCTCCTGCCTGAGTGGGGGTTGGACTAGATGACCTCCCAGCTCCCTTCCAACTCTCTTATTCTGTGATTCTGTAAGGGTCTCTTACTTGAGTGGGGGGTTGGACTAGATGACCTCCGAGGTGCCTTCCAACTCTCTTATTCTGTGATTCTGTAAGGGTCTCCTGCTTGAGCAGGGGGCTGGACTAGATGACCTCTAAAGCCTCTTCCCACCCTGTCAGATCAAAGTTTGGCCTTTCGGGATTGTCGAGCGGAGGGAAAAAAGCAGAACAACAGGGTTGGCTTCGCTTTGCTGAGACCATGACAGATCGGCACGCCCGGTTCCTGTGAAACCGCAACACGCGCACAGACACACAGATACACACACACAAACACACACACACACACACAGACACACAAGGGGATGTCCCACTTGGCTGGGCAAACATGCCGTTCGGGTTACACAATTACACAGCCCAGTGATTTTCAAAAGTGGAGAAGGCCAGAGGGAAGGTGGGCAGGGCAAGCCTTTATGGGAAAATTATAATTATTTGGATCCGGGTGAGAATTTGGCCCCTGGCCAGGAGTGGGATGGAGCGAGGGGTTTCCACCATTGCGGGTCGAGTCAGGAAGGGGGGGGGATCTGGTGGGGGGCCTTCATCTTATTCTGTTTAAAGAAACTGGGCAGCCATTTGTGTGGCATGCTATATAGGGTTTCCTGCTTCAGCAGCGGGCTGGACTAGATGACCTCCAAGGTCCCTTCCGACTCTGTTATTGCATGATTCTGGAAGGGTCTCCCGCTCAAGCAGGGGGTTGTTGGACTAGAGGACCTCCAAGGTCCCTTCCAAATCTGTCAGTCTGTTTGGGTTGGACTAGATGACCTCTGTGGTCCCTTCCAGCTCTGTTATTCGATGACTCTGTAAGGGTCTCCTGCTTGAGCAGGGGGTCAGACTAGATGACCTCTGCGGTCCCTTCCGTCACTCTCTGATTCTGTCAAGGTCTCCGGCTTGAGCCGGGGGGTTGGACTAGAGGACCTCCGAGGTCCCTTCCCACTCTCTCTGATTCTGTCAAGGTCTCCGGCTTGAGCCGGGGGGTTGGACTAGAGGACCTCTGAGGTCCCTTCCCACTCTGTCACTCTCTGATTCTATCAAGGTCTCCGGCTTGAGCCGGGGGGTTGGACTAGAGGACCTCTGAGGTCCCTTCCCACTCTGTCACTCTCTGATTCTATCAAGGTCTCCGGCTTGAGCCGGGGGGTTGGACTAGAGGACCTCTGAGGTCCCTTCCCACTCTGTCACTCTCTGATTCTGTCAAGGTCTCTGGCTTGAGCTCGGGGGTCGGACTAGAGAACCTCTGAGGTCCCTTCCCGCTCCGTTCTCCTAGTTTTCTCGGTTCCAAATCCCCGGTGGAGCCAAACCTCCTCCCGCTTTCCCGGTGAGGGGCTCTCGAAGGTGGCTCCAGAGCAGACCCCCCTGTAAGTTCTGGATTCCACACCCATCGTCCTGGTAGACCACCCATGAACCTCCTTCGAGACCTCCATGGCTGGAGACCATGATGGGTGGACCTCTTTCTTTTTTCTTTTTTCTTTCTCCCAGCTGCTTTCCACAAGGAGGTTAAGTCCTCCTCCACCCACCCTCTAGGAAAGGACAGGCGGAAAGTCACTGTGGGCCTCTGGTGAGGAGTACGTACCCACTCGGGCTGAGGGACGGCCTCCAGGAGACGGTAGCGGGCGTCTTCTCCGGCTTGGCTGTTGTAGACGGCCACGCCGAGCTCCACCGCCTCGCCAAAGGCCAGCGGTCTGTGGGGAAGCGAGGCGCTGCCACAGACCGTTAGAACCGCCAGCAGCAACCACGTCTTCCAGGAGCAGCCTGGCATCCTCCGTTCTTCCGCCATGGAGGTCCGAAGCTCACGGGATCCTCAAGACCAGGATACTCTTCCTTTTAAGCCCTCCTAGGAACATTGTCCACCCGCTGGTGGACGGCCAGGGGTTTTCCACCCAGAATTAACCGAGCTTTTTCCGGCAACAATCGGACATTTTGAGGAACGAGGACCCGAGACAATGCAGGGCCAATCGGGAACTGTTTTCTCCGGCTGGGAAAAAAACGAAGGACAAAGATCCAGGTGCTGCGCCTGGCAGAGCGACTGTAGTGTAGGATTACCATCACCTCCCTTTTGTTCTGTTTTTTTCCCCAGGAAGGTTAGGGATGGATGCCAAGGTGTAACCTCAGAGTAGGAGACCTTAAGTCATCCCGCGCGGGCGTTGGGGTGGAGAGGTGTCAAGTAGCAGTCGGGAGAAAAAAGGTGCCTTCCGTACGGTGACGGAAACGAACGACTTTGGGGCAGGGGGCGAGTCGAATAAACGAGGCAACGGTGAGTTCGAGTCCAGCCTGAAGGCCTGCTCAGCCGCCAGGAGCAAGTCAGCTGGAGACTATGAATTCCAGGTTTGGTCTTTGGCACGAAAGCTGTTGGGGTGACTGCGGGGCCATCGCTAGGTGAGGGTGAATTCTAGTCCCATCTTAGGCTTGGAAGCTGGCTGGGTGACTATGGGACCAATCACCAGGAAAAAATGAGTTCTAGTTCTGTCTGAGGGCTCAAAGTCTGCTCCGTTTTTACAAATCCAGGATACTGTGAATTCTAGTTTCGCCTTTGGCATGAAAGGTGGTTGGGTGACTTTGGGCCAATCACCAGGAGATGGTGAGTTCTAGTATTCCCTTTGGTATGAAAGCCGGTTGGGTGACTTTGGGCCAATCACCAGGAGACGCTGAGTTCTAGTATTCCCTTTGGTATGAAAGCCGGTTGGGTGACTTTGGGCCAATCACCAGGAGACGCTGAGTTCTACCTTTCCCTTTGGTATGAAAGCCGGTTGGGTGAATTTGGGCCAATCAGCAGGAGACGGTGAGTTCTAGTTTTCCCTTTGGTATGAAAGCCGGTTGGGTGACCTTGGGCCAATCACCAGGAGATGGTGAGTTCTAGTATTCCCTTTGGTATGAAAGCCGGTTGGGTGAATTTGGGCCAATCAGCAGGTAATTGGGAGAGTTCTAGTCCCGCCTTAGGCAGGAAAGCCGACTGGGTGACTTTGGCCCAATCACCAGGAGACTATGAGTTCTAGTTCTACCTTAGTCATGAAAGCCAGCTGGATGACTTTGGGTCAATCACCAGGAGACGGTAAGTTCTAGTCCTACCTTAGGCAAGCTCAAGCAGGAAGCCCTTACCAGAATCACAGAATAATAGAGTTGGAAGGGACCTTGGAGGTCATCTAGTCCAACCCTCTGCTCATGCAGGAAACCCTTACAAAATCAAAGGGCAGAGTTGGAAGGGAGGTCATCTAGTCCAACCCCCTGCTCAAGCAGGAGACCCTTATAGAATCATAGAATGACAGAGTTGGAAGGGACCTCGGAGGTCATCTAGTCCAACCTTCTGCCCAAGCAGGAGACCCTTACAAAATCATAGGGCAGAGTTGGAAGGGAGGTCATCTAGACCAACCCCACTCTCAAGCAGGCGATCCTTAGGGAAACATAGGAGGACAGAGTTGGAAGGGACCTCGGAGGTCATCTAGTCCAATCCTCTGCTCAAGCAGGAGACCCTTACAGAATCAATGAAGGACAGAGTTGGAAGGGACCTCAGAGGTCATCTAGTCCAACCCTCTCCTCATGCAGGAAACCCTTACAGAATCATAGGAGGACAGAGTTGGAAGGGACCTCGGAGGTCATCTAGTCCAACCTTCTGCCCAAGCAGGAGACCCTTACAGAATCCTGCAGTAACAGAAGTGGAAGGGACCTTAGAGGTCTTCTAGCCCAACCCCCCCGCCCCCCCGCTCAGGCAGGAGACCCTGTACCATTTCAGACGAATGTGTCTGTCCCATTCTTCTTCTTAAAATCCTCCAGAGGTGAAGCACCCACAACTCCTGGTGGCAAGCAGTTCTGCCGGTGCTGACAATGAGCTGTTGGAATGAAGAGTGAAGAATGAAGGTCAGCCCCGGGAAATCCTGCAATCGATTGTAGGGACAAAAGGCTCTCCTCCTCTGAAGTTACACCTTGGCGTGAATCCCTGACCCCTTCCGAGCCACACAAATGGAGTCCGTTGCAATTGTGCCAAGCGCTCTGTGTGGGTCGGCCAGGTGCAGGCTTTGTTTTTTTCCTTGTCCTTTGGTTGAACAAAATGGTTCCTGATTGGCCCCTGGGCATAGAAGCTCGGACATAGAAGATCGGAGTGGGAGGGGACCTTGGAGGTCATCTAGTCCAACCCCCTGCTCAGGCAGGAAAGCCTTACCAGATTCATAGAATGATAAAGAGTTCGTAGAGACCTTGGAGGTCTTCTAGACCAACCCTACTCTCAAGCAGGAGATCCTTAACGGAATCATAGGATAAACCAGACATGGAATGGACCTTGGAGGTCATCTAGTCCAACCCCCTCCTCATGCAGGAAACCCTTACAAAATCATAGAAGGACGGAGTTGGGACCTTGGAGGTCTTCTAGTTCAACCCCCTGCTCAGGCAGGAAACCCTTACAAAATCATAGGACAGAGATGGAAGTGACCTCGAAGGTCATCTAGTCCAACCCCGTCCACATGCAGGAAACCCTTACCAGAATCATAGAGTGGGAAGGGACCTTGGAGGTCATCTAGTCCAACCCCCTCCTCATGCAGGAAACTCTTACAAAATCATAGAAGGATGGAGTTGGAAGGGACCTCGAAGGTCATCTAGACCAGCCACACTCTCAAGCAGGAGACCCTTATGAAATCAAAGGAGGACAGAGTTGGAAGGGACCTCGGAGGTCATCTAGACCAGGGGTCAGCAACCTGAAACAGTGAAAGAGCCACTCGGAACCGGTTCCCTCACAAAAGGAAAAACTGGGAGCCGCAAAAAATGTGTGCACCTGCGCAGAACAGGATTTGACTGAAGAGTGGAGCCAAGGCGAGATATGCACCTACCCTGCATATTTGAATTGATTGGTTGAACTTTTTTAGTCCCACTTTTTTTTTTTTGGACTGCACATGGCAGAGGACTGGGAGCCACAGGAGATGGCTGAAAGAGCCGCGGGTTGCAGACCTGTGGTCTAGTCTATCATCTGTCTGTCTTTCTGTCTGTCTGTCTATCTATCTATCTATCTTGTCTGTCTAGTGTATCATCTGTCTGTATCATCTGTCTGTCTGTCTGTCTATCTATCTATCTATCTATCTATCTATCTATCTATCTATCTATCTATCTATCTATCTATCTTGTCTGTCTAGTGTATCATCTGTCTGTCTATCATCTGTCTGTCTGTCTGTCTGTCTGTCTGTCTATCTATCTATCTATCTATCTTTATCTATCTATCTATCTATCTATCTATCTATCTATCTATCTATCTATCTTGTCTGTCTAGTCTATCATCTGTCTGTATCATCTGTCTGTCTGTCTGTCTATCTATCTATCTATCTATCTATCTATCTATCTATCTATCTATCTATCTATCTATCTATCTATCTATCTATCTATCTATCTATCTTGTCTGTCTAGTCTATCATCTGTCTGTCTGTCTGTCTGTCTGTCTATCTATCTATCTATCTATCTATCTATCTATCTATCTATCTATCTATCTATCTATCTATCTATCTTGTCTGTCTAGTCTATCATCTGTCTCTATCATCTGTCTGTCTATCTCTGTCTCTGTCTCTGTCTCTGTCTCTGTCTCTGTCTCTGTCTCTGTCTCTCTCTCTCTCTCTCTCTCTCTCTCTATCTTGTCTGTCTAGTCTATCATCTGTCTGCATCATCTGTCTGTCTATCTATCTATCTATCTATCTATCTATCTATCTATCTATCTATCTATCTATCTATCTATCTTGTCTGTCTAGTGTATCATCTGTCTGTATCATGTGTCTGTCTGTCTATCTATCTATCTATCTATCTATCTATCTATCTATCTATCTATCTATCTATCTATCTTGTCTGTCTAGTGTATCATCTGTCTGTATCATCTGTCTGTCTGTCTATCTATCTATCTATCTATCTATCTATCTATCTATCTATCTATCTATCTATGTATCTTTATCTATCTATCTATCTATCTATCTATCTATCTATCTTGTCTGTCTAGTCTAGTGTATCATCTGTCTGTATCATCTGTCTGTCTGTCTATCTATCTATCTATCTATCTATCTATCTATCTATCTATCTATCTATCTATCTTGTCTGTCTAGTCTATCATCTGTCTGTATCATCTGTCTATCTGTCTATCTATCTATCTATCTATCTATCTTGTCTGTCTAGTCTATCATCTGTCTGTCTGTCTGTCTATCTATCTATCTATCTATCTATCTATCTATCTATCTATCTATATCTATCTATCTATCTATCTATCTATCTATCTATCTATCAATCTTGTCTGTCTAGTCTATCATCTGTCTCTATCATCTGTCTGTCTATCTCTGTCTCTGTCTCTCTGTCTCTCTGTCTCTCTCTGTCTCTCTCTCTCTCTCTCTCTCTCTCTCTCTCTCTCTCTCTCTCTCTATCTTGTCTGTCTAGTCTATCATCTGTCTGCATCATCTGTCTGTCTATCTATCTATCTATCTATCTATCTATCTATCTATCTATCTATCTATCTATCTATCTATCTATCTATCTATCTTGTCTGTCTAGTGTATCATCTGTCTGTATCATGTGTCTGTCTATCTATCTATCTATCTATCTATCTATCTATCTATCTATCTATCTATCTATCTATCTATCTATCTTGTCTGTCTAGTGTATCATCTGTCTGTATCATCTGTCTGTCTATCTATCTATCTATCTATCTATCTATCTATCTATCTATCTTTATCTATCTATCTATCTATCTATCTATCTATCTATCTATCTATCTATCTATCTTGTCTGTCTAGTCTAGTGTATCATCTGTCTGTATCATCTGTCTGTCTATCTATCTATCTATCTATCTATCTATCTATCTATCTATCTATCTATCTATCTAATCTGATCTGTCTATCTAGTCTGTCTAATCTATCTATCTATCTATCTATCTATCTATCTATCTATCTATCTATCTATCTATCTATCTTTATCTTTCTTTCTTTCTTTCTTTCTTTCTTTCTTTCTTTCTTTCTTTCTCTCTCTCTCTCTCTCTCTCTCTCTCTCTCTCTCTCTCTCTCTCTCTCTCTCTCTCTCTCTCTCTCTCTCTCTCTCTCTCTCTCTCTCTCTCTCTCCATCCATCCATCCATCCATCTATCTACCATCTCTCTCTCTCTCTCTCTCTCTCTAACCGTCATGGCTGTTCTCGGTCCCCTGGGGGTTGCCAAGGCCGGATGATCCTGTGCCAGGTTGCGGAAGGAGGAAGTAAGGTCTCCTACTCTGAGGTTACACCTGGGCAGCCCTCCCTCACCCTTCTGAATGGACCAAGCGGGGCGGGGGGGCTTTTGTAATCCACACCGCCTTTCGTGGCTCCGCCAGGTGCTACACCTGTTTCCTGCTCCGTCGGGTTCCCAGCCGAACGAAAACGCCTCCCGATCGGCTCCCCCCTTTCTCCGGGTCCCACTCCCCCCCAAGAAAAAAAGGGGGCGTCCTTTCCTTCAGGAAGGACCAGGGAGAAATCGGCCGGGGAAAACCCCTGGCCGTCCGCCAGCGCCTGGCCAGCGCGGGCCATAAAGAGGAGGCGTCGCGGTCTTGAGGACCACACCGGCTTTGGCCCCTCCGCAGCAGAAGCAGTGGAGATGGAAGCCTTCTTCTGGAAGACCTTGATCTTGGCCGGGGTTCTCTCGGTCTCGGGGCGTCCCCACCTGCCCCATGACCCGCTGAGCTACGAGGAGGCCCTGGGCCTTGGAGTGGAGATCTTCAATAAGAAGGCCGGGGAAGGATCGCTCTACCGGCTGTTGGAAAGTCTTCCTCAGCCCGGATGGGTAGGGTAGGGAGGCCGGGCCGGGCCGGGCGGGGTGCAGTGGGGCAGGAGAGAGAGAGAGAGAGAGAGACAAAGGTGAGGGGTGTGAAGGCGAGGATGGGGAGGAGGACGTGGAGGAGGAGGAGGAGGAGGAGGAGGAGGAGGAGGAGGAGGAGGAGGAGGAAGAGGAGGAGGAGGATGGGGATGAATGAGGAGGATGGAGGTGAGGGTGAAGTTGAGGAGGAGAAGGAGGATGGTGAGGGTGAAGGTGAAGGCGAGGATGGGGAGGAGGACGTGGAGGAGGAGGAGGAGGGGGATGAAGTTGAGGAGGATGGAGGTGAGGGTGAAGTTGAGGAGGAGAAGGAGGATGGTGAGGGTGAAGGTGAAGGCGAGGATGGGGAGGAGGATGTGGAGGAGGAGGAGGAGGGGGGGGATGAAGTTGAGGAGGATGGAGGTGAGGGTGAATTTGAGGAGAAGGAGGAGGGTGAGGGTGAAGGTGAGGGCGAGGATGGTGAGGAGGAAGGTGAGGGTGAAGATGGTGAGGAGGAAGTTGAGGAGGAGAAGGTGGAGGATGGTGAGGATGAAGTTGAGGAGGATGGAGGTGAGGGTGAAGTTGAGGAGGAGAAGGAGGATGGTGAGGGTGAAGGTGAAGGCGAGGATGGGGAGGAGGATGTGGAGGAGGAGGAGGAGGAGGGGGATGAAGTTGAGGAGGATGGAGGTGAGGGTGAATTTGAGGAGAAGGAGGAGGGTGAGGGTGAAGGTGAGGGCGAGGATGGTGAGGAGGAAGGTGAGGGTGAAGATGGTGAGGAGGAAGTTGAGGAGGAGAAGGTGGAGGATGGTGAGGATGAAGTTGAGGAGGATGGAGGTGAGTGTGAAGTTGAGGAGGATGGTGAGGATGAAGGTGATGGTGAGGATGGTGAGAAGGAAGGTGAGGGTGAAGATGGTGAGGACGTTGAGGAGGAGAAGGTGGAGGACGGTGAGGATGAAGTTGAGGAGGATGAAGCTGAGGAGGAGGAGGAGAATGGTGATGATGAAGGTGAGGGCGAGGATGATGAGGATGGTGAGGACGAAGTTGAGGAGGAGGGTGAGGAGGAGGAGGATGGGGATGAAGTTGAGGAGGATGGAGGTGAGGGTGAAGTTGAGGAGGATGGTGAGGATGAAGGTGAGGGTGAGGATGAAGGTGAGGGTGAAGATGGTGAGGAGGAAGTTGAGGAGGAGAAGGTGGAGGACGGGGAGGATGAAGGTGAGGAGGAGGAGGAGAATGGTGATGATGAAGGTGAGGGCGAGGATGATGAGGATGGTGAGGACGAAGTTGAGGAGGAGAAGGTGGAGGAGGGTGAGGATGATGATGGTGATGACGTTGAGGATGGTGGTGAGGGTGAAGTTGAGGAGGAGGAGGAGGATGGTGAGGATGAAGTTGAGGAGGATGAAGCTGAGGAGGAGGAGGAGAATGGTGATGATGAAGGTGAGGGCGAGGATGATGAGGATGGTGAGGACGAAGTTGAGGAGGAGGGTGAGGAGGAGGAGGAGGATGGGGATGAAGTTGAGGAGGATGGAGGTGAGGGTGAAGTTGAGGAGGAGAAGGAGGATGGTGAGGGTGAAGGTGAGGGTGAAGATGGTGAGGAGGAAGTTGAGGAGGAGAAGGTGGAGGACGGGGAGGATGAAGGTGACGGGGAGGATGGTGAGGATGAAGTTGAGGAGGATGGAGGTGAGGGTGAAGTTGAGGAGGATGGTGAGGATGAAGGTGAGGGTGAGGATGAAGGTGAGGGTGAAGATGGTGAGGAGGAAGTTGAGGAGGAGAAGGTGGAGGACGGTGAGGATGAAGTTGAGGAGGAGGAGGAGAATGGTGATGATGAAGGTGAGGGCGAGGATGATGAGGATGGTGAGGATGAAGTTGAGGAGGAGAAGGTGGAGGAGGGTGAGGATGATGATGGTGATGACGTTGAGGAGGATGGAGGTGAGGGTGAAGTTGAGGAGGAGGAGGAGGATGGTGAGGATGAAGGTGAGGGTGAGGATGGTGAGGAGGAAGGTGAGGATGAAGGTGATGGTGAGGATGTTGAGGAGGAAGGTGAGGATGATGAAGATGAGGAGGAAGTTGAGGAGGATGGTGAGGATGAAGGTGATGGTGAGGAGGAGGAGGATGGTGGTGATGAAGTTGAGGATGAGGATGAGGAGGATGGTGACGGTGAGGAGGAGGAGGATGGTGAGGAGGACGTGGAGGAGGAGGAAGGTGAAGGTGAAGTTGAGGAGGAAGAAGATGGTGAGGATGATGGTGACGGTGAGGAGGAGGAGGATGGTGAGGAGGAAGTTGAGGAGGAAGAGGAGGAGAAGGATGGGGATGAAGAAGGTGATGGTGAGGATCGTGAGGATGACGTGGAGGAGGATGGCAAGGAGGAGGAGGAAGATGAAGTTGATGGCCATAAGGATAATCAGGAAGTTCATGGTGGTGGTGATGGTGAAGAAGTGGACAATATGTAGGGTCCACCTTTCCGCCCAGAAGTTGAAGGCATCAAACAGAGCTTTCTTACCTCCAGTCTTCTCCTGGGTGAGCAGCCCGAGAAGTAGAGGAGAGAGAGAGAGAGAGAGAGAGAGAGAGAGAGAGAGAGAGAGAGAGAGAGAGAGAGAGAGAGAGAGAGAGAGAGAGAGAGAGAGAGAGAGAGGAGACATTCCAAAGTCCCTCTAGGAGCTCCTGTGTCACACCAGAACATGGTTCCTCTTGTTCCAAATCCAACACCTTCCGTACTACACCCAAGAGTAGACTTCTTACCCCGAAGAGCGGACAAGATACAGTAGAGGTCCATAACTTCATGGCAGTGTAGACAATCGTGGAAAAAAAATAGTTCCTGTGCCCCACAGAGAAGGACTCCTTCCTGTACACCATGGTCTTCTCAACCAAGGCTAAGCATGAGTTGACAGAGCTATCTCAGGAGGCATGGAGTCTTCTCCACTGCCCCTTTCCAGGGGCGATGGCAAGAACCGTCCAGACATGATCCCGAGGTCAATTGGGAGAAGGTGCAGAGGGCCTTCAAACCGATCCACTCTCTTTTTTCTTCCATTCTCGTTTTCAGGATCCCCTCTCAGAAAGCAATCAAGCCCTGAATTTCACCATCAAAGAGACGGCGTGCCGGGCCGAAGAAGACTTTTCCGTGGATCATTGCGACTTCAAAGAAGATGGGGTGAGTGACCGCCCCCCCAGAGCTGGGTTGGTGGGATGGGTGGATTTGATGATGGAGTGTAGATGGGAACCGGGCCCAACGGGACATCCGTTGGATCTTCTCAACCTTCCATCTTCCAAGTCGACCTTTTTTCTTGAGGGACGTCGTCTTCTCGGTTCCCCAAGTCAACTCTTCGACTCAGCTCCACGGATGGAGGAGGACCTCAACCCTTCAACTCTTGTTCCCCGTTCCTCCAAGGTGTCTCTAAAGGTTCTCAGTCATCCAGGTCTCAGTTGTCCCCCAAGGTGCTTTTTCAGGAGGCAACTGGGCCTTCTTCGGACTCCTCTGAGGGCCTTCAACTTCTCATCCAAGGAGCTTCTTCGGCTCTTGGAGGAGAACCGAAAGGTCTCCGGGGGAGAAAAAAAAAGATCCGGTTGCCTCCTGAGAAAAGCATCAAGGTGTTTGTGGAGAAACGGAGGACGGACTGACTTAGGTTGTCCAAGGTTGCTACGGAAGGAGGATGGTTGATGCAACATCAAGGGGCTGATCCAAGACGTCTCCGATGAGAAAAACAAGGTGATGATGGCCGCGAGTTCAAATTCCGGATGGCGGCTTGCTTCTCACCCTGCTTTTCTCCCCTCCGTAGATGGTCAGACAATGTACGGGCTACTACTTCCTTGAGGAGAGACCCCCGGTGGCCGTTCTCACCTGCCACACTGTGGGGAGAACAGTGAAGGAGGAGGAGAACGAGGAGCAGGAGAAGAAGGTGAGAAGGTGGCGTGGTGGACTCCTAGGATGGCCTTGAAACCCAGAAGGAGGGTGAAACTCTGTGCCAAGCGGTGGAGACCCCATCTCAGTTGAGGGTCAGGAAAGACCTTCCAAAGGCTCTCCTGCCTGAGCAGGGGGTTGGACTGGATGACCTCCAGGGTCCCTTCCAAATCTGTCATTCTAGGATTCTGTAAGGGTCTCCTGCCTGAGCAGGGGTTTGGACTAGAGGACCTCCAGGGTCCCTTCCAAGTCTATCATTCTAGGATTCTGTAAAGGGTCTCCTGCCTGAGCAGGGGGTTGGACTGGATGACCTCCAGGGTCCCTTCCAAGTCTGTCATTCTAGGATTCTGTAAGGGTCTCCTGCTTGAGCAGAGGGCTGGACTAGATGACCTCCATGGATCCTTCCGACCCTGTTATTCCATGATTCTGTAAGGGTCTGTTGCTTGAGCAGGAGGTTGGACTGGATGACCTCCAGGTCCCCTCCAACTCTGTCCCTCTATGATTCTGTAAGGGTCTCCTGCTTGAGCACGGGGTTGAGCTAGATGACCTCCAAGGACCCATCCAACTCTATTATTCCATAATTCTGTAAGGGTCTCCTGTTTGAGCAGGGGGGTGGACTAGATGACCTCCAAGGCATCTTCCAACTCTGTTATTCCATGATTCTGTTAAGGGTCTTCTGTTTAAGAGTGAGGTTAGTCTATATGACCTCCAAAGTCCCTTCCAACTCTAATTCTATGATTCTGTAAGGGTCTCCTGTTTGAGCAGGGGGCTGGACTAGATGGCCTCCAAGGCCCCTTCCAACTCTGTCATTCTAGGATTCTGTAAAGGGTCTCCTGCCTGAGCAGGGGGTTGGACTAGATGACCTCCAGGGTCCCTTTCAAGTCTGTCATTCTAGGATTCTGTAAGGGTCTCCTGCCTGAGCAGGGGGTTGGACTAGATGACCTCCAGGGTCCCTTCCAAGTCTGTCATTCTAGGATTCTGTATAGGGTCTCCTGCCTGAGCAGGGGGTTGGACTAGATGACCTCCAGGGTCCCTTCCAAGTCTGTCATTCTAGGATTCTGTAAGGGTCTCCTGCCTGAGCAGGGGGTTGGACTGGATGACCTCCAGGGTCCCTTCCAAGTCTGTCATTCTAGGATTCTGTAAGGGTCTCCTGCCTGAGCAGGGGGTTGGATTAGATGACCTCCAGGGTCCCTTCCAAATCTGTCATTCTAGGATTCTGTAAGGGTCTCCTGCCTGAGCAGGGGGTTGGACTGGATGACCTCCAGGGTCCCTTCCAAGTCTGTCATTCTAGGATTCTGTAAAGGGTCTCCTGCCTGAGCAGGGGGTTGGACTGGATGACCTCCAGGGTCCCTTCCAAGTCTGTCATTCTAGGATTCTGTAAAGGGTCTCCTGCCTGAGCAGGGGGTTGGACTGGATGACCTCCAGGGTCCCTTCCAAGTCTGTCATTCTAGGATTCTGTAAGGGTCTCCTGCCTGAGCAGGCGGTTGGACTGGATGACCTCCAGGGTCCCTTCCAAGTCTGTCATTCTAGGATTCTGTAACGGTCTCCTACTTGAGCAGGGGGTTGGACTAGATGACCTCCAGGGTCCCTTCCAAGTCTGTCATTCTAGGATTCAGTAAGGGTCTCCTGCCTGAGCAGGGGGTTGGACTAGATGACCTCCATGGATCCTTCCGACCCTGTTATTTCATGATTCTGTAAGGGTCTCCTGCCTGAGCAGGGGGTTGGACTGGATGACCTCCAGGGTCCCTTCCAAGTCTGTCATTCTAGGATTCTGTAAGGGTCTCCTGCCTGAGCAGGCGGTTGGACTAGATGACCTCTAGGGTCCCTTCCAAGTCTGTCATTCAAGGATTCTGTAAGGGTCTCCTGCTTGAGCAGGGGGCTGATGACCTCCATGGATCCTTCCGACCCTGTTATTCCATGATTCTGTAAGGGTCTCCTGCCTGAGCAGGAGGTTGGACTTGATGACTTCCAAGTCCCCTCCAACTCTGTCCCTCTATGATTCTGTAAGGGTCTCCTGCTTGAGCAGGGGGTTGAGCTAGATGACCTCCAAGGACCCATCCAACTCTATTATTCCATAATTCTGTAAGGGTCTCCTGTTTGAGCAGGGGGTTGGACTAGATGACCTCCAGGGTCCCTTCCAAGTCTGTCATTCTAGGATTCTGTAAGGGTCTCCTGCCTGAGCAGGGGGTTGGACAAGATGACCTCCAGGGTCCCTTCCAAATCTGACATTCTAGGATTCTGTAAGGGTCTCCTGCCTGAGCAGGGGGCTGGACTAGATGACCTCCAGGGTCCCTTCCAAGTCTATCATTCTAGGATTCTGTAAGGGTCTCCTGTTT
>CM044371.1:2842313-2854813 GCA_024294585.1 Vipera latastei
TAGACAGACTAGATAGACAGATCAGATTAGATAGATAGATAGATAGATAGATAGATAGATAGATAGATAGATGATAGATAGATAGATAGATAGATAGATAGATAGATAGATAGATAGATAGATGATAAGAGAGAGAGAGATAGGAGAGAGAGAGAAAGAAATTAGGTAAGATACATAAACATATAGATATATAATATAGATAGATGTAACATAGATAGATAAATACATAGAGAGCGAAATAGATAGAGAAATGAGAGAGATACAGATAATAGACAGACAGATGATAGACAGACAAGATAGACAGATCAGATCTAGATAGACAGATAGATCAGATTAGATAAACAAGATAGATAGATAGATAGATAGATAGATAGATAGATAGATAGATAGATAGATAGATAGATTAGACAGACTAGATAGACAGATCAGATTAGATAGATAGATAGATAGATAGATGATAGATAGATAGATAGATAGATAGATAGATAGATAGATAGATTAGACAGACTAGATAGACAGATCAGATTAGATAGATAGATGATAGATAGATAGATAGATAGATAGATAGATAGATAGATAGATAGATAGATAGATAGATAGATAAGAGAGAGAGAGAGAGAAAGAAATTAGGTAAGATACATAAACACATATAGATATATAATATATAGATGTTATATAGATAGATAAATACATAGAGAGAGAAATAGATAGAGAAATGAGAGAGAGATACAGAGAATAGACAGACAGATGATAGACAGACAAGATAGACAAATCAGATTAGACAGATAGATAGACAGATAGATCAGATTAGATAAACAAGATAGATAGACAGATAGATAGATAGATAGATAGATAGATAGATAGATAGATAGATAGATAGATTAGACAGACTAGATAGACAGATAGATCAGATTAGATAAACAAGATAGATAGATAGATAGGCAGGCAGGCAGGCAGGCAGGGAGGGAGGCAGGCAGGCAGACAGACAGACAAAGACAGATGATAGTTTTTAGACAGACAAGATAGACAGATCAGATTAGATAGATCGATAGATAGATAGATAGATGGACAGAGACAGAGACAGAGAGACAGACAGTTGTGACAGAGACAGAGAGATAAATAAATGATAAGAGAGCAAGATAGCTGAATAGAGAGAAAGGGGGGAGGAAAGAGATAGATAGATAGATAGATAGATAGATAGATAGATAGATAGATAGATAGATGATAGATAGATAGATAGATAGATAGATAGATAGATAGATAGATAGATGGGAAGGCAGGCAGACAGACAGACAGATATGATACACAAAGCAGGAGCCAATCAGGAGCCGTTTTGTTCCGGTGGGAAACTGAAGACCAGGAAAGAGGTGTTGCACCTGGCAGAACCATGGAAAGTGCTTGGTGTAGATGACAAATGGCCCCCACTTGGTCCATTCAGAAGGGCGAGGGAGGGTTGCCAAGGTGTAACCTCAGAGTAGGAGACCTTACTTCCTCCTTCCGCAATCTGGCACAGGATCATCCATCTTTGGCGTCCGACGTTGACCAAGGACAGCCAGGGTGGCTCTGGGGCTGCGATTCTCCAAAGCCCCTGAAGGTCAGGAGAAGAAGCCGCGGATGGAAACTCATCAAGGAGAGAAGCAACCTGGAACTAAGGAGGTATTTCCTGACAGAGAGAACAATTAACTAGTGGAACTGCCTGCCACCAGAAGCTGCGAATGCTCCAACACTGGAAGTTCTTCAGAAGAGACCGGACAGTCAGTTGTCTAAAATGGTATAGGGTTTCCTGTCTAAGCAGGGGTTGGACTAGAAGACCTCCAAGGTCCCCTCCCCTCCTATTCTATTCTATTCTATTCTATTCTATTCTATTCTATTCTATTCTATTCTATTCTATTCTATTCTATTCTATCCCAATCTTTTACAATGTAGACTTATAGGACTGGAAGGGACCTTGGAGGTCTTCTAGTCCAACCCCCTGCTCAAGCAGGAGACTCTATGCCATTTCAGACAAGCGGATCTCAAGTCTAGAGTGTTGGAGTATCCTCAACTGCTGGGGGCAAGTAGTTCCAATGGTTATTTGTCCTCACCGTTAGGAGGTTTCACCTTAATTTCAGGTAGCTTCTTTCCTTGACTAGCTTCCATCCGTGGCTTCTTGTCCTGCCTTCCACTGATCACTTCACATGATCTTGAAACAAGATAGATAGAAGGTAGATAGATAGATAGATAGATAGATAGATAGATAGATAGATAGATAGATAGATAGATAGATAGAAGGATGGGTGGGATAGATAGATGATGGATGCAAGGAAGAAAGGAAGAGATAGATAGATAGATAGATAGATAGATAGATAGATAGATAGATAGATAGATAGATAGATAGACAGATAAATTAGACATACATATATTGACACATATAGATATAGAGAGAGATAGAAAGAGAGAGAGAGAGATGATAGATAAATGACAGGATAGATAGATAGATAGATAGATAGATAGATAGATAGATAGATAGATAGATAGACAGATAAATTAGACATACATATATTGACACATATAGATATAGAGAGAGATAGAAAGAGAGAGAGAGAGAGATGATAGATAAATGACAGGATAGATAGATAGATAGATAGATAGATAGATAGATAGATAGATAGATAGATAGACATATAATATGTCAAGCAATAACGTTCGATGTTAGCAGCGTTGACATACGTCGGAAACTTGACATAATAGACATAGATAGATAGATGATAGATATAGATAGGTAGACAGATGATAGATAGATGATAGACAGATATGATACATAGATAGATAAATACAGAGAGAGAAAGATAGAGAGAGAGACAGAAAGAGAGAGAGATGATAGATAAATGATAGGATAGATAGATAGACAGACACATAGAGATAGACATAGAGATAGATGATAGATAGATAGATAGATGATAGATAAGATAGATAAATAGAGAGAGAAAGATAGAGAAATGATAGATAGATAGATAGATAGATAGATAGATAGATAGATAGATAGATAGATAGATAGACACATATAGATAGACATATAATAGACATAGATAGATAGATGATAGATAGATATAGATAGATAGATGATAGATAGATAAGATACATAGATAGATAAATACAGAAAGATAGATAAATAGAGAGAGAAATGATAGATAGATAGATAGATAGATAGATAGATAGATAGATAGATAGATAGATAGATAAATTAGACATACATATATCGACACATATAGATATAGAGAGATACAAAGAGAGAGAGATGATAGATAGATAGATAGATAGATAGATAGATAGATAGATAGATAGATAAGATACATAGATAAATACAGAGAGAGAAAGATAAATAGAGAGAAATGATAGATAGATAGATAGATAGATAGATAGATAGATAGTTAAATTAGACATACATATATCAACACATATAGATATAGAGAGATAGAGAGATGATAGATAGATAGATAGATAGATAGATAGATAGATAGATAAGATACATAGATAAATACAGAGAGAGAGAGAAATAGATAGATAGATAGATAGATAGATAGATAGATAGATAGATACATAGATAGATAGATAAGATACATAGATAGACACACACATATATATAATAGAGAGAGAGAGATAGATGATAGATAAGTTACATAGATAGATAAATACATAGAGAGAAATAGATAAATAGAGAGAAATGAGAGAGACAGAGAGAGAGAGAGAAAGAGAGAGAGAGATACAGATAATAGACAGACAGATAGTTATAGAGAGATGATAGAGACAGAGAGAGATGAGAAAGAGAGAGACAGATAGATGACAGAGATGGGAGAGACAGACAGACAGACAGATGATAGATAGGCGAATGTAGAGAGTTAGAAGGACAGCCGCCTTCCTCCAACTGGACACCTTCAACAAATGTGGCCTTCAGTTTGATGCTCTCCAAAGCCCCAGATTGCCCAACCTCCAGTCTTTGGCCTTCCTGACCGACGGGCCTTCAGAGCCCGGCCTTCGCAATCCCAACCCTGATGCGTGCGGCACCACAACCATCGGTTGCGCAAAGCAGGCCGGTTGTGCAAGGCCCCAATTTCGATCGCTTGCGCCCTCCCCTCCCTCGGCTTCCCGCAAGACCCTTGAGTAGGCGGCCTCTGAGTAGGCCCACTCCAGGGAGCAAAAGGACGGGCTGAGTCAGACCTAACTCTGCGGGGAAAGTGCACACAAAAGAAGGAACTCACAACCCCACCGGCGTGAGGCGGGAAGCCCCGAAGCGACGGGAAGCACGCGAGCAGAAGCTGGAAACCGAAAATGGGAACTCTTGAAACCGGGTCTCACGGCGTCCCCTGGTTTTATTATGTATCTTTCGGTTGTTCGATTGATTTCTACGCCGCCTTTCTTATTTTAGACAATCCGTCCAGGCGACGGATACCTGCACTCCTCCTTCCTCTTCCTTTTTTTCCCCCTCCCCTGCTACAACAACCCTGTGAGGTAGGCTGGGCTGGAGGTGGGTTGGGCTGTCGCCCTCGGAGAGGAAATCCTCGACTTACGACCATTAACACCTGCCAGTTAAGGTCTTCCGTCCTGACATTCCTAAAGCAGCTCCTCCTTGGATCGATCGGAGTTTTAATGACTTTTTTTTTTTTGCAGCAGCAGCAGCAGCAGTCGCTAAGCGAGTCAGCGTGGTCTGCCGTCATTAAGCGAACGCTGCAATCATTGAGGAAATCTTAATGGGGTGTGTTTGTGTTTTTCGCAAGACCTGGATGTGAACATCGGTTTTGGAGAAAAACTAGGGACTAGAACTTTCGGGCATAAATTGGGACTAGAACTCCCAGCCTCCTGGCAGTTGGCCCAAAGTCACCCAGCTGTCTTTCATGGCTAAGGCAGGACTAGAACTCACCGTCTCCTCATGATTGGCCCAAAGTCACTCGGTTGTCTTTCATGGCTAAGGCGGGACTAGAACTCCCTGTCTCCTGGTGATTGGACCAAAGTCACCCAGCCGGCTTTGATGTCTAAGGTGGGACTAGAACTCCCCATCTCCTGGTGATTGGCCCAAAGTCACCCAACCGTCTTTCCTGCCTAAGGCGGGACTAGAACTCCCAGTCTCCTCATGATATGGCCCAAAGTCATCCTTGTGGCTTACATCCCTGAGGCAGAACTAGAACTCTCAGCCTCCTGGTGATTGGCCCAAAGTCACTCAGCTGTCTTTCATGTCGAAGGCGGGACTAGAACTCCCAGTCTCCTGGTAATTGGCCCAAAGTCACTCACCTGTCTGTCATGTCTAAGGCGGGACTACAACTCCCAGCCTCCTGGTGATTGGCCCAAAGTCACTCACCTGTCTTTCATGGTTAAGGCAGGACTAGAACTCCCAGTCCCCTCAGGATTGGCCCAAAGTCATCCTTGTGGCTTACATGCCTGAGACAGAACTAGAACTCTCAGTCTCCTGGTGATTGGCCCAAAGTCATCCATATGGCTTTCAATGCCTTAGGCAGGACTAGAACTCACCGTCTCCTGGCGATTGGCCCAAAGTCACTCACCTGTCTTTCATGGCTAAGGCGGAACTAGAACTCTCAGCCTCCTGGTGATTGGCCCAAAGTCACTCACCTGTCTTTCATGGCTAAGGCGGAACTAGAACTCTCAGCCTCCTGGTGATTGGCCCAAAGTCACTCACCTGTCTTTCATGGTTAAGGCAGGACTAGAACTCCCAGTCTCCTCATGACTGGCCCAAAGTCATCCTTGTGGCTTACATGCCTGAGACAGAACTAGAACTCTCAGTCTCCTGGTGATTGGCCCAAAGTCATCCATATGGCTTTCAATGCCTCAGGCAGGACTAGAACTCACCGTCTCCTGGCGACTGGCCCAAAGTCACTCACCTGTCTTTCACGGCTAAGGCGGAACTAGAACTCTCAGCTGACTGGTGATTGGCCCAAAGTCACCCGGCCGGCTTTCATGCCTAAGGTGAGACTAGAACTCACTGGCACCAGGTGGTTGGCCCAAAGTGCCTTCGGTGTTATCTGAGTTTGGTTGTGTTCTTGCCGACATTTCGTAACCCAACAAGGGAACATACATCCTCAGTGCTAGAAGGGAGTGGGGCATGTGGAGATATGGAGAGGAGGAGGAGGAGGAAGAAGAAGAGGAAGAGGAAGAGGAGGAGGAGGAGGAGGAAGAAGAAGAGGAAGAGGAAGAGGAGGAGGAGGAGGAGGAGGAAGTGAGGGGCTCAATCAAGCAATCGATGGTCCAAGCCTGCTGGCTGAGGAATTCTGGGAGATGAAATCCACCCACGCCGCCTGGGGAATTCTGGGAGATGAAATCCACCCACGCCGCCTGGGGAATTCTGGGAGATGAAATCCACCCACGCCGCCTGGGGAATTCTGGGAGAAGAAATCCAATATGAACGCGCCCAATCTGCGAACGACGGCTGTCAGTCATCCCCAATCTCGGCACACACCGCCACCCCACCCCACCCCCCGCAACAAGGACAGAACCTCCAGCTGCTCTTTTGGGCCCCAAACCAACGCCAGCCCGTGCAGGTAGGCCAGGGGAGGTGGGAAGAACGCTGGGAAGAACTCCCGATGTTTGCCTGTCTAAAGAGGGGACATTTGGGGGCGAGGGTCCCCCCCCAAAGCTGAAGCCCCCCCCCACCAGATCCCCCCCTTCCCGACTGGACCCGCAACGGGGGCAACCCCTCCCTCCATCCCAGCCCTGGCCAGGGGCCAAATTCTCACCCGGGGCCAAATTATTTTATTTATTTATATTTATATTTATATTTATATTTATATTTATATTTATATTTATATTTATATTTATATTTATATTTATATTTATATTTATATTTATATTTATATTTCCCGGAAAGGCTCGTCCTTGCCCCCCTTCCCTCTGGCCTTCTCCACTGCCGCTTTTGAAAGTCACTGGGCTGTGTAATTGTGTAACCCGAACGGCATGTTTCCCCTTGTGTGTGTGTGTGTGTGTGTGTGTGTGTTTCTGTGTGTGTTTGTGCGCGTGTTGCGGTTTCATAGAAACCAGGCGTGCCGAACCGTCATGGTCTCGGCAAAGCCAAGCCAACCCTGTTGTTCTGCTTTTTTTTTTCCCTCCGCTCAACAATCCCGAAAGGCCAAACTTCGATCTGACAGGGTGGGAAGAGGCCTTAGAGGTCATCCAGTCCAGCCCCCTGCTCAAGCGGGAGACCCTTACAGAATCACAGAATAAGAGAGTTGGAAGGCACCTCGGAGGTCATCTAGTCCAACCCCCTTCAAACAGGAGACCCTTAACAGAATACCAGAGTTGGAGGGGACCTGGGAGGTCATCTAGTCCAACCCAATGCTCAAGCAGGAGACCCCTGCAGAATTACAGAATAAGAGAGTTGGAAGGGACTTCGGAGGTCATCTAGTCCAACCTCCTGCCCAAGCAGGAGACCCTTACAGAATCATAGAAGAAAACAGAGTTGGAGGTGACCTGGGAGGTCATCTAGTCCAGCCCCCTGCTCAAGCAGGGAGACCCTTACAGAATCACAGAATAACAGAGGTGGAAGAGACCTCAGAGGTCATGTAGTCCAACCCAATGCTCAAGCAGGAGACCCCTGCAGAATTACAGATAAGAGAGTTGGAAGGGACCTCGGAGTTCATCTAGTCCAACCCCCAGCTCAAGCCAAAGATCTGACATTTCAGACAAATGGAGGGCATCCCAGGCCAAAAATCCCTGGGAGAAAAGCTAGGAGGAAGCTGGCTCTGCTGAGGTGGGAGAGAATTTGGGAATTACATTTTTTATGTGCTGGGAAAGAAAAGGGGAAGGCCCTTCTTTTTTTTTTTTTAATTTTCTTTCTCTTTCTTTCTTTCTTTCTTTCTTTCTTTCTCTTTCTTTCTTTCTTTCTTTCTTTCTTTCTTTCTTTCTTTCTCCCTCCCTTTCCCTTTCTTTCTGTCTTTTCCTTCCTCCTTCCCTTTGTTCTTTTTTATTTTCCTGCCTTGCTCCCTCCCTCCCTCTCCCATCTCCCTTCCTTCCCTTTCTTCCATCCTCTTTTCCTTCTTTTTCATCCTTTCTTTCCCCCTTTCCATTTGCCCTTTTCTCTTTCTTTCCTTCCTATTTCTTTCTTTCTTTTTCTCCGTCCCTTTCCCCTTCTCTTCCCCTTTCTTTTCCTTTTTCTTTCTTTTTCTCTCTTTCTTTCTTTCCTCCTTCCTTTCCTTGTCCCCTTCCTCCCTCCCTTTTTATTTTCATCCCTTGCTCCCTCCCTCCCTCCCATCTCCCTCCTTCCTTCCTTCCCTCTCTCCCTATTTTTTCTTTCTTTCTTTCATTTTTCTTTTTCTTTCTCTTTATTTCTTTTTTCTCCCTCCCTTTCCCCTTTAACTCCTTCCTTTCCTCCTTCCTTTTCTTCTATTTTCCAGCTTTGCTCCCTCCCTCCTTCTCTCCCATCTCCTTCCTTCCTTCTTTTCTTCCTTCCTTCCTCCCTCCCTCCCTCCCTCCCCTCCCTCCTTCTTTCTTTCTTTCTTTCTTTCTTTCTTTCTTTCTTTCTTTCTTTCTTTCTTTCTTTCTTTCTTCTTTCCTTCTTTCTTTCTTTCTTTCCCATCCCAGGTTCTTCACTCCACAGAGAAAAGAAAACACAGAAGTTTTACACAGCTGTGGTCCAAAAATTTTATTATGCAATTTGGAACGTATCAAAATGAGAGATTTAAAAATAAAAAATAAAATCGGGCCGTTGTCATTTGTAAGATGCAAGCGAAGCTTCAGGTCTCTCAAGAGCGGAAGAGATATTATTTCCCCCATCATTTTGGTCTCCATTTGATTGTGAACCCATAAAGGAGCCGAGACTGTGTCTTCCTGCGACTTCGGGTGATCCGGTTCAACTAAATCAAGAAGATTCCAAGAGATCAACCAGGGAATTTCAGTCAGGCCGTCTCTTCAAATATCTGCAGAGCTGAAGTTTCCCCTCAGGCGACCGCTTGGAGACGGGGTGGACTTCAACCCAGAATTCATCACGGCTGGGGGATTCTGGGAGTTGAACTCCATGCGTCTGAAAGTGCCCAATTTAGGGAAACTCTGCAGTACAATATACAACCGGAGATCATATATACACTAAACCTGTGGTTTGTTTTTCAAACTTGGTCCCTTTATAAGGAGTGAACTTCAACTCCCAGAATCCGAATCCACGATGGCTAGGGAATTCTGGGAGATGCACTCCATGCAGCGGTGGGATTCAGCCGGTTCGGACCGGTTTCGGTGGAACCGGTAGCTAAATTTTGTTGAGCTCAGAGAACCGGCTGAACCCATGCCGCTTCTGGAAGTCCGTTCTGGGCCTCCGAGGCCTGGAGGAGGCCTTGCAGGCCTAGAACGGCCCGCCAGAAGTGCGTGGATGTCACTGCCAGGAGTCCGTTCTAGGCCAGCTGGAGGCTTCCCAGGCCTAGAACAGCCTGCCGGAAATGTGTTGATGTCACTTCCGGAAGTCTGTTCTAGGCCTCGGAGGAGGACTCCCAGGCCTAGAACAGGCCACAGGAAGTGCATGAATGTCACTTCTGGAAGTCCGTTCTAGGCCTGGGAGGCCTGGAGGAGGACTCCCAGGCCTAGAACAGGCCACAGGAAGTGCATGAATGTCACTTCCGGAACTCCGTTCTAGGCCTCGGAGGTCCGTTCTAAGGCCTCAGAGGTCCGTTCTAGGCCTAGAACAGGGGTAGGCAACCTCGGCTCTTTTATGACTCGTGGACTTCAACTCCCAGAATTCCTGAGTCAGCTGACTCAGGAATTCTGGGAGTTGAAGTCCATGAGTCATAAAAGAGCCGAGGTTGCCTACCCCTGGCCTAGAACATCCACAGAGAGAACTGTATGTTCAGGTCTTTGACCTCCAAGGTCCTTTCCCACTCTGTTATTCCATGATTCTGGAAGGGTCTCCTGCTCAAGCTGGGGGTTGGACTAGATGACCTCCGAGGTCCCTTCCAACTCTGTTATTGTGTAATTCTATCTCCTGCTCGAGCAAGGGGGTTGGACTAGATGACCTCTGAGGTCCCTTCCGACTCTCATTCTCTTATTCTGGAAGGGTCTCCTGCTCGAGCAAGGGGTTGGACTAGATGACCTCCAGGGTCCCTTCTAACTCTGTTATTGTGTAATTCTATCTCCTGCTCGAGCAAGGGGTTGGACTAGATGACCTCCGAGGTCCCTTCCGACTCGGTTATTACACGATTCTGTCAGGGTCTCCTGCTCGAGCAGGGGGTTGGACTAGAAGACCTCCAGGGTCCCTTCCCACTCTGTTATTCACTACTTCCTTCCCTCCAAGTAAGATGAAGTTCCATTAAGGCCTACGGATACTTCTCGGCTTTCAACAGTCCCACTTAGTGGCCGTCAGTAAGTCGAGGACGGCCTGTGTTCTCAAGGGGTTGGACTAGATGACCTCCAAGGTCCCTTCCAACTTATTATTATTATTATTATTATTATTATTATTATTATTATTATTAGCCTCTTTTATTTTATTTTATTTTGGGGCTTTTGTTTGTTTGTTTTTGCTGTGAAGGAAAGCTTGCATTTCTTTTTAATTTTTCTTTCTGTATTTTCTTTTTTCTCTTCCTTTCTTTCTTCCTTCCTTCCTTCCCTCTCTTCCCTCCCTCTCTTTTCTTTCATTATCTTCCTTCCTTCCTTTCTCTCTCCTACTTTCTTTCCCTCCCTCTCTCAATTTCTTGCTTTCTACTTGTTGTGGAAAATGGAAGCTACTTGCATTTCTTTTTAATTTTTCTTTCTGCATTCTTATCCTTTCTTTCTTTCTTTCTTTCTTTCTTTCTTTCTTTCTTTCTTTCTTTCTTTCTTTCTTTCTTTCTTTCTTTCTTTCTTTTCTTTCTTTCTTTCTTTCTTTCTTTCTTTCTTTCTTTCTTTCTTTCTTTCCCTCCCTCTTTCTTTCTTTCTTTCTCTCTCTTTCTTTCTTTCTTTCTTTCTTTCTTTCTTTCTTTCTTTCTTTCTTTCTTTCTTTCTCTCTCTCTTTCTTTTCTCTTTCTTTTCTCTTTCTTTCTTTCTATCTTCCTTCCTTTCTTTCCTTCCTTTCTCTCTCCCACTTTCTTTCCCTCCCTCTCTCAATTTCTTGCTTTCTGCTTGTTGTGGAAACTGGAAGCTACTTGCATTTCTTTTTAATTTTTCTTCCTGCTTTTTTTCCTTCTTTCCTTCCTCCCTTCCTCTCTCTCTCTCTTTCTTTTCTATTCTCCTTTTTTTCTTTCTCCCTCCCTTTCCCCCTTCCCCCTTTCTCCTTTTTTCCCTTCCTTTTTTCTTTCTTTCTCACCTTTACCATCAAAAGCACTTCACTCCAGAGGGGGGGGGGAACCCCAAAGGTTTTTAATTGCTTTGGTCCAAAGGACATTTTATTATGCAACGTATCAAAAGGACAGGTTAAAAAAAAAACCAGCCATGTAATTTTTCAGACGCAAGCGAAGCCTCCGAGAGCGAAGCGGTCAGATCCCTCTATTTCGGTCTGTATTTTTATCCGACAACGGCGAGAGCCAGGGATGGTCCATGTCGCCTCAAGAAACGACCGGCTCTCCTTCCCCACCTCCTCCAGCGGCTTCGGGTGATCCGGTTCAGCTAAATCAAGAAGATTCCATGAGATCAACCACCAGGCGAATTGCATTCGGGCCCTCTCTTCAAATATCTGCCGAGCAGAGTTTCCCTAACTTGGCTATTTTCAGGCCTGTGGACTTCAACTCCCAGAATTCCCCAGCCAGCCGTGATGACTGAGGAATTCTGGGAAGTGAAGTCCACGGGTCTTTCAGTGGCCAATTGAGGCCAACTCGGCTGTACAGTACCCCAACCACCGATCGTGCGTCTGAACCAGGGGTCTTCGAACTTGGCCCTTTTATGACTTGTGGACTTCAACTCCCAGAATTCCTCAGCCGGGCACGTTGGCTGAGGAATTCTGGGTGTTGAAGTCCACAAGTCATAAAAGGGCCAAGTATGAAGACTTCTGATCTAAGCCGGGGGTTTTGTTTTTTAACCTTGGTCTCTTTACGAGGGGTGGACTTCAATTCCCAGGATCCATGCTGGCTGGAGAATTCTGGGAGTTGAAGTCCATGCCTCTGTAAGCTTAGGAAACCCGGCTGTAGAATGGGCAACCACATTTCTTGTTATCTAAAACAGGGTTTTTTTTAAAAAAAAACATGGCCACTTTAAGATGGGTAGATTTAAAATGGATGCTGTCTGGGGAATTCTGGGAGTTATGTTATACTATAAATATGTTACATTATGTTACATTATACTATACTATGCTCTGTTATGTTATGTTATATACTATACTAATGTTATGTTGTGTTATTACGTTATATTATGTTGTGCTATATAGTTATAGTATGTTATACTATGTTATGTTATACTAACGTTATGTTATACATGTTGTGTTATACTATACTATATTATGTTGTTACGTGATGTTACATTATACTATACTGTTATGCTATATACTATACTAAAGTTATGATATGTTGTGTTGTTATGTTGTACTATATTGTTATACTATACTGTTACATTATACTATACTATGCTCTGTT
>CM044371.1:2857313-2864813 GCA_024294585.1 Vipera latastei
AAAGGGGAGAAGGGAAGGGAAAGGAAGGGAAGGGAAGGAAGGAATAAGGAGGGAAGGGGAAAGGAAAGGAGAAAGAGAGAAAAAGAAGAGAAGGGAAGGGATGAGAAGGGAAGGGAAATAGGAGACAAGGAAAGGGAAAGAAAGGAAATGAAGGAATAAGAAGGGATGGGAAGGGGAAAGGAAAGGAGAAAGAGAAAAAGAAGGGAAAGGAAAGGAAAGGAAAAAAGAAGAGAAGTGGAAAGGAAAGGAGAAAGAGAAAAAGAAAAAGGAGAGAAGGGAAGGAAAGGAAAGGATTACAAGGCCGCAAAGACACAACAGCTGGGGGGGCAAAAGACCAAGACCCCCCAGGCTCCCCCCTGCCCCCCTCCCCCTGGGACCAAGACCCCCCCCAGGCTCACCCAGTCCGGCTGGGGCTCGGCCTCCAGCAGGCGGAAGGCGAAGGGGGAGGCTCCCTGCTGGTTGTAGAGGGCGAGGGCCGAGGCCAGGGCCTGCGGCTGGGTCAGGACCCGCGTCTGGGGGGCTGCGGTAGCCAAGCCCAGGAGCAGCAGCAGCAGAGCAGCCGAGGCGGGGGTCATCTTTCCGAAGGGGAAACTGAGTCTCGCCGGCCCGGCCTGGAGACGCCACTCGGGGCTGCCCTATTTATGGCCCCTCCCTTCCTCCCCTGGGGTGGGGTGGGGGCCCAGCAGGTGGCTTCCCTCCCTGGCCCCCCCCAGCCCAGGAAATGGGGGTTTGGGGTCCAACCGACCAGGGAGGAGGGGAGGCGGTTGGAGGGCCGGGGAAGGCCTGTCGAAATCCCTCTTGCGCAAGGGACCCTCCGGGGGGGGGGCTTTGGGGGAGACCGGGGGAGGGGGAAGCAGAGGGAGGATGGGGGGGGTGTCTCTGTTTGGGGGGCAGCCAAGGCAGCCCACCAGCTGGGGAAGTAGAGTTGGAGGGGTTTGGATCAGGCTTATGGTTTCCGTTGGGTTTGATTGGAGTTTTTTTTTAAATTTTGTTTTCTTCTCTTTGCTTTCTGTCTGTTTATTTGATCTCTCTCTCTTTCTCTTTCTCTGCTATTTGTCTGTCTGTCTGTCTATCTATCTATCATCTATCTATCTATCTATCATCTATCAATATCTATCTATCATCTATCATCTATCAATATCTATTTATCATCTATCAATATCTATCTACTATCATCTATTTATCAATATCTATCATCTATATCTGTCTGTCTATCTATCTCTCTATCTCTCTATTTATCTCTCTATCTATCTCTATCTATCTATCAATCTATCTATCAATCTATCTATCATCTATCTATCTATCTATCTATCTATCTATCTATCTATCTATCTATATCTATCTATCAATCAATCAATCTATCTATCTATCTATCTATCTATCTATCTATCTATCTATCTATCTATCTATCTATCTATCTATCTATCTATCCATCCATCCATCCATCTATCTATACGTACCTATCTATGTGTCTGTGTCTGTCTGTCTCTATCTCTCTATCTCTCTACATATATATCCATATATCTATGTACCTATCTATCAGTTTGTCGGTATTCTATCTATCTATCTATCTATCTATCTATCTATCTATCTATCTATCTATCTATCATCTATCTATCTATCTATCTATCTATCTATCTATCTATCTATCATTGTATCCATCTATCTCATTGTGTCTATCTATCTATCTATCTATCTATCTATCTATCTATCTATCTATCTATCTATCATTGTATCTATCTATCTCATTGTGTCTATCTATCTATCTATCTATCTATCTATCTATCTATCTATCTATCTATCGTCTATGTCTGTCTATCTACGTACCTATCTGTCTGTTTCTCTGTCTGTCTGTCTAGCTATCATCATCCTATCTGTCTACCCACCCATCATCTATATAATAATAATAATAATAATAATAATAATAATAATAATAATAATAATAATAATAATAATAATAATAATAATAATAATAATAATGGAAGGGACCTTGGAGGTCATCTAGTCCAACCCCCTGCTCAGGCAGGAAACCTTATACCATTTCAGGCAAATGGCTATCCAGTCTCTTCTTAAAACCCTCCAGTGTTGGAGCATTCACAGCATCTGGAGGCAGGTTGTTCCACTGGCTGATTGTTCTAACGGTCAGGAAGTTTCTCCTTAGTTCTAGGTTGCTTCTCTCCTTGACTAGTTTCCATCCGTTGCTTCTTGTCCTGCCTTCGGGCGCTTTGGAGAATAGCTTGACTCCCTCTTCTTTGGGGTAGCCCCTGAGATATTGGAAGACTGCTAGCATGTCACCCCTCACCCTTCTCTTCGTTAAACTACACATACCCAATCCCAGCAACTGTTCCCTATATGTTTTAGCCTCCAGTCCCCCAAACATGTTTGTTGCTCTTCTCTGTACTCTTTCTAGAGTCTCGACATCTTTTTTACATCGTGGTGACCAACACTGGATGCAGTATTCCAAGTGTGGCCTTACCAAGGCCTTGTAAAGTGGTATTAACACCTCACGTGATCTTGATTCTATCCCTCTGTTAATGCAGCCTAGCACTGTGTTGGCTTTTTTGGCAGCTGCAGCACACGGCTGGCTCCTATTTAAGGGATTGTCTACTACCATCATATCTATCTATCTATCTGTCTGTCTGTCTGTCTGTCTGTCTGTCTGTCTGTCTGTCTGTCTGTCTGTCTCTATCTATCTATCTGTCTGTCTATCTATCTATCTATCTATCTATCTATCTATCTAGCCATTATCTATCTATCTATCTATCTATCTATCTATCTATCTATCTATCCATCCATCATCTATCTGTCTGTCTGTCTGTCTCTGTCTGTCTCTATCTATCTATCTATCTATCTATCTATCTATCTATCTATCTATCTAGCCATCATTTATCTGTCTATCTATCTATCTATCTATCTATCTATCTATCTATCTAGCCATCATCTATCTGTCTGTCTATCTATCTATCTATCTATCTATCTATCTATCTATCTATCTAGCCATCATCTATCTATCTATCTATCTATCTATCTATCTATCTAGCCATCATCTATCTATCTATCTATCTATCTATCTATCTATCTAGCCATCATCTGTCTGTCTATCTGTCTGTCTCTGTCTGTCTCTATCTATCTGTCTGTCTATCTATCTATCTATCTGTCTGTCTGTCTGTCTGTCTGTCTGTCTGTCTGTCTATCTATCTATCTATCTATCTATCTATCTATCTATCTATCTATCCATCATTTATCTGTCTGTCTATCTATCTATCTATCTATCTATCTATCTATCTATCTATCTATCCATCATCTATCTGTCTGTCTGTCTGTCTGTCTGTCTGTCTGTCTGTCTGTCTGTCTATCTATCTATCTATCTATCTATCTATCTATCTATCTATCTATCTATCTATCTACCCATTACCTATCTAGCCATCATCTATCTGTCTGTCTATCTATCTAACTACCTTTTTTTATATGTATCCCACTTTTATTATTTTACAAATAACTCAGGGACCCTGGAGGTTAATAACAACAACAACAACAACAACAACAGCAACAGCAACAGCAACAGCAACAGCAACAGCAACAGCAACAATAATAGAGTTGGGAGGAACCTTGGAGGTCATCTAGTCCAACGCCCTGCTCAGGCAGGAGACCCTACACCGTTTCAGACAAATGGCTGTCCAGTCTCTTCTTAAAAAGAAGACTTTCTGACAAGCGAGGTGTCACTTACTGACCGTGCCACTCACTTAACAACGATAGCGATTCACTTAATAACCGTGGCTGGAAAGGTCGGACAGTGGCACAAATCTCACTTCGCAACGGAAATTTGGGACAGCCTTGTGGTCGTCAGTCCAGGACGACCTGTATGAAGGTAATCAAGGAAGGTACCAATACAATCAATAAAAAGAAAAAATTTGCTGACCTGGGAAGGGAAAATTTGCTTATATTTTACCTCAGAAACCGGCCATGGACTGTTTGAAATTCTTTGGTTCCCTTTGGCTGGAGATGCTTCTATTAAAAAAAAAAGAATCAAAGGCCTATAATTTTATTTATTGATCTTATCTAGGAATGTGGACCAAGCCCACCCTTGGACAGAGGTAAATAGTTTGAAGCAGGCAAGGTTTAAAAAAAAATGGCGGAACAATTAAAATTATCTCTTTTTCATCAGTTTTCAAATCCATTTGCTCTCCTTCAGGGACGTTCTGATGGCCCTTTCTGGTTTTCAAAGTTGTCTTTAATTATTCTTCCATATTTCTTGTTGCAACTTCCTGGTTGCATCTGACAAAATCATCCTTTAAAATTGGGGGACTTCGACTCCCAGAATCCCCTAGCCGGCATGCTTCAAGAGGGGAGGACTTCAACTCCCAGAATCCCCCAGCCAGCCATGCTTTAAGAGGGGAGGACTTCAACTCCCAGAATCCTCCAGCCGCCATGCTTTAAGAGGGAAGGATTTCCACTTCCAGAATCCCCCAGCCGGCATGCTGTAAGAGCAGAGGACTTCCACTCCCAGAATCCCCTAGCCGGCATGCTTTAAGAGGAGAGGACCAACTCCCAGAATCCCCCAGCCAGCCATGTTTTAAGAGAGGAGGACTTCAACTCCCAGAATCCCCCAGCCAGCCATTCTTTGAGAGGGGAGGACTTCAACTCCCAGAATCCTCCAGCCGCCATGCTTTAAGAGGGAAGGATTTCCAATTTCAGAATCCCCCAGCCGACATTCTTTAAGAGCAGAGGACTTCCACTCCCAGAATCCCCCAGCCAGCCATGCTTTAAGAGGGGAGGACCAACTCCCAGAATCCCTGAGCCAGCAAGCTTTTAAAATAGGTGGACTTCAACTCCCAGAATTCCCCAGCCAGCATGCGTCAAAAGGGGAGGACTTCAACTCCCAGAATTCCCCAGTCAGCATGCTTTAACAGGGGTGGACTTCAAGTCCCAGAATTCCCAAGGCAGCGAGGCTTTAAGAGGGGAGGACTTCAACTCCCAGAATCCCCCAGCCAGCATGTTTAATAGGGGAGGACGTCAACTGTTATTTGCTGGATAACTCAACTGTCATTATTATAAATATTGATTTTTAATATCAAATTGACCAGGATGGGATTTTGACCACCACTCCAGTTTGGTTTCATTTGAAGAGACTTCTAAATCTTAAAATTTAGGGCTGTAGCTTCCGGACGGTCTCCAAATCAGATCTTTACAGAGGAACCCAAGTGAGAATCCAGTTGATCCTTTTCACTCGCAGATCCCTGAAGTGTGCTGAGGAAAAGGAAACCGTCAATTCAGTGAACTTCAGGCAAAATCTGGAGGTGGGATTTTGGGAAAGGGACCCTCGAGGACGGATCCTGCTCTGCTCAGCCCCCCAGATTTTGAGGGGGTCACCTTGAGATCTACCTGGCGTGCAGAGGGCGTCCATCTCTCCCCCCTCGATGGCCTGAAGCCGCTTGAGGAACCACCTCCTAACGGTTAGACCAGATCAACCGGGCCAGGAGACATCTCAAGAGGTTCCTCAAAAAACTTCCAAGTCAGTTAAGGGCGGTGAGGGAGGCTGCGGTGGGGCCTTACCCGATATCTCTCCTGAAGGAGAAAGACCCCCAGATCCCACCACCCAAAAAAACCCCCCGGACTCTCAACCGTTTCCTCTCCAGGTGCCTCGGAGGTTGTTGGACTTGCGTCAACTCAGCGCTCCGGTGGTGGACCCACAACATTGTCATCCTCTTACACAACCGACACCCGGATGGGGTCTCCAAGTTGGATGAGTTCTCCTTCTGCCACCCTTCTCTAAATGAAGAGGTTGAAGAGGACTCCCCCACACACTTTCTTTCTTTCTTTCTTTCTTTCTTTCTTTCTTTCTTTCTTTCTTTCTTTCTTTCTTTCTTTCTTTCTTTCTTTCTTTCTTCTTCTCTTTCTTTCTTTCTTTCTTTCTTTCTTTCTTTCTTTCTTTCTTTCTTTCTTTCTTATATATATTTATTGGTATTTTTTAACATGACATAAAATCATTCAGTAATTTGTAAACAGTATGTTGTCTGGGTAACATTTATAAGACAATCTTTAACAACTGATTTCTATAATCTACATTCCATATGTTAATTTCATTTGATTTCCCCTTTCCCCAAAGTATCTTTCTTTGCAAAACATTAGATTAAGACAATTCTCATTATTTTGATTAACAACCATTAAGTATATAATTTTTCCAAGAATCCTATTTGTCATTTTAGTTGCCTTATCGTAAATCCTGTTACCGTGCTTATTTCAGCTTATTTCTTCCCCCAAATTCTAAATATTCTTACTAGTGACAATTTTTTCAACAATTTTCTTTCTTTCTTTCTTTCTTTCTTTCTTTCTTTCTTTCTTTCTTTCTTTCTTTCTTTCTTTCTTTCTTTCTTTCTTTCTTTCTTTCTTTCTTTCTTTCTTTCTTTCTTTCTTTCTTTCTTTCTTTCTTTCTTGTGATGTATTTTATTCATTTTTCACCATAACAATCTTTGGTGCTTAGCGAACAGTGCGTTGTCCGGGCTCCTATATTTAAGAACAGTCAGTAATAATTAATTTCTGAAATTAATCCATATGTGGGTTAATAATATGTTTCCTCTTCCATTTCACTTTCAAAGAAGAGATTGGACAACCCATTTGTCAGAAATAGGATGGGGTTTCCTATTTGGCAGGGGGTTGGACTAGATGACCTCCGAGGTCCCTTCCGACTGTTATTCTGTTAGGTTCTCCTGCTCGAGCAGGGGGTTGGACTAGATGACCTCCGAGGTCCCTTCCAACTGTTATTCTGTAAGGTTCTCCTGCTTGAGCAGGGGGTTAGACTAGATGACCTCCGAGGTCCCTTCCGACTGTTATTCTGTAAGGTTCTCCTGCTCGAGCAGGGGGTCAGACTAGATGACCTCCGAGGTCCCTTCCGACTGTTATTCTGTAAGGTTCTCCTGCTCGAGCAGGGGGTCAGACTAGATGACCTCCGAGGTCCCTTCCAACTGTTATTCTGTTAGGTTCTCCTGCTCGAGCAGGGGGTTAGACTAGATGACCTCCGAGGTCCCTTCCGACTGTTATTCTGTTAGGTTCTCCTGCTCGAGCAGGGGGTTAGACTAGATGACCTCCGAGGTCCCTTCCGACTGTTATTCTGTTAGGTTCTCCTGCTCGAGCAGGGGGTTAGACTAGATGACCTCCGAGGTCCCTTCCAACTGTTATTCTGTTAGGTTCTCCTGCTCGAGCAGGGGGTTAGACTAGATGACCTCCGAGGTCCCTTCCAACTGTTATTCTGTTAGGTTCTCCTGCTCGAGCAGGGGGTTAGACTAGATGACCTCCGAGGTCCCTTCCAACTGTTATTCTGTAAGGGTCTCCTGACGGAGCAGAGGGTTGGACTAGATGGCCTCGAAGGTCCCTTCCCACTCTGTTATTCACTGCTTACTTCCCTCCAAGTAAGATGCAGTTCCTTTAAGGACTACAGATAGTTCTCGACTTACACCAGTCTCATTTAGTGACCGTTCAGAGTTGCCATGGCCCTGGAAAAAA
>CM044371.1:2869813-2882086 GCA_024294585.1 Vipera latastei
GGAGGAAGTTTCCTGGGGGGTTGACTTTTGCCTCCTCTTCCCTTTCCCCCTGGGCTTCCCGCAGGACCCGCAAAGGCCCACCCCGCAGGGGCTGAAGTTCTCCATCAAGGAGACGGTGTGTCCCTCCTCGCAGACCCACAACCTGACCCAGTGCGACTACAAGGAAGACGGGGTGAGCTTCCCCACCCCACCCTTCCCCTTTCCCCCCACGGCCGGGGGGGGCTTCCTCGGGGCCGGGGGGGGCGTCCTGGGCCCTGCAAGGGAAGGGGGAGGTCTTGGGGGTCTCCAGGTGGACCCCTCTGGGGTTCCCTTCTGTGGCCCGCCTGCAGATTCCCCTCCACTTTTGCTCACCACAACGTCCGACGAGATGGTGGGACTCCGGAAAGAGTGCAGAGAAGAGCATCTATCTATCATCTCTCTCTCTCTCTCTCTCTCTCTCTCTCTCTCTCTCTCTCTCTCTCTCTCTCCATCCATCCACTTCTATCTATCATCTCTCTCTCTCTCTCTCTCTCTCTCTCTCTCTCTCTCTCTCTCTCTCTCTCCATCCATCCACTTCTATCTATCATTTCTCTCTCTCTCTCTCTCTCTCTCCATCCATCCACTTCTATCTATCATTTCTCTCTCTCTCTCTCTCTCTCTCCATCCATCCACTTCTATCTATCATTTCTCTCTCTCTCTCTCTCTCTCTCTCTCTCCATCCACTTCTATCTATCATTTCTCTCTCTCTGTCTCTAGCTCTATGTGGCTGTCTATCTATCTGTCTGTCTCCATCCATCCATCCACCTCTATCTCTCCATCTGTATCTTCTATCTCTTTATCTCTCTCGCTCCCTCTATTTAACTATTGATCATCTATCTATCTATCTATCCATCCATCCATCCATCCATCCATCCATCCATCTATCTATCTATCTATCTATCTATCTATCTATCTATCTATCTATCTATCTATCTATCTAATCTAATTCTATCAATGTCTCTGTGTGTGTATTTTTGTCCATCTCTCTTTCTATCTCTCCATCTCTGTCTTCTGTCTCTCTTTATCTATCTATCTATCTATCTATCTATCTATCTATCTATCTATCTATCTATCTAATCTATATCTAATTCTCTCTCTCTCTCTCTCTCTCTCTCTCCTTTGCCTGCGCTGGTTTTCCAGGAGAACAATAGTTCTAATCCTTCCTTCCCCTAGTGGCCAGGGGGCTGGACTAGATGATCTCCATTTTATCCTCTGGACTTTCCGTTCTCTGAGGCTTGGGCTTGTATTTCTCAACCTCAGCCATTTTGAGAGGCCTGGACTTCAACTCCCAGGATTCCCTTCAGAGGAGTGGGGAGTCCCAGCATGCTAGCAAGGGGGATTCTGGGAGGGGAAGTCTCGGTCTGGACAGCCCAGAGCAGGGCACACACCCCACAGGAGAGGAGCGTGGATTTCTTGAGGGGCACACAGTGACTTTTTTTTGTCACCGCTTTGTGTGTGTGTTTGTGTGTGTGTGTCTGTGTTTGTGTGTGTGTTGGTGAAACAAAACCTTTGTGTGTTTCCTGTGGCTCACCCCTCTTGTGATTGTCTTGGGCAGTTGGATCAAGATTGTTCCGCCATCTATTCGACACAACAAGAATCGCCGATTGTGAGCGTCCAGTGTGAGGACATGGATCAAGAGGTAATTTTGGTGACCGCCTGCATTACTTTCCCTTCGATTAAGGAAGTATCCCCAGGGAGTCCTCGACTTACGACGTTTCATTTAGCAACCGTTCCAACTTGGGGGGGAAAAGGGACTTCAGACTCTTTTTCACGCTTCTGACTTGCGGCCTTCCTGGGGTTTCGTGATGAAAACTCAGATCCTTGGCCACTGACTCATTTTTATGACGGTTGCCCTGTCCCCGGGTTCAGGTTAACAACCGGGCTACGAATTGAACAACAGCAGTGATTCATTTAAGTAATGTGGGGAGAAAAGGTTTAAAATGGCGCAAAATTCCCTTAGCAAAGGTCTCGCTTAATGACGGGAATTTTGGGCTCAAGTGTGGTCATAAGTCGAGGACTGCCTGTATATAATATAATATAGCATAACATAGAATAGTATAGCATAGTATAGTATAGTAATAACATGACATGACATCACATGACATGACATAACATATTATAACATGACATTACATGGTATGGCATGGCATGACATAACATAACATAGTATAGTATAATGTAACATAATGTAACGTAACAATATAGTATAACATAACAGTATAGTATAACATAACAAAACAATATAGTACAACATAATATAACAACACAACAGAACAGAACATAATATTAGTATAGTACATAGTATAACATAACATAGTATAACATAATATTAGTATAACATTACATAACACAGTATAACATAACATAACAGTATAGTACAACATAAGATAACAATATAGTATAACATAAAATAACAGTATAGTATAACATAACAATATAGTACAACATAACAGCACAACAACACAATACAACATAACAACATTAGTATAGTATATAGCAGGGGTATGCAACCTCGGCTCTTTTATGACTCATGGACTTCAATTCCCAGAATTCCTGAGCCGGCCATGCTGGCTCAGGAATTCTGGGAGTTGAAGTCCATGAGTCATAAAAGAGCCGAGGTTGCCTACCCCTGGTATATAGTATAACATAACATAGTATAGTATAATGTAACATGATGTAACACAACAATATAGTATAACATAACAGTATAGTATAACATAAGATAACAATATAGTACAACATAACAACACAACATATCATAACTTTAGTATAGTATATAACATAACAGTATAGTATAATGTAACATAACGTAACAACGAAATATAGTATAGTATAACATAACATGTATAACAACGTTAGTATAACATAGTATAACATACTATAACAATATAGTGCAATAGAATATAACGTAATAGCACAACATAACATTAGTATAGTATATAATATAACATAGTATAACAGAGTATAGTATAGTATTATGTAACATAATGTAACATATTTATAGTATAACATAACTCCCAGAATTCCCCAGACAGCATCCATCTTAAGTCTACCCATCTTAAAGTGGCCATGTTTTTTTTTAAAAAAAAACCTGTTTTAGATAACAAGAAATGTGGTTGCCCATTCTACAGCCGGGTTTCCCAAGCTTAAAGAGGCATGGACTTCAACTCCCAGAATTCTCCAGCCAGCATGGATTCTGGGAGTTGAAGTCCACCCCTCGTAAAGAGACCAAGGTTAAAAAACAAAAAACCCGGCTTAGATCAGAAGTCTTCATACTTGGCCCTTTTATGACTTGTGGACTTCAACACCCAGAATTCCTCAGCCAACGTGCCCGGCTGAGGAATTCTGGGAGTTGAAGTCCACAAGTCATAAAAGGGCCAAGTTCGAAGACCCCTGGTTCAGATGCACGATCTGTGGTTGGGGTTCTGTACATCCGAGTTGGCCTAAATTGGCCACTGAAAGACGCGTGGACTTCACTTCCCAGAATTCCTCAGTCGTCACGGCTGGCTGGGGAATTCTGGGAGTTGAAGTCCACAGGCCTGAAAATAGCCAAGTTAGGGAAACTCTGCTCGGCAGATATTTGAAGAGAGGGCCCGAATGCAATTCGCCTGGTGGTTGATCTCATGGAATCTTCTTGATTTAGCTGAACCGGATCACCCGAAGCCGCTGGAGGAGGTGGGGAAGGAGAGCCGTCGTTTCTTGAGGCGACATGGACCATCCCTGGCTCTCGCCGTTGTCGGATAAAAATACAGACCGAAATAGAGGGATCTGACCGCTTCGCTCTCGGAGGCTTCGCTTGCGTCTGAAAAATTACATGGCTGGTTTTTTTTTTAACCTGTCCTTTTGATACGTTGCATAATAAAATGTCCTTTGGACCAAAGCAATTAAAAACCTTTGGGGTTCCCCCCCCCCCTCTGGAGTGAAGTGCTTTTGATGGTAAAGGTGAGAAAGAAAGGAAAAAGGAAGGGAAAGAAGGAGAAAGGGGGAAGGGGGAAAGGGAGGGAGAAAGAAAAAATAGGAGAATAGAAAAGAGAGAGAGAGAGAGAGGAAGGAAGGGAGGGAGGAAGGAAGGAAGGGAGGAAGGAAGGAAGGAAGGAAGAAAGAAAGAAAGAAAGAAAGAAAGAAAGAAAGAAAGAAAGAAAGAAAGAAAGAAAGAAAGAAAGAAAGAAAGAAAGAAAGAAAAGAAAGAAGAAAGAAAGAAAGAAAGAAAGAAAGAAAGAAAGAAAGAAAGAAAGAAAGAAAGAAAGAAAGAAAGAAAGAAAGAAAGAAAGAAAAATAAATGAAGGAGAATAATGCAGAAAGAAAAAATGCAAGTAGCTTCCAGTTTCCACAACAAGTAGAAAGCAAGAAATTGAGAGAGGGAGGGAAAGAAAGTGGGAGAGAGAAAGGAAGGAAGGAAGATAAAGAAAGAAAGAGAGAAATAAATAAAAAGAAAGAAAGAAAGAGAAAGAAAGAAAGAAAGAAAGAAAGAAAGAAAGAAAAAGAAAGAAAGAAAGAAAGAAAGAAAAAGAAAGAAAGAAAGAAAGAAAGAAAGAAAGAAAGAAAGAAAGAAAGAAAGAAAGAAAGAAAGAAAGAAGGAAGGAAGGATAAGAATGCAGAAAGAAAAATTAAAAAGAAATGCAAGTAGCTTCCAGTTTCCACAACAAGTAGAAAGCAAGAAATTGAGAGAGGGAGGGAAAGAAAGTGGGAGAGAGAAAGGCAGGAAAGGAAGGAAGGAAGATAGAAAGAAAGAAAGAGAAAAGAAAGAAAGAGAAAGAAAGAAAGAGAAAGAAAGAAAGGGAGAGAAAAAAGAAAATACAGAAAGATAAATTAAAAAGAAATTCAAGCTTTCCTTTTCCTTCGCAGCAAAAACAAAAAAACAAAAGCCCCAAAATAACATAAAATAAAATAAAATAAAAAGAGGCTAATAATAATAATAATAATAATAATAATAATAATAATAATAATAATAATAATAATAATAATAATAATAATAATAATAAAGTTGGAAGGGACCTTGGAGGTCATCTAGTCCAACCCTTTCAGAACACAGGCCGTCCTCGACTTACGACCGCTTGTTTAGCAACCGTGGGGAGGTCCAACGGCGCGGAAAACGGGGACCAAGGACCGTTTTTCACACTTATGACCGCCGCGGCATCCCCCGTGCTCACCGGATATAAACTCAGACGCTTGGCCACTGACTCGTATTTACGACGGAGGCAGCGTCCCGCAGTCGCTTGATTTCCCTTCTGACCAGCAAAGTCAACGGGGCAGCTGGGTTCGCTTAACGACCGTGTGACAAACTTCAGAACTGCAGGGATTCGGCGAAAAACTGTGGCGAGGAAGGTCGTCAAACGGAGCAAAAAGACTCGCTCAGGACCCGCCTCGCTTAGCGACGGAAACGTTGTGGGCTCCGTTGCGGTCATCAGCAATGCAGAGGAATCCCCCCCTGAGGGAATCTGCCACAAAGCGAGGCCTTCCTCCGTGCCTTAAAATGCGTCTGCCTCGCACAACAGGATTCCCAGAATCCCCCAGCCAGGCTGCTTTAAGAGGGGAGGCCTTCAACTCCCAGAATCCCCCAGTCAACAAACTTTAAGAGGGGTGGATATTAACTGCCAGAATTCCCTAGCCGACATGCTTTAAGAGGGGAGGTCTTCCATTCCCAGAATCCCCCAGCCGGCATGCTTTTAAAATGGGTTGACTTCAACTCTCAGAATACCCCAGCCAGCAATTCATTTAGAGACCGTTCAAACTTACAACGGCACCGAGACAAATGCATGTCTTTCTCGCTTACGACCGTCGCAACATCCCCAGAGCTCCTGGGATTCCCTTTTGCGACCGTCCAATTAGGGAAGTCCAAGGGGAAGCCAGCTTCACTTAACATCCGTCCTACTCGCCGAAGAAAGTGGAGTGGTTCACTTAAGAACGGAAAGGCAAGTCAGGTTGTAAAACGAGGCAAAGTTGACTTAAGAACTGTCTCAGCCACATAAATCAACGGTGGTCGTAAGTTAAGGACTTTCTGTCATTTACTCGGATGTCAATATTTCAGAAGCTGCCGCTTGACTGACGAACGCCGGACAAACCACAAATGAAGGTTTACGAGTGGTCCTCTAGTTACGACCACAATCCGAGCCCGAGAGTTCTATTGTTAAGTGAGTTTGGCCCCCTTGGACGACCTGCCTTGCCCCCGTTGTTCAGTGAATCCCTGATGGCTGTTAAGTTAGTCAGATGGTCGTTAAATGAAGCTGGCTTTCCTAGTGACACGTCGCTAAAGGGGATCACGGGACCCGGGGACACGGCCACAGCGTCGTCACTACGAGTCGGTTGCCAAGGGGCCGAATTTGGATCGCGTCAGGAATGCTGCAACGGTCCGAAGTCTGTTTTTCCAGGGCCGTTGCAACTCTGAACGGCCACTAAGTGGGACTGTTGAAAGCCGAGAAGTATCCGTAGGCCTTAATGGAACTGCATCTTACTTGGAGGGAAGGAAGTAGTGAATAACAGAGTGGGAAGGGACCCTGGAGGTCATCTAGTCCAACCCCCTGCTCCAGCAGGAGACCCTGACAGGATCGTGTAATAACCCAGTTGGAAGGGACCTCGGAGGTCATCTAGTCCAACCCCCTGCTCGAGCAGGAGATAGAATTACACAATAACAGAGTTGGAAGGGACCTCGGAGGTCATCTAGTCCAACCCCTTGCTCAAACAGGAGATAGAATTACACAATAACAGAGTCGGGACCTCGGAGGTCATCTAGTCCAACCCCTTGCTCGAGCAGGAGATAGAATTACACAATAACAGAGTTCGAAGGGACCTTGGAGGTCATCTAGTCCAACCCTCTGCTCGAGCAGGAGACCCTTCCAGAATCAGAGAATGAGAGTCGGAAGGGACCTCGGAGGTCATCTAGTCCAACCCCCTGCTCAGGCAGGAGATAGAATTACATAATAACAGAGTTGGAAGGGACCCTGGAGGTCATCTAGTCCAACCCCCTGCTTGAGCAGGAGACCCTTCCAGAATCATGGAATAACAGAGTGGGAAAGGACCTCAGAGGTCATCTAGTCCAACCCTCTTCTCGAGCAGGAGACCCTTCCAGAATAAGAGAATGAGAGTCGGAAGGGACCTCGGAGGTCATCTAGTCCAACCCCTTGCTCAAGCAGGAGATAGAATTACACAATAACAGAGTTGGAAGGGACCTTGGAGGTCATCTAGTCCAACCCTCTTCTCAAGCAGGAGACCCTTACAGAATCATATTGGAAGGGGTCTTGGAGGTCATCTAGTCCAACCCCCTGCCAAATAGGAGACCCTTACAGAATCATGGAATAACAAGAGTTGGAAGGGGTCTTGGAGGTCATCTAGTCCAACCCCCTGCCAAATAGGAAACCCTAGCCTACTTCAGACAAATGGGTTGTCCAATCTTTTCTTACAAAGTGAAATTGAAAAGCAAATATATTATTAGCCCACATATTGATGGAGTGTAGAAATTAATTATTATTGATTGTTCTTAAATATAGCCCAGACAACGGACTGTTCGCTAAGCACCAAAGATTGTTATTGTGAAAAATTAATAAAATATATCACAAAAAAGAAAGAAAGAAAGAAAGAAAGAAAGAAAGAAAGAAAGAAAGAAAGAAAGAAAGAAAGAAAGAAAGAAAGAAAGAAAGAAAGAAAGATGGACGGAAGGAAGGAAAGAAAGAAAGAAAGAAAGAAAGAAAGAAAGAAAGAAAGAAAGAAAGAAAGAAAGAAAGAAAGAAAGAAAGAAAGAAAGAAAGAAAGAAAGAAAGAAAGAAAGAAAGAAAGAAAGAAAGAAAGAAAGAAAGAAAGAAAGAAAGAAAGAAAGAAAGAAAGAAAGTGTGGGGGGAGTCCTCTTCAACCTCTTCATTTAGAGGAGGGTGGCAGAACTCATCCAACTTGCAGACCCCATCCAAGTGTCGGTTGTGTAAGAGGATGACAATGTTGTGGGTCCACCACCGGAGCGCTGAGTTGACGCAAGTCCAACAACCTCCGAGGCACCTGGACTGGGGAGAGGAAACGGTTGAGGGTCCGGGGGGTTTTTTTTGGGTGGTGGGATCTGGGGGTCTTTCTCCTTCAGGAGAGAAATCGGGTAAGGCCCCACCGCAGCCTCCCTCACCGCCCTTAACTGACTCGGCAGTTTTTTGAGGAACCTCTTGAGATGTCTCCTGGCCCGGTTGACCTGGTCTAACCGTTAGGAGGTGGTTCCTCAAGCGGCTTCAGGCCATCGAGGGGGGAGAGATGGACGCCCTCTGCACGCCAGGTATGTTTCAAGATGCCCCCCTCAAAATTTGGGGGGGCTGAGCAGAGCAGGATCCGTCCTCGAGGGTCCCTTCCCCGAAATCCTGGAGCTGATGGAATTGACGGTTCCAATGTTCTTGGCATACTTCAGGGAATCTGCGAGTGAAAAGGATCGACTGGATTCTCCCTTGGGCTCCTCTGAAGACATCTCATTTGGAGACCCTCCAGAAGCTACACCCCAAATTTTAAGGGGTTCCTTGCCCTCCTCGGCTCTCCCGGAGAGTGAAATGCATTTTAATTTTATTTTCTTTTATTTGATTCGTTCTTCGAATGAAGCCAACTTGGAATGCGGGTCAAAATCCCATCCTGGCCAATTTTATATTAAAAATGAATATTGATAATAGTGGAAATGAACTATCCAGCTGAACTGGATGAATTATCCAGGGTGGATGGGGGATTCTGGGAGTTGAACTCTTAAAGCATGGCCGGCTTGGTGATTCTGAGAGTTGAACTCCAGCCCTCTTAAAGCATGCCGGCTGGGGCATTCTGGGAATCAAAGTCCCCCCCTCTTAAAGCGTGTCAGCTGGGGGATTCTGGGAGTCGAAGTCCTCCCCTCTTAAAACATGCTGAGTTCTAGTCCCGACTTAGCCATGAAAGCCAGCTAGGTGTGTTTGGGTCAAACCCTCTTTCTCTTACCTCACAGGGTTGTTGTTTTCAGCAAAATTGGGAGAAGGAAGGTGTGTTGGATAGCTTCACATCCTAGATGGATAGATAGATAGATAGAGAGATAGATAAAGAGATAGATAGATAGATGGATGGATGGATAGATAGATAGATAGATAGATAGATAGATAGATAGATAGATAGATAGATAGATGATAGATAGATAGATAGATAGATAGATAGATAGATAGATAAGATAGACATGTAGACATATATAGTTAGGTTATACACACACACACACATACACACACACACATATAGAAAGAGAGATGATAAATGAATAGAGAGAGAGAGAGACAGAGAGAGACAGAGGAAGAAAGAAAGAAAATTTATTTTCAAACAAACCCAACGCAAACCATAAGCCTGATCCAACCCCCCCCAACTCTACTTCCCCAGCTGGTGGGCTGCCTTGTCTGCCCCCCCACTTCTGAGGTCCCCCCCAAACAGAGACACCCCCCCATCCTCCCTCCGCTTCCCCCTCTCCCATCCTCCGCCCCGAAGCCCCCCCCCCCGGAGGGTCCCTTGCGCAAGAGGGATTTCGACAGGCCTTCCCCGGCCCTCCAACCGCCTCCCCCCCTCCCTGGTCGGTTGGACCCCAAACCCCCATTTCCTGGGCTGGGGGGGGCCAGGGAGGGAAGCCACCTGCTGGGCCCCCACCCCACCCCGGGGGAGGAAGGGAGGGGGCCATAAATAGGGCAGCCCCGAGTGGCGTCTCCAGGCCGGGCCGGCGAGACTCAGTTTCCCCTTCGGAAAGATGACCCCCGCCTCGGCTGCTCTGCTGCTGCTGCTCCTGGGCTTGGCTACCGCAGCCCCCCAGACGCGGGTCCTGACCCAGCCGCAGGCCCTGGCCTCGGCCCTCGCCCTCTACAACCAGCAGGGAGCCTCCCCCTTCGCCTTCCGCCTGCTGGAGGCCGAGCCCCAGCCGGACTGGGTCAGCCTGGGGGGGGGGTCTTGGTCCCAGGGGGAGGGGGGGCAGGGGGAGCCTGGGGGGGGTCTTGGTCCCAGGGGGAGGGGGGCAGGGGGGAGGCACCCTTCCCCTTTCCCCCCACGGCCGGGGGGGGGCTTCCTCGGGGCCGGGGGGGTTGCCCTGGGCCCTGCAAGGGTAGGAGGAGGTCTTGGGGGTCTCCAGCTGGACCCCTCTGGGGTTCCCGTCTGTGGCCCGCCTGCAGATTTCCCTCCACTTTTGCTCACCACAACGTCCGGCGAGATGGTGGGACTCCGGAAAGAGTGCAGAGAAGAGCCGGGAAGTTGATTAAGGACTGCAAAAGAGACAAAGAACGGTTGCTGGAACTGGGGGTGTCTAGGAGAAGAATTAGGGGGGGTGACATGACAGTGTCTTCGGATATTTGAGGGGCTGCCCCACAGAAGAGGAGAGGGCGGGCGGCGGTTCCACCTATTCCCCAAAGCAGCAGAAGACAAGAAAGAACCAAAGAGAGATCCAACCTGGAATTAAGGAGAAATCTCCTGACAGGGAGGACACTTAACCAGTGGAACCGCTTGCCACCAGACGTTGTGAGCGCTCCATCACTGGAGGTTCTCGGGGGGGGGGGGGAAAGGTTGGACAGCCATTTGTCTGGGATGGAAGAGGGTCCCCTGCTTGAGCAAGGGGGCTGGACTAGATGACCTCCAAGGTCCCTTCCGGCTCCGTTTCTCTCTAAGGCTCTCCTGCTTGAGCAAGGGGGGCTGGACTAGATGACCTCCAAGGTCCCTTCCGGCTCTGTTTCTCTCGAAGGCTCTCCTGCTTGAGCAAGGGGGCTGGACTAGATGACCTCCAAGGTCCCTTCCGGCTCTGTTTCTCTCGAAGGCTCTCCTGCTTGAGCAAGAGGGCTGGACTAGATGACCTCCAAGGTCCCTCCCGGCTCTGTTTCTCTCTAAGGCTCTCCTGCTTGAGCAAGGGGGCTGGACTAGATGACCTCCAAGGTTCCTTCCGGCTCTGTTATTCTGTGAGGCTCTCCTGCTTGAGCAAGGGGGCTGGACTAGATGACCTCCAAGGTCTTTTCCGGCTCTGTTTCTCTCGAAGGCTCTCCTGCTTGAGCAAGAGGGCTGGACTAGATGACCTCCAAGGTCCCTCCCGGCTCTGTTTCTCTCTAAGGCTCTCCTGCTTGAGCAAGGGGGCTGGACTAGATGACCTCCAAGGTTCCTTCCGGCTCTGTTATTCTGTGAGGCTCTCCTGCTTGAGCAAGGGGGCTGGACTAGATGACCTCCAAGGTCCCTTCTGGCTCTGTTTCTCTCGAAGGCTCTCCTGCTTGAGCAAGGGGGCTGGACTAGATGACCTCCAAGGTCCCTTCCGGCTCCGTTTCTCTCTAAGGCTCTCCTGCTTGAGCAAGGGGGCTGGACTAGATGACCTCCAAGGTCCCTTCTGGCTCTGTTTCTCTCTAAGGCTCTCCTGCTTGAGCAAGGGGGGCTGGACTAGATGACCTCCAAGGTCCCTCCCGGCTCTGTTTCTCTCGAAGGCTCTCCTGCTTGAGCAAGGGGGCTGGACTAGATGACCTCCAAGGTTCCTTCCGGCTCTGTTTCTCTCTAAGGGTCCCCTGCTTGAGCAAGGGGGCTGGACTAGATGACCTCCAAGGTCCCTTCCGGCTCTGTTTCTCTCTAAGGGTCCCCTGCTTGAGCAAGGGGGCTGGACTAGATGACCTCCAAGGTATCTTCTGGCTCTGTTATTTTGCAAGTGGCTCCTGCTTGAGTAGGGGGCTGGACTAGATGATCTCCAAGGCCCCTTCCATCTCTATTATGCTATAATTCTGTTTGGACCTGCTGCTCGAGCAGGGGGTTGGACTAGATGACCTCCCAGGTTCCTTCCCATTCTCTTATTCTGCCGACTGTGAGCTTCCGGTGTTGGGACAAGGATGGAGAGGTAATTTTTTGGGGACCGCCTGTCTTCCTTTCCCTTCAATTCGCGAAGGCTCCCAGGTCGTCCTCCCCATACGGTCCTCATTTAGCGACCGTCCCAAGCGACGATGGCGCTGAAAGAAAGGGACTGGGGACCGTTTGTCACACTGAACGACCGTTGCGGCGTCCCCACGGTCTCGTGATCAAAATCCGGACGCTTGGCCACTGACTCGTAGTTATGACGGTCGCAGTGTCCCGAGGTCACGTGATCCCCTTTTACGACCTTATGACGAGCAAAGTCCAAAGGGGTAGGCCGGATTCATTTAACAACCGGGCTACTAATTGAACAACTGCAGTGCTTCACTTAACAAAGGTGGGAAGAGGAGTCGTAAAATGGGGCAAAAACTCACTTAATCAATGTCTCATTTAATGACAGAAATTTTGGCCTCAATTGTGTTGGTAAATGCAGGACTACCTGTA
>CM044371.1:2882286-3169786 GCA_024294585.1 Vipera latastei
CACACACGAAAAAAATGACACGGTCCAGCGACGGGAACTGTCGTAAAGGCGAGCAACCCCAAAACACAATCTCGGGACTGCAGGGGTGCGAGGTGTGACTATCTATCGGAACTTAGGAAACGCGTCAGGAGTTGTTCTGGGAGGTCGGTCGTAATTTGGAACGGTCACTAAGCGAGACGTCGCTAAGCCAGGACTGTTTCTGTTGTTGTTGTTGTTGTTTTTTTTAATCTGCTGGGGTTGTCTGTCTGTAGGCACCCTCGAATCCAGATCTTCAGAAGCTGGAGTTGATTTTGAAGGAGACCCACGTGCCCCAAATTCTCGGGATTTGAACCCGGCCGACTGCGACTTTAAGGGAAAACGGGGTGAGTGTCAATCTCTCGTTTCTCTCCAACCCTCCCACGGCCACCACAAAATGAACAATTCAACACAAAACTCTCTTGCACAATTCTGCAAAAAAAAAATTAAGCTTCCTCTTTCATTGTTGCCTTCCTTCCTTTCGTGCAGGAGGGGGGAAAAAATTTAATAATAATAATAATAATAATAATAATAATAATAATAATAATAATAATAATATAATAATAATAATAATAATTTATTTATTTATTTATTTATTTAATAATATTTCTATACCGCCCTTCTCCCGAAGGACTCAGGGCGGTGAACAGGGCAAGAATAAAATACAGAATTACAACAATTTAAAAAAGATTAAGTACATGCCCACTAAAAACAATCAATACAATATTAAAAACCCCAATAAAATAACAATAAAAAACCCACATCCCCCATCAGGCCAGGCCGGCTTGTTCGAATAATAATATAATAATAATAATAATAATAATAATAATAATAATAATATAATAATAATAATAATAATAATAATAATAATAATAATAATAATAATAATAATTTATTACATTTATATCCCGCCCTTCTCCGAAGACTCAGGGCGGCTTACAAGTTTAGCATAATAATAATAATAATAATAATAATAATAATAATAATAATAATAATAATAATAATAATAATAATAATAATATAAAGTTGGAAGGGACCTTGGAGGTCATCTAGTCCAACCCCCTGCTCAGGCAGGAACCTTATACCATTTCAGGCAAATGGCTGAAGACACACACACCCTCTCTTTCTGGCCTGTCCTCGACTTTACGACCACCAAACTGAGCCCCCCCCAAATTTCCGTGGCTAAGTGAAACGTTTGCCAAGGGAGCTTTGCCCCATTTGACGACCTTCACCGTTGTTAAGTGAATTGCTGCCCTCGGTTACGTGGTCGTGAAGGGAATTCCAGCTTTCCCGTCTACTTGGCTCGTCAGGCCATCGTTGCAGCGTCCCCGAGGGCAGAGGATCCGAATTTGTTTGCTTTGCCATTGGCGGGCAAGGTGGTCCTCGACTTACGACTGTTCATTTAGTGGCCGTTTGAAGTTACGACACTGAAAAAGTGACTTACCACACCATTTTTCAGTTCTTATGACCGTCGCGGCATCTCCGTGGTTGCGTGATCAAAAATATGGGCAGCTGACTCATATTTACAACAGTCGCAGTGTACCCGGGGGGGGGGGTTGTCGTGCGATCCGCTGTTGTGACCTTCTGCCAAGCAAAGTCAATAGGGAAGGCTGGATTTGCTTAACGACCGTGGTGCTAACTTAACGAGTATGGGCGATTCACTCAGTGGTGGCACCTGGATTCATTTAATAACAACTGCCCGCGATTCGCTTAACGACAGGGGCAAGAAAGCTGGTAAAATAGGCCCAAACTCCCTTAACAACTGTCTCACTTAGCGACGTAAACTTTTGCCTCCGTTGTGGCCATTACGTGGAGGACCAACCGCATTGACTGGGGCGGCAGCATCCCCAGGGTCACGAGATCGCTGTTTTGCGACCTTCCTAGGCGGCTTTCACATAAGCCAAGTCAATGGAGGGACCGGGATTCGCTTAACCACTGAGTGATTCACTTAACGACTGTGGCAAAAAAAAATCTTCGTAAAACTGACCCGACTCGCTTAGCAACCGCTTTGCTCGGCAATGCACATTCTGCTCCCAATTGTGGTCGTTAAGTCGAGGACTACACAAGCAACACCTATCTTGTCTTCTATCTCTTTGATACAGGTGGTGAAAGAATGTTCTGGACGTTCTCGGCCCAGCCCGGATCCCACATCCTCCAGATTGACTGTGAGACCCATCACTCAAGGAGTGAGTTTTCTTGAAAAAAAGTTTCCTTCTTTTAGGCACCGCATGGAATAACCTTCTCATCCAGAGGAAGAGCTAAAAATTCAATTTGAGTATAGGTAGCGAAAGAATGCTTCTGGAACTTCCTCGGCCTAGCCGGGATCCCTCAATCTCCCGATCAATCGTGATACAATCGCCGAAGGATTGATTTTCCTTCTCTCCTCCTCCTCCTCCAACCAACCTCCTCCTCCTCCTCCTCCTCCTCCTCCTCCTCCTCCTCCTCCCTCCTCCTCCTCCTCCTTCTTCTTCTTCTCCTTCCTCGTCCCTCCTCCTCGTCCATCTTCTTCTTCTTCTTCTTCTTCTTCTTCTTCTTCTTCTCTTCATCTTCTTCTTCTTCTTCTTCTTCTTCTTCTCCTCCTCCTCCTCCTCCTCCTTCTTCCTCCTCCTCTTCTTCTTTTCCTTCCTCCTCCTCCTCCTCCTCCTCCTTCTTCCTCCTCCTCCTCCTCCTCTTCTTCTTTTCCCCTTCCTCCTCCTCCTCGTCCTCCTCCTCGTCTCTCTTCTTCTTCTTCTTCTTCTTCTCTTCTTCGCTTCTTCTTCTTCTTCATCTTCTTCTCTTCTTCTTCTCCTCCTCCTCCTCCTCCTCCTTCCTCTTCCTCTCCCTCCTCCTCTCCTCCTTCTCCTCCTCCTCCTCCTCTTCTTCTTCTTCCTCCTCCTCTTCTCCTCCTCCTTCTCCTTCCTCCTCTTCCTCTTCTTCTCTCCTCCTCCTCCTCTCTTCTTTTCCTTCCTCCTCCTCCTCTTCTCCTCCCTCCTCTTCCTCACTCTTCTCCTTCCTCCTCTTCCTCTCCTCCTCCTCCTCTTCTTCTTCTTCTTTTCCTTCCTCCTCCCTCTTCTCCTCCTCCTCCTCCTCTTCTCCTCTCCTCCTCCTCCTCCTTCTTCCTCCTCCTCTTCTTCTTTTCCTTCCTCCTCCTCCTCGTCCTCCTCCTCCTTCTTCTCCTTCCTCCTCCTCCTCGTCATCCTCCTCGTTCTCCTCCTCGTTCTTCTTCTTCTTCTTTCTTCTTCTTCTTCTTCTTCTTCTTCTTCTTCTTCTTTCTTCTCTTCTTCTTCTTCTTCTTCTTCTCCTCCTCCTCCTCCTCCTTCTTCCTCTCCTCCTCCTCTTCCTCCTTTCTCCTCCTCCTCCCTCCTCTTCTTCTTCCTCCTCCTCTTCTCTCCTCCTCCTTCTCCTTCCTCCTCTTCCTCTCTTCTTCTCCTCCTCCTCCTCCTCTTCTCTTCTTCTTTTCCTTCCTCCTCCTCCTCCTCTTCTCCTCTCTTCTCCTCCTCCTTCTCCTTCCTCCTCTTCCTCTTCTTCTCCTTCCTCCTCCTCCTCTTCTCCTCCTCCTCCTCTTCTCCTCCTCCTCCTTCTCCTTCCTCCTCCTCTTCTTCTCCTTCCTCCTCCTCCTCTTCTCCTCCTCCTCCTCCTTCTTCTCCTTCCTTCTCCTCCTCCTCCTTCTTCCTCTCCTCCTCCTCTCCTCCTTTCTCCTCCTTCTCCTCCTCCTCTTCTTCCTCCTCCTCTTCTCCTCCTTTTCCTTCCTCTTCCTCTTCTTCTTCTCCTCCTCCTTCTCCTCCTCCTCTTCTTCTCCTTCTCCTTCCTCCTCCTCCTCTTCTTCTTCTTCTTCTTCTCCTTCCTCCTCCTCCTCTTCTCCTCCCTCCTCCTTTTCCTCCTCCTTCTTCCTTCTCCTCCTCCTCTTCTTCACCTCCTTCTCCTTCCTCCTCCTCCTTCTCCTCCTCCTCCTTCTCCCTTCCTCCCTCCTCCTCTTCTTCTTCTTCTCCTTCCTCCTGCTCTCCTCCTCCTCCTCCTCCTCCTCCTCCTCCTCCTCCTCCTCCTCCTCCTCCTCCCTTGGCAAAACCAGCTGAAGGACTTCTGATCTCCCAGACTCACCCCCTTCCTCTCTTCTCCATCTTCTCCCCTCCAGAACCATCGCGTCAAGCGTCATGGGAAGAAGGTCCACAAGGTCTTAAAAAAAATTAGAAAACTACTTCCTGGAGGAGGGTCGACCATCGCTCACGTCAAGCCAGTCCGAAGATTCCATATCGCTGGAGCTCGCGTGGCCTGATCTGGTCCAGATGTTTCTCACACGCCTGCCTGGAAGACGCCACCCAAGGGAAGATGGTTAGTTGGTCTTCAGAACGGCACCTTCCCCGCGGGCCGAGAGCAGGTTCTCTTCAGATGCCTCCTCCCTTCCTTCCATATTCTCCATGGCCTTCCTAATAAACGCCTCCGTCGTGTACATCCCGGTGTCATCTTTCTTTACCATCTTTAGCTGGTCCTCGAGGTACGATCGTCACCGAGCCCCACATTTCTGTCGCTGAGTGAGACAGTTGCTAAGTGAGTTTTGCCACCGTTTTGCGACCATTCCTTCAGCCACAGCCGTCAAGCGGATCCTTCAGGTTGTCCAGTCAGTCAGGCGGGTTGTTGAAGGAATCTGGCTTCCCTCGTTGGCTTTGCTGGTCAACAGGTCGCAAAAGGGGAACACACACACACACACACACACACACCCCGCAGGACACTGCAACCCGTCATAATTATGAGTCGGTTGCCAAGCGCCTGATTTTTGATCACGTGGCCACGGGGGGGGTCCCTACGTATGAAAAATGTTTTTTTAAAAAAAGAAAGAAACGGAAAAAAAAGATTTGGGGAGGAAAAAAAAAACATCAGATGGGACGGAGAGCAAGTGGGGTAGGATTTGCCTCCAGAACATGTGAATGCTCCAACACTGGAAGCTTTTCGAAAGAGGACTGGACAACCATTTGTCTGAAGTGGTAGAGGGTTTCCTGCCTGAGCAGGGGGTTGGACTAGATGACCTCCAAGGTCCCTTCCGACTCTGTTATTCTATTCTATTCTGTTCTGTTCTTCCTGTTCTACTTCCATTCCATTCCCCGTATTCTATTTTCTATTCTATGCTTAATCTATTCTGTTCTGTTCCATTGCATTCCATTCCAATCCATTCCATTTCATATATTTATTCTGTTCTATTCTATTCTTCTCTCTTTTCTTTATTCTCTTCTCTTCTCCTCTCCTCCCTCTCTCTATACTTCTATTCTAAATTCTATTCTCATCTCCTTTCTATTCTCGCCTCTCATTTCTCTATTCTATTCCATTCCATATTCTATTCTATTCTATTCTATTCTATTCTATTCTATTCTATTCTATTCTATTCTATCTATTCTATTCTATTCTATTCTATTCTATTCTATTCTATTCTATTCACAATCCTATCCTGTCCCTGTCCTATCCTATCCTATCCTATCCTAATCCTATCCTATCCTATCCTATCCTATCCTATCCTATCCTATCCTATCCTATCCTATCCTATCCTATCCTATCCTAATTCTATTCTATTCTATTCTATTCTATTCTATTCCTATTCTATTCTATTCTATTCTATTCTATTCTATTCTATTCTACAATCCTATCCTATCCTATCCTATCCTATCCTATCCTATCCTATCCTATCCTATCCTATCCTATCCTAATTCTATTCTATTCTATTCTATTCTATTCTATTCTATTCTATTCTACTTCTACAATCCTATCCTGTCCTATCCTATCCTATCCTATCCTATCCTATCCTATCCTATCCTATCCTATCCTAATTCTATTCTATTCTATTCTATTCTATTCTATTCTATTCTATTATTCTATTTCTATTCTATTCTATTCTATTCTATTCTATTCTATTCTATTCTACAATCCTATCCTATCCTATCCTATCCTATCCTATCCTATCCTATCCTATCCTATCCTATCCTATCCTATCCTATCCTTCCTATCCTAATTCTATTCTATTCTATTCTATTCTATTCTATTCTATTCTATTCTATTCTATTCTATTCTATTCTACAATCCTATCCTATCCTATCCTATCCTATCCTATCCTATCCTATCCTATCCTATCCTATCCTATCCTATCCTAATTCTATTCTAATTCTATTCTATTCTATTCTATTCCATATTTTCTATTCTATTCTATTCTATTCTATTCTATTCTATTCTATTCTATTCTATTCTATTCTATTCTATTCTATTCTATTCTATTCTATTCTATTCTATTCTATTCTACAATCCTATCCTATCCTATCCTATCCTATCCTATCCTATCCTATCCTATCCTATCCTATCCATTCTATTCTATTCTATTCTATTCTATTCTATTCTATTCTATTCTATTCTATTCTATTCTATTCTATTCTATTCTATTCTATTCTATTCTATTCTATTCGGAACCAGTTCAGTCCACGAACAGGAATAGGGACAGGGACAGGCCAGCACAGGCCACTGGTTGCTAAGCAATCAGTGCGGGCCAGGAATAGGAACAGGAAGAGGAAGAGGGACAGGGCACAGGGACAGGCTAGGCCAGATCACTGGTTCCTAAGCAACCTGTCCAGCCCATAAAGAGGACCGGGAGAGGCCACGGATCCAAGATGAGGGCCATTTTCACGCCAGGCCAGGCAGGGCCAGCCAAGGCCAGGAACAGAAACAGGGACAACGCAGCACAGGCTGCGGGTTGCCTAAGCAACCACTCTGGGCCACGAACAGGAACAGGTATAGGGCCAAGGACAAGGACAGGGCCACTGGTTGCTGAGGGAACTAGTCCGGTCCACGAACAGGAACTGGGACAGCAACAGGGACAGGCCAGCCCAGCCCAGTAACTGGTTGCTGGAACAGGAACAGGTCCAGGGAACAGGCAGTAACAGGGACAGGACAGGACAGGACCCTGGTTGCTAAGCAACCTCTCTAGCTCAGAAAGATGCCAGGGCTATTGTTAAGCCAGGGCAGGAGCTAGCCTTAGGCCAGCCCAGCAACCAGTCCCTGCCAGGAACAGGTCCAGGGGACAGGCCACCACAGGTCACCGGTTGCTAAGCAACCAGGCCAGACCAGCAGGGGCAGGGGAAGGGCCAGGTTGAGGCCAGGCCAGGCCAGGCCAAGCCAGGTCAGGCCAGGGTAGACTGGGTCAGGCCACTGGTTGCTAAGGAACCTGGCTAGACCAGTTGGAAGAACGGGACCACTGCTAGGACAAAGTCCAAGCCAAGGGCCATGCCAGGCCAGATCACTGGTTGGTAAGGAAGCAGTCCGGGATAGGAACAGGAACAGGGTCAGGAACAGGGACAGGCCAGGGCACTGGTTGCTAAGCAACCTCTCCAGCCCAGAAAGATGGCCAGGAAGGCCATGGGTCCAGGCTCAGGGCTATTTTCAAGCCAGGCCAGGAGCAGGGCCAGTGCCAGGAACAGGTCCAGGTCCAGGTCAGGCCACACCCCTGGTTGCTAAGTAACCTTTCTAGCCCAGAAAGAGGGCCAGGGCAGGCCATGGGTACAGGCCCAAGGCCATTTTCACGGCAGGCTAGGAGCAGGGTCAGGGCCAGGCTTAGGCCAGGCCAGCTGAGGCCAGGAGCAGGGCCAGTGCTAGGCTCAGGCCAGACCTGGCCAGGGCACTAGTTGCTAAGCAACCAGTCTGGCCCAGGAAGATGAACAGGGCCAGGTTCAGGGCCAAGGACAGGGAGAGACCTGCACAGGCCATTGGTTGCTAAGCAACCTGACCAGCCCAGGAAGAGGGCCAGGGCAGGTCTAGGGCCAGGATTAGGCCAGGCCAGCTCAGCAGGGCCAGGGCCAGGGCCAGACTCAGGCTCAGGCCCAGGCCCAGGCCAGGCCAGCCAGGCCCAGGTCCAGGCCAGGCCACTTATTGCTAAGCAACCAGGCCAGACCAGTACGAGGAACAGGACCATGGACAGGACCAAGTCCAAAGCAAAGGCCAGGCCAGGCTATATCTCTGGTTGCTAAGCAACCAGGCCAGGCCAGGCCAGGCCCACACTGGTGGCTAAGCAGCCAAGCTGAGTCAGGAACAGGGCCAGGGCCTGGATTAAGTCAGGGCAATGGTTGCTAAGTAACCAGGCCAGAGCAGGAGCAGGGCCAGGGCCAGGGAAGGCCAAGCCATACCAGATTATGCCAGGCCAGGCCAGGCCAGGGGTTGCTAAGCAACCAGGCCAGACCAGCAGGAGCAGGGCCAGGCTTAGGCTAGGCTATAGGCTCAGTCACAAAAGGGGACCACGTAAGGCTGGAACACTGTGACCATCATGAATGCGAGTCAGTTGGCCAATATTTGAATTTTGTGTAAGTTGTAAGCACTCTCTCCCAAGGTCATTCGCAGAGACCTCCTAGTGCTTCAGTGAACGTTCTGGTAGTCCTTGACTTAGCGACTACAATCGAGCCCCAAATGTTGGTTGCTAAGCGAGACCATGAATTTGACTTTACGACCGTCCTTATCCCAGTTGTTAAGGTAGTAATCCCCGCCGTTGTTCAGTTAGTAACACGGTTGTGAAGGGAAGCTGGCTTCTGTGCTGGTTTTCTTTGTCCGGAGATTGCAAAAAAGGGGGATCACACGAGCCCAGGACTCTGAGAATTTTAATTTGTAATTTTATTTAATTGGGTTTTAATTGGAGTTTAATAGGGGTTTTATTTATTCAAGGACTAAATTTAATTATTTTAATTGTTCTTAACTTTTGTAATGTGTATTGTTCTTTTAAATTCCTTGTGAACCGCCCTGAGTCCTACGGCGGTAAATAAGTCCAATAAACACAAACATAAATGTGAGTCAGTTGCCAAATACCTGAATTTTGTGTAAGTTATACACACAAACATTTTTTTTAAAAAAAAGCAAAACCAGGAGTCAACTTCAAAATAAAAGCGATCCACAAAGGGCTGGAAGGATATCTATCATTATGATCGTGACTGAACACTTGTTACTTGTACATACACTGAGAGCCGATGCAACGGAGACAAATTCCTTGTGTGTCTAATCACACTTGGCCAATAAAGAATTCGAAATAAAGAGATCCATAAAATGCCCAGGTCTGATCTTAATGGTAAGCGTACATTAATCGAATCTTGCAATTTTGATCGTCCTTCCCTCTCCCAAGCTCGTTCGCACGTACCCTTAGGCTCTTGTGAATCTACAGCTAGTCCTCGAATTACGACAACTGAGCCCCCAAATTCTTGTGGCTAAGTGAGGTAGTGTGAATTTCACCCCGTTTTACATCGTTTCTTGCTCCAGTTGTTAAGGGAATCACCGCAGTTGTGAAATTAGAAATACGGTTGTGAAGTGAATCTGGCTTTCCCCCGTCGACTTTGCTGGTCTGAAGGTCGCAAAAGAGGGAATCACGTGACTCCAGGAACAGTGACCGTCATAAATACGAGTCAGCTGCCAAGCGTCCGAATTTTGATCACCCGAGGGTGCAACGGGGCGTGTGAAAAACGATCCTTTTTTTCCCCAGGGCCGTTGTAACTTGGAACAGTCGCTAAGCGAAAGGTCCTAAGTCGAGGACTACCTGCACAAGCCTGCCCATTTCTAAAGCATTTTCGGTACCTCCATCTAAATTCTAGAACAAACTGGCAAAGAAAAGTGAGAGAATGACCAAACACGGGAGAAGAACCTTTGGATTGAAATTAAATATATTTGCAACAAAGTAGAACAGAGATAGGGTCAACTCCACTCTTCTCTACATGAAGGCTTGGTCTGCCCCCCACCCCTCAAGGATCACAGGATGATTTACATACATGATTTTACATGAACACGTATCAACAGCTTTTACATTCACATGGAGACACTCGCCAAGGTGGTCGGATTCCCGCGCCCTCCCCCCTTGCAATCTGGAATACGGCTCATCATTTAAATGGGTCCAGTGCCGAGATTTGGATTTATTTCGATTCGAGAATTACGTAGGATGGACAGACAGAACACAGGCAGGAAACACCGAGTCCTTCTAGATATCCTCTGGGATTCCCCCTTTCTGGCGGCAACGTTGGCTGGCCTTCGCAGCGAACTCCCGCAGAAGCTGCCAGTTATTCTTCCCCCGTGTGCTCGACTTTTCGCGTCTCCTGGTGATGAGATTAGGAAACAGCCAGGCGTGGGGACTACAGGAACCATGCTGCTGGGAAAAGGGGCACGAGCCTGGTAGGGCGCAACCGCCCCCACACCTCTTCGCTGCCGCTGCTTCCCATTTGGCAAAACTGAACTGCCCGTTTGGGAAACGGAGTCACTTCGACCGACGTTTTTTTTCCCCCAACGCTGTAACACAATTTGGTCCAGAGGGCTCTGTCGGCAAGACGAATGATCGCTTGGCCAGGGTGTCGGGTGAGAAATGAAGAAAGCACAATAGGCAACTCAACTCCCATTTGTGGAGAGGCGGTGACATCCAAGATACGACGTGGACAAATACGGGAGGATTTCTGCAGATCAGGGGCCCTTGGTGCTCTCTGAGCTGGGTGGTTTCCTTGCAGACGTTTCGTGACCCAACTAGGGAACATCATCAGTGCTAGGAGGAGGAGGAGGAGGACTGTGGTGCCCCTGATGCTCTCTGGGTTTGGTGGTTTCCTTGCAGACGTTTCATGACCCAACTAGTTTACATCATCAGTGTGAAGGAGTGTGGGGTTTGCTTCCTTTTGATATACAGTGGCTTGCTCTTTCAGGGTTGGTGGCAGGGTTCTTGGTGTTTCTTTAATTGGGCTGTTGTTCATTGTTGGTTTTTTTGACCTGGGTGTTAATCCCGGTTTATTGTCTTTTGGTCTTGATTCCCTTCCTAGGTTTTTCTGTCTCTCTTGAATGGCGTGTAAACGTGGTTGGCCTCTGTGTGTCTGTTGATGGCTGATTTGTCGGAAGGAACTCTCTAGCACAGTGATGGCGAACCTTTTTAAGAGTCCGAGTGCCCAAATTGCAACCCAAAACCGACTTCGGTATCGTCGGGTGCCGGGTGGTTGTGGCCCACTGGGTGGGCGTGGCTGCGGTGGGAACGGCAGACTGGGTGGGACTAAAAAGTTCAATCAATCAATGCCAACTTTGCGAGATCTTTTTTTTTCCCCCGCGAGAAGTTGAAATTGATTGATTGAACCTTTTTTTTTTTGCACATGGCGGTGGAGGCCTAAAGCGAAAAGGTTTTATAAAACCCAGCTGAAGGCCTAGGACTGGGGCGATGGCGCACGTGCACACAGAGAGGGCTCTGCGTGTCACCTGTGGCACCCGTGCCATAGGTTCGTGGCTCTAGCATTTTGCAAAGTTAAATGGCTACACGGAGAGCGAAACTCACTTCCCTTCTAGCCCTGATGATGGTCCCTAGTTGGGTCACAAGACGTCTGCAAGGAAACCACCCAGCTCATAGAGCACCAAAGACCCCACAGTCCTCCTCCTCTCCACAAACACCCCCTCCCTTCTAGCACTGATGATGTTCCCTAGTTGGGCAAAGAGATGTCTGCAAGGAAACCACCCAGCTCAGAGAGCACCAAGGACCCCACAGTCCTCCTCCTCTCCGCAACCCTGCCTTCCTTCTAGCACTGATTACGTTGCCCAGTTGGGTCACGAAACGTCTGCAAGGAAACCAGCAAGCTGAAAGAGCATCAAAGACCGCACAGTCCTCCTCCTCCTCCTCTCCGCAACCCCCCCTCCCTTCTAGCCCTGATGATGTTACCTAGTTGGGTCACGAGACGTCTGCAAGGAAACCACCCAGCTCGGAGAGCACCAGGGACCCTACAATCTTCCTCCTCCTCCTCTTCCCTTCTAGCATTGATGACGTTCCCTAGTTGGGTCATGAGACGTCTATAAGAAAACCACCAAGTTCAGAGAGCACCAAGGACCTCACAATTCACCCCAGCCTTCCGACACCTGTCTAAAATCAACATCGACAAGATACCCAGATTGGAAAAGTCAAAACAATGAAATCAAGACCACCCCCCACCCCACCCCCACGTCCTTCATCGTTTTCAGGCCATTTCGCCAGGTGTGTACACTGGATCCAAAAAAACATGCAGGGATTTATTTATTTTTTTGCCTTAATAGCAAAGAACAAACCAGCATAGGAAGAGAAAGTTGGCCTGTGGTTTGTTTTTGTTTTTTTCATTTTTTTTCTTACACAAACGTCGAGGGAAGGACTGTATTTGTTGTGTTTGAACGTTTTTGGCATTTCCCCCCACCACCACCACCACCCACCCCCACAAAAAAATCTTTCTTATTTTACCCAATTGTCCGAGTTCCTTAGCTTACTTGTCGGCTTGATTCCATGACAAATTGTGCAGCAAATTGTAGGCTGTCGTTAGGAGCGAAACTAAAAGGGAAAAACAACAACAGCAACAACAAAAATAAAATAAAATAAAAATTTATAAGACTTTTTCAGGGACCGAGTCAGAAATTAGATACATACGTCTAGGGTTCGGGTTGAGATAAGTCACTGTTAAATCAGAATTATAGGAACCGGGCAATCCGTTTCTGGTTGCGAGTGGTGCGGTTGTGTTAGAGAAGCGAGTTGATGAATGGCCCACCCTGCCACGAACTGATTCCTGATTTTGTTTCTTTTTTCCCCTTCCACGTTCAAGATGGACCTTTTAATCCCACAAACCTTTGTCTGAATGAGTGACAGCAGAGCTGAGTAAAATACAAGTAGTCCTCGACTTAACAATGATTCGCCTAGTGACCGCAGTTAAAATGGCACTGGGAAAAAGGGACGTACGACAGTTTTTCACACTTAACGACCGTGACAGGAACCACCCCCCGCAGTCACGGGATCAACTGGCTCGTATTTACGACAGTCGCAGCGTCAACGGGTGTGGGGGGTGGGGAGACCCAATTCACAACCATCTGACTAACTTAACAACTCCAACAGTTCGCTTTGAACAAAGGCGGGTGAGGGAAGTCGTAAAACGGGGTGGGGGGGGGGAAACTCACTTAATAAATTTCTCAGCAGCGTTGAAATTCTGGCCTCAGTCACGGTCGTCGTAAGTCGAGGAGTACCTGTATTGAATCTGTTCCCCAAATTGCCCTGGGATTGAGAAGCCTTGGGGAAACGACGCGGCTGCTTTAAAGGGCCACAGCGTTTACTTGCAGCTTCCGAAGCCGATGGGTGTTACATTTCTCCGGCGCAACCGCCGGTTTCGCAAGACGTTCAGGGAAGGCCATCCCTGCAAACGGCTGACTTTTTCGGATGCTGGTTTCATCTTGGTTAATCGAACGTCCCGAGATGAAAGTCAGTTTCTGAAGGTGAAGGATAGGAAAGCCTACCCCGGATTTTGGCTGTAAACAAGGCAAATGGCAAATTGAAAGACCATTTTTCTCAGCGGGACCTTCATTTGTAACCTAGAAGGGTCCCTACGCGGGGCATGTTGTTAAGTACTTATGGGTAGCGTAGTCCACCCCAACGGTTGGGGACCCTGTTAAGAGAAGGCTGTTTGTCCAACCCAGCCGACAGTCTTCGTTTTCCCGGTTGAGAAAACGGTGGAAGGTGCTAGAAATCCATACGGGGACGCCGAACTATGGTGTGATGCTGGTCAGGGCAGCGGGGCACCAGACGCGCCCAAACGAAAGGTATTTTCCTAGTCATTGTAGTGTTTCTCACATTCAGAGGGGAAGGAAGTTCCTTAAGCAGCTTTGGAAGGAAAGAAGGAGCAGGAGAAGGAGGGGGAGGAGGAGGAGGAGAGGGAGGGGAAGAGGAGAGAAAGGAGAAGGAGACAGAGAAAAAGGAGGAGAGAGAGGGGAGAGGAAGGAATAGGAGGAGAAGAGGAGGGGAGGGAATAGTAGGAGAGGGAGGGGAGGGAGGCAGAGAGGGAAGGGAGGGGAAGAGGAGAGGGAGGGGGAGGAGGGAGAGGAGGAGGAGAGGGAGAGAAGGAAGGAAGGGAGAGGAGGAGAGGGAGGGGGACTAGGAGAGGGAGAGAAAGGGAAGAAGAGTGAGTAGCAGTAATACAGGGAGAGGAGGGGGAGGAGGAGGAGAGGGAGGCAGAGAGGGAGGGGAGGGGAAAAGGAGAGGGAGGGGGAGAAGGAGGAGAGAGAAGGGGGAGGAGGAAGGGAGAGAGGAGTAGGAGGAGAGGGAGAGAAGGGGAAGAGGAGAGAGAAGGAGTAGGAAGGGAGAAAGGAGTAGGAGAGGGAGGAGGAGTAGGAGGGGAGGGAGGGGAGGGGCAGGAGAGGCAGGGGGACAAGGAGAGGGAGAGAAAGAGAAGAAGAGAGTAAGGGGAGAGGGAGTAGCAGTAGTACAGGGGGAGGAGGGGGAGGAGGAGAGGGAGGCAGAGAGGGAGGGGAGGGGGAGGAGAGAGAAGGGGGAGGAGGGAGAGAGTAGTAGGAGAAGGAGGGAGAGTAGGAGGAGAGGAGCAGGAAGGGAGAGGGGAGTAGGAGAGGGAGGGGGAGGAGAGAGAAGGGGAGGAGAGAGAGGAGAGGGAGAGAAGGAGTAGGAGGAGAGGGAGAGGAGAGGGGGAGAGGGGGAGGGGGAGAGGGAGGGGGACTAGGAGAGGGAGAGAAAGGGAAGAAGAGAGTAAGGGCAGAGGGAGTAGCAGTAGTACAGGGGGAGGAGGGGGAGGAGGAGAGGGAGGCAGAGAGGGAGGGGAGGGGGAGAAGGAGGAGAGAGAAGGGGAGGAGGAAGGGAGAGAGGAGTAGGAGGAGAGGTAGGGAAAGTAGGAGGAGAGAGAAGGGGAGGAGAGAAGGAGTAGGGAGGGAGAAGGGAGGAGAGGGAGGGGGAGGGGCAGGAGAGGGAGGGGAGGGGCAGGAGAGGGAGGGGGAGTAGGAGAGGGAGAGAAAGGGAAGGAGTAAGGGGAGAGGGAGTAGCAGTTAGTACAGGGGAGGAGGAGGGGAGATTAAACTGATCAATATTAACAGCGATACTTGTGTCGTCGTCCTCCTCCTCCTCCTCTTCCTCCTCCTCCTCTCTAACCCACCACATGCTCCCCTCCCACATAACCACAAAGCCCCAGGCAACCGTCCATCGTCCCAACGTTTGGCCAAGACCGCCCCCCCACCCTCCGAGTAGAGCAAGCAGCTTTCCTTCATCCCTTCCTCCCCCCCCAGAATGCAAACTCTTTGGATCGACCCAATTCCGTGGGACACCCCGCCCCCCCCACAAGGACGCCTTGCGGACGGCCGACGGAGGCGTAGGCGGGCCGCGCCTCCAGCGCCTGGAAACCGTGCACATCCCCCATGGCCGGAACCGCCGTCGTTCCGCAGCTCTACGGCTCGCATGCAATGCACGGTGTGCGGTGGGGGTGGGTGGGGGGGGAGGGGAAACGGGACCCCGCCCTCTGCCCTCAAATGCTCGTCATCGGGACGCATCCCACCCCCACCCCCCCTTCGTGGCACGCCATGGGCGCCACGAACGTCCAGCGCTTGGCTTCTGGGTCGTAGGCTTCGACCGAGCTGAGGTTGGACTGTCCGTCGTAGCCGCCCACGGCGTACAAGCGGCCGCGGTTGGCCACCAGGGACAGGCGGCTCCGCCGGCTGTTCATGGGCACCAGCACGTCCCACTGATCGGCCGCCGGATTGTAGACCTCGGCGACGCTGAGGAAAGCTGAGCCGTCGTAGCCGCCGCAGACGAAGAGCTTGCCGCCGAGGGAGGCGGCGCCGTGCCGACACCGCTTGTTCGACATGCTGGCTGCGCTGTGCCACGAGGCGGTGTAAGGGTTGTAGAATTCCACCTGAGGGCAGGGACAAAGACCACAGGTCAGGCAAGGAGAGCCGGGTGAAAACGCCGTCAATGACCCGAAGGCCGGCCGTGTTGAGACCAGACCGAGGCCTCCGACGCAGATTGGAGGAACGGTTGAATTATATACGTCTTCACGCCTTGCCTTCGTGATTAATAAATACTTTGGGGGAGCGAAGGTATCTAATACTCCTTCCCTCTCCTATTTTCCCCGAACAGCAACTCTGCGAGGTGGGTTGGGCTGAGAAAAGATGACTGGAACTAGAACTCCCCGTCTCCTGGCGATTGGCCCAGTCAACCAGCTGACTTTCATGCATAAGGTGGGACTGGAACTCACAGCCTCCCAGCGATTGGCCCAAAGTCACCCAGCCGACTTGCGTGCGTAAATTGGGACTAGAACTCACAGCCTCCTGGTGATTGGCCCAGAGTCACCCAGCCGGCTTTCATGCATAAGGTGGGACTAGAACTCACAGCCTCCCGGCAATTGGCCCAAAGTCGCCCAGTTGGCTTTCATGCCTAAAGTGGGAGTAGAACTCACCGTCTCCCAGCAATTGGCCCAAATTCAGCTGGCTTTTATGGCCTAAGGCGGGACTAGAACTCACCCTCTCCTGGTGATTGGCCCAAAGTCACCCAGCTGACTTTCGTGCATAAATTGGCACTAGAACTCACAGCCTCTTGGTGACTGGCCCAAAATCACCTAGTTGGTTTTTATGCCTAAGGTGGGACTAGAACTCCCCGTCTCCTGGTGATTGGCCCAAAGTCACCCAGCCGGCTTTCAGGCATACGGTGGGACTAGAACTCACAGCCTCCCGGCGATTGGCCCAAAGTCACCCAGTTGGCTTTCATGCATAAGGTGGGAGTAGCTCACCCTCTCCTGGTGATTGGCCCAAGGTCACCCAGCCGGCTTTGATGCCTAAGGCGGGACTAGAACTCCCCCATTTATAACTAACCCCTAAATTAATAATAAACAACAGAATAATGTCACACTACTTGATAAAACACGTTTGCTTTAACTCCTCCGTTGCAGACGTTTATGAAAACTGGCACCACAACAGCTTCAGAGTTCTCCTCCAATTCAGCCTTTGGAGAAATGCTGTTTTTTTAACAGAATAGCAGAGTTGGAAGGGACCCTGGAGGTCATCTAGTCCAGCCCCCTGCTCAAGCAGGAGACCCTTAAAGAATCATAGAATGATAGAGTTGGAAGGGACCCTGGAGGTCTTCTAGTCCACCCCCCTGCTCAAGCAGGAGACCCTTAAAGAATCATAGAAGGACAGAGCTGTAAGGGACCTCGGAGGTCATCTAGTCCAGCCCCCTGCTCAAGCAGGAGACCCTTAAAGAATCATAGAAGGACAGAGCTGTAAGGGACCTTTGAGGACATCTAGTCCAGCCCCCTGCTCAAGCAGGAGACCCTTACAGAATTACAAAATAACAGAGTCGTAAGGGACCTCGGAGGTCTTCTAGTCCAGCCCCCTGCTCAAGCAGGAGACCCTTTGAGAATTACAGAATAAAAGAGTTGGAAGGGACCTCTGAGGACATCTAGTCCATCCCCCTTGCTCAAGCGGGAGACCCCATACCGTATGCTACGCTCTTCCTAAAACCCGCCAGTGTGGGAGCCCCCCCAATTTCGGCAAGCGGGGATTATTGGGGCAGGCCGAGAGGGGAAAAAAAAAAAAGAAACGTTAGTCCCCAAAACAGACTTACGCTGTTGAAGATTTGCAAGCCGTCGTGTCCGCCGGAGACAAAGATGCGGCCTTCGAAGACGGCGACGCCGGCCGCGCTGCGGTTGGAGCTCATGGGCGTCACCACCGTCCACCTTTGGGAGGGCCAGCGAAAGGAGGGGTCAGTGTGCGTGTGTGTGTGGGGGGGAAAGTTGCGCTAGCTAGCGGCACACGGGTCTCACAAAAGCCCTTCGGGAACAACTCACTGGTCTGTCTCGGGCGCGTAGGCCTCCACCGAGTTCAGGGAAGAAGTGCCGTCGTAGCCCCCGCAGACGTAGATCCGTTCGTCTAGGACTACAGTTCCCATCGCGCTGAAAGACGGGACACAGAAAACAGAGGTTGCAGAAGGGCTGCCTCTATCAGCACGCTTCAAACCAGCCTGGCTCAAGCGTGGCGACTTCAAGAGGGGTGGACTACAGCTCCCAGAATCCCCCAGCCGGCTATGCTTTACGAGGGGACAACTTCAACTCTCAGAATCCCCCAGCCAGATTGCTTTAAGAGGGGGGGACTTCCAGAATCCCCCAGCCAGCCATGCTTTACGAGGGGAGGACTTCCGCTCCCAGAATCCCCCAGCCAGGCATTCTTTATGAGGGGAGGACTTCTACTCCCAGAATCCCCCAGCCGGCATGCTTTAAGAGGGGGGGACTTCAACTCCCAGAATCCCCCAGCCAGCATTCTTTAAGAGGGGGGGACTTCCACTCCCAGAAGCCAACAGACGCACCTCCGTTTGCTGTTCATGCTGCCCACCCTGGACCAAGAGTCGGTTTCGGGATTGTAGACTTCCACGGTGCTCAGCCGCCACTGCCCGTCATATCCTCCAATGGCGTACAGGAGTCCATTCAGCACGGCCACGCCCACCCGGCTGCGGGCCGTCATCATTGGCTGGCACTTCTCCCACTGGTTCGCCACGGGATCGAAAACCTCCACCACGTTCAGCGAGTCGCCTGCGTAGAAATTGGCTGCTGGCATTTTAACAGGTGGTCGGCAAAGCCACCTCCCCCCCGTTTGGGTTGCGGGGCAGTCCTCTACTTGCGACGAAACGGCCAACCCGCCCTTTTGGGTAGCCGTGTCGTCACGCTCTAAAAGGAAGAAGGCATTAGGGGCAGTCCTCTACTTGCGACGAAAGGGCAAACCTGCCCTTATTTGTAGCCATGACTCACTCTCTAAAAGGAAGAACGCGTTAGGGGCAGTCCTCTACTTGCGACGAAATGGAAGGCCAAAGTTCCCCTGGGTTAAGGGGGCTTTTGTCTCATTTCATTACCACCTTTCTCGCCGCGGTTGCTAAGAAGGGGAATCCCTGCAGGGGTTAAGTTAGTACAGGTAGTCCTTGGCCCAGGGTCTGTCGGTAAGCAAGACAGCTGTGAAGTCAGCTCCACTCCGTTTTACGACCTTTTTTGCCACAGCTGCCTGTAAGTGAATCCCTGTGGCTGTTAAGCAAGCAGCACGGTCATTAAGCGAATCTGGCTTCCCCCCGGATTGACTCCGCTGGTCAGGAAGTTGCAATGTGGGACACGGCGACCGTCGTAAACGTGAGTCGGTTGCCAAGCCTCCGAGTTTTGATCAGGAGACCCTGGAGATGCTGCGGGGGCTCTGTGAAAAAGTGGTCCTGCATCCCCCTTTTCAGAGCCGTTGTAACTTCAAACAGTCACTAAACCAAGAGTTGTAATTCGAGGACTACCTGTATTTCAATGCACAGAGTCTTCACCTTATGACCAGTCACTTAATGACTGCTCAAGGTTATGTCCTTGCTGAAAAAAGGGGGTGTGTGTGTGCTACGATCAGTTCCATGGTTGTTATGTGACCACACTTTTGGCACTTGGCACTGGGTGACTTTGGGCCAATCACCAGGAGACCGGGAGTTCTAGTCCCGCCTTAGGCGTCGAAACTGGTTGGGAGATTTGGGGCCAATCACCAGGAGACGGTGAGTTCTAGTCCCACCTTAGGGATGAAAGCTGTCTGGGTGACTTTGGGCCAATCACCAGGAGACGGGGAGTTCTAGTCCCGCCTTAGGGAAGAAAGCCGGCTGGGCGACTTTGTGCCAATTGCCAGGAGGCTGGGAGTTCTAGTCTCAATTTATGCATGAAAGTTCTAGTCCCTAGTTTTTATCCAAAACCGATGTTCACATCCAGGTCTTGCGAAAAACACAAAAACACCCCATTAAGATTTCCTCAATGATTGCAGCGTTCACTTAATGACGGCGGACCATGCTGACTCAGTTAGCGACTGCTGCTGCAAAAAAAAAAGTCATTAAAACTCAGATAGATCTAAGGAGGAGCTGCTTTAGGAATGTCATGACGGAAGACCTTAACTGGCAGGTGTTAATGGTCATACGTCGACTATTCCCTGTCCGAGGGCGACAGCAGACGGAATTGAAAGTTACCTGCCGAGTTGAGTCCTCCCACAGCGTAAATCAAGTCGGCGATGGACGTGCAGGAACGCGGCCGTGTCTTGAAAGGGGGGAGTGGTGGACGGCACTCTGGCATCAGATGGAAGTCTTTGGCTTCGTCCACGAGGTCCCTAGAAACAGAACCGGAGATTTGGAAGGGGCCTCAGAGGCCATCTAGTCTGACCCCCTGAGCAGGCAGGCGGACCCTTGGAGAATCACCCAACTGGAAGGGAACTCAGAGGTCATCCAGTCCAACCCCCCTGCTCGAGCAGGAGACCCTTACAGAATAACAGAGTTGGAAGGGAACTCGGAGGTCATCTAGTCCAACCCCCTTGCTCGAGCAGGAGACCCTTACAGAGTAACAGAGTTGGAAGGGAACTCAGAGGTCATCCAGTCCAACCCCCCTGCTTGAGCAGGAGACCCTTACAGAATAACAGAGTTGGAAGGGAACTCAGAGGTCATCTAGTCCAACCCCCTTGCTCGAGCAGGAGACCCTTACAGATTAACAGAGTTGGAAGGGTACTTGGAGGTCATCTAGTCCACCCCTCCCTGCTCCAGTAGGAGACCCTGGCCTAGTCCCAAATCCGGACAAATGGCTGTCCAGTCTCTTCTTCAAAAGCTCCGGCGAGGAAGCAAAGAAGGAAGCTGAGCCAGAGATGAATCGCATTCTTGTGCCGCCTTTGTAAAGCCTTAGGGGGAACCCTTGAGATCATCAAAACTCAACCCCTATCTTATATCCCATGCAGAAATAGGATTCAAACATCCACGGGCGTGAACACGGGTGCCTTCCGATTTTAAAATAAAAAAGATGCAAATGTAGAAAGACCAGCATTTCATTGCTTTTTTAAATGTGCATTTCTGCACAGATGGTCCTGGACTTACAGCAAAATTTCCGGCGGCTAAGTGAGACAGTGGCTAAGTTTGGCTCCCATTTTACGACCTTCCTTGCCACCCTTGTTAAGTGAATCCCTGCAGTTAGTCACCCAGTTGCGAAGTGGACCTGGGCTCCCCCCCCTTGACTTTGCTTGTCAGAAGGTCGCCAAAGGGGATCACCGTGACCGTTGTAAGTGTGAGTCAGCTGCTAAGCATCTGAATGTAAATCATGTGAGCGGGTGGGGGAAACGTGAAAAAAATGGTCACAACTCCCTTTTTTTTCCAATGCCACTGTTAAGTTCGAATGGTCACTCAATGAATCGTTGCAAAATGAGGACCACCCGCATTCAAATATACTGCACGCTAAGTAGTAAATATAGCCTGTAACAGTGATGGCGAACCTTTTAGAGACCGAGTGCCCAAACTGCAACTCAAAACCCACTTCTTTATCGCAAAGTGCCAACGCGGCAATTGAATATGAATACTGAGGTTTTCGTTTATTTTTTAAAAAAGAAACAACTCGTACATTAACATCGTTTGTCTTAAAAGAAAAAAAAAACTCAATAACAAAGCTTTTGATTCAAACAGCTTCTAACTGAAGAGTAAAAAGTTCGCCTTTGGCACGTTTTGAACAATTCAATTTATTTTTGCTGTTGTATGCCTGCTGATAATTTGTCTAACCTTGGCTCCTACTTTGTACGTTTGAGAGCAACACTCAGATCGTTTGTTAAGTCTGTTTCTGGGGTCAGATTTGATATAATTCAAAAGCTGAAAACAGCGTACTTGCTCCGGAGGCTTGTTTTGGCTTTTTCCTGCGAAAACGTAGCCAAAGAGCGAGGTGTGCGTGCCCACGGAGAGGGCTCCGAGTGCCCCCCCCAGCATGCGCGCCGTAGGTTTGCCACCACTGGCCTATAATATTTGCTATCTGTACCGCACAACGTGCACAAAACACGCTTCTCTCCTCCCGCACGTTTGCCTTGAAATAATTCCTCAACGCATCCAGATCAGTTTTGCGTTTAGAAAGATTGCTGTTTTTTTATTAACGGAGGGGATTTTAATAGCGATCTTAGTGGCAAATTCTTTTAATATTTTAGCAGAACACGAGCGAGGAATAATAAAACTGACACCACAAACAACAACAACAAAAACAACGCAGCAGGAGCAAGACAACCCTGAAGGCTGACTTAGCTCCGATTTTAAATCAAAGCCCCCGCAAGGGAAACTGAGGCACGCGATTCCCACAGTTAGCTATCCCCGGGCGAAAACTCGCAGGACGCTCGACACGAGGGGAACCAAAGGCTCAAGGAGGCGTCGTAAAAGTGGAAAGAAATTGGGGTTCAGTTTCAGAATTATACACGCCGACCCTGCTCGGTGGCAGGTGGGACCCGGTTAAGGGAGGAAGCCTTGAGCGACTGGTTTAAAAGACAACAACACAGGAGGTCCTCGACTTACGACCACGGGTGCAGCCCAACGTTTGCATTGCTAAGCAAGACAGCTGGGACGTGCGCTTTGCCCCAATTTGGTGACCTTCCTGGCTAAGGCTGGGAAGTGAATGGCTGCAGTTGTTAACGTAGGAACACGGTTGTTAAGCGAATCTGGGATCCAGGACGTACCAGTATGGTGGACTGGGAAGAATGCTAACGGGGCCACAAGATCCTCCCTCCTTCTTCCTTCCTCCCTCCCTTCCTTCCCCTTTCCTTCCTCCCTTCCTTCCCCTTTCCTTCCTCCCTCCCTTTCTTCATCTTTCCTTCCTTTTTTCTTCCGTCTGTCCATCCCTCCATTTCCTTCCTCCCTTATTTCCTCCCTCCCTTCCTCCTTCCTTCCTTCCTCTTTCTCCCTCCGTTATGCTCTTCTTCCCTTCCTCATTTCCTCCCTTCATTTCCTTCCTCCCTCCGTCCCTTTCTTCATCTTTCCTTCCTTTTTTCTTCCCTCCCTCCCTCCGTCTGTCCCTCCATTTCCTCTCTCCCTCTTCCTTCCTTCCTCTTTCCTTCCTTTCTTCTTCCCACCCTCCATTTCCTCTCCCCTTCCTCTCCCTCCCTCCCTTCCTCCTCCTCTTTCCTTCCTTTCTTCTTCCCTCTGTCCCTCCCTCCCTCCCTCCCTCCATTTCCTCTCTCTCCCTTCCTCTTCCTTTTCTTCCCTCTCTCCCTCCCGTCGCCCGTCTCCCACCGGCTTGCCCAGGCCTGGGTGCCACCAGGCGCCTCTTCCCCCTTGCGTGGGTGGGGTTTGAGGCCTTCCGACTGGGGATGGGGGGGCCCTTCCCTGTCCCATTTCCCCCCAACCCTCCCCCCCGCTCACCTGCACTTGGGGCATCCGCGCACCAGCTCATCCTGCTGCACGCGGCCCGTCAGAAAGCATGGCCGGCAGAGGGGCAGGCGGATATGGGACAGGAGCTCCGGCAGGCAGCTTTCTCGGGGTCCCCGGTCGTACCTCATCCAGGCCAAGGCGGCTTCGAAGACCTGCCGGGGGAGAGACAGTTAGGAACGGAAGGGAATGGAATAGAAAACATGGAATGGAATATTGAATATTGAAAGGCCCTGCACTAAAGGGACGGTTGCAGATGCAGGACCAGCTTATCTTTCTTGCACGCTGGGTTACCCCCCGCCCCCCCAAAAACAAAAACAAAAAGGCGAGGCGCGTTGGAGGGTCCGGGAGGGTCCTACCTGCTCCTCCACCTTCACGTGGAGTTCGTCCCTCGAGATCAGCTCCAGGACGTCCTCGAAGGGCAGAGCCAAGAATTCCTCCTGCCGGGAGACCTCCACAAAGTGCTGGTGGACGAAGGTGTTGGCGGCCTCGTACAGGACGGCGCACATCATGGCCTCGGCGAACTGGCGCACCCCCAGGCAGTTCTTCGGATGAAGCCTTGGAACGGGATGGAGATGAGCGGGGAACCCCCCCCAGAAAACGCCCAGCCCACCCGGGTGAAACCCCACCCCCGAATCCAAATTTGCAAGGAGAAGGGCAGTCTTGCGCAGTGGGTATCCACAGAGAGTAGGCTAAATTGCTCCCCACCCTTAAAATACACACACACAGAGAGAAACACGCACACGCAAGCACCAAGGGAAGTGGGCTGGGATGCATTCCCACAGGGCACAGATCTGAGTACGGCTGGAGGGACGCACGGCTACAGTGAAAGCGCCCCCTTTCGCGGCGAGATTTCTTCTTGGTCTCCTTTCCAAAGGCTACACACTGCTTTGACCCACTTTCTTTTCCAGGAAGAGAAAGCCAAGGCTGCCGTAGGGAACGGCCTTGGGGTGGATGCGGGGGAGGAGAAATTGCCTAGGAAAACCATCAGATAAGGGAGGGACGATCTCCCTGGTCACTTAACGGTCACTTTTCCTGCTCAGAGAGGAGTGGCTGGCACGTACCCTTTGCTCCTAAGCTTTCTTTCGGGGAAACAACAGTTGTGGAAACCCCGGTTGTGCCGAAATTGGCAATCCCCGCCCACGCCCGTTGCAAACCGCCAATCTGTTTAGCGACCACCACACACGAGGGCAAAAATCTAAGCGTCCCGCTTTACAACCCTCATGACCACGATGGACGGGCTCCCGGAGGAACTGCCTACATATAATCCCACTTTCCTCCATAGTTTCCCATCCCGGGGAATTAGAAATTCAAAAGTAGACCGGACAACCATTGGACCAGGGATGGTATAGGTCAGGGGTAGACAATCTTGGCTCTTTTATGACTCGTGGACTTCAACTCCCAGAATTCCTGAGCCAGCCATGCTGAGGGGAAAGGGAGAGGTTTCCAAGCTGAGCCACGCTGGCTCAGGAATTCTGGGAGTTGAAGTCCAGAAGTCATAAAGCGGCCTAGGCCTAGGCCAGGGGTAGGCAACGTTGGCTCTTTTATGACTTTTATGAATTCCTGAGCCAGCCTGGGGGAACTGTGGCCCCTTCATGACTCGTGGACTTCAACTCCCAGAATTCCTGAGCCAGCATGGGGGAACTGTGGGCCCTTCATGACTCGTGGACTTTAACTCCCAGAATTCCTGAGCCAGCCTGGCTCAGCTTGGAAACCTCTCCCTTTCCCCTCAGCATGGCTGGCTCAGGAATTCTGGGAGCTGAAGTCCACGAGTCATAAGGCGGCCTAGGCCAGGGGTAGGCAACCTTGGCTCTTTTATGACTCGCGGACTTCAACTCCCAGAATTCCTGAGCCAGCTTGGGGGAACTGTGGCCCCTTCATGACTTGTGGACTTCAACTCCCAGAATTCCTGAGCCAGCCTGGGGGAACTGTGTCCCCTTCATGACTCATGGACTTCAACTCCCAGAATTCCTGAGCCAGCATGGGGGAACTGTGGCCCCTTCATGACTCGTGGACTTCAACTCCCAGAATTCCTGAGCCAGCATGGGGGAACTGTGGCCCCTTCATGACTCGTGGACTTCAACTCCCAGAATTCCTGAGCCAGCCTGGCTCAGCTTGGAAACCTCTCCCTTTCCCCTCAGCATGGCTGGCTCAGGAATTCTGGGAGCTGAAGTCCACGAGTCATAAGGCGGCCTAGGCCAGGGGTAGGCAACCTTGGCTCTTTTATGACTCGTGGACTTCAACTCCCAGAATTCCTGAGCCAGCATGGGGAAACTGTGGCCCCTTCATGACTCGTGGACTTCAACTCCCAGAATTCCTGAGCCAGCATGGGGGAACTGTGTCCCCTTCATGACTCGTGGACTTCAACTCCCAGAATTCCTGAGCCAGCCTGGCTCAGCTTGGAAACCTCTCCCTTTCCCCTCAGCATGGCTGGCTCAGGAATTCTGGGAGCTGAAGTCCACGAGTCATAAAAGAGCCCAGGTTGCCTACCCCTGGGATAGGTCTCCTGCTCTGAGCAGGGGGCTGGACTGGAGGACCTCTGTTGTTCCCTGCGAGCCCTAGGATGCTATGTCCAGGCTTTTTACACTCACCTCTCTTTGAGGAAGGAGCAACAGGCGTCCTTGATGTTCTGCAGCTGCAAGAAACTGGCGCCCATCAACAAGGACTGGACATTTTGCTGGTCAATGGCTAAATGTCCGTTGTAGGCAAAGTTGATCAGAGCTTCCAGCGCGCTAAACGGGGCGAAGAGGAGTCGACGCTTATTTCTACTGATTGATTTATGAATCAAATTTGTTTTTAACTGCCCACTCTATCCAAAGTGACTCCCAGAAGGGCACAGATGTCCAGTTGAGTCACCCAGGTTGTACCAAATACGCGTTGTCGCCAGAGAATTCGGAGTTCTGGCTTAAATTGGGAGGCCCTTGCAAGATTCTAGAGGCTTGTAAGTTTCCAGTTCTCAAGCGAGGCACAAATAAAGTAGAAAACCAATGCCACCGCCTATGGAACGGATACCCACCACCTCCACCACCACACACAAAAAAAGCTGGTAGTCAAAAATCTTCTGTAATGGCCAGTTATCTCTTACGTAGGAAATTCAGAGGAGGAGGAGGAAGAGGAGGAGGAGGAAGGAGGAGAAGGAGAACTGTGGTGTGCTGCCTGAGCTTGGTTATTTCCTTGCAGACGTTTCATGACCCAAGTAGGTAATGTCATCAGTGCTAGAAGGGAGGAGGAGAAGGAAGGAAGGAAGGAAGGAAGGAAGGAAGGAAGGAAGGAAGGAAGGAAGGAAGGAAGGAAGGAAGGAAGGACGGACGGACTGTGGGGCCCCTGGTGCTTTCTGAGCTTAATAGTTTACTTGCAGACATTTGATGACCCAACTAGGTAACATCATCAGTGTTGGAAGGGAGTGCAAGAAACAAAGCACTGAAGCTACACAGTTGGGTCGTGAAATGTCTGCAAGAAAACGACAAGTTCAGAGAGCACCAAGGGACCCCACACTCTTCGTCGTCGGCCCCCACCCCGCCAAAAAGCACACTCCATTTTAGAATTGAAGATGTTACCTGGTTGGGTCCTGAAATGCCTGCAAGAAAGCAATCAAGCTCAGAGAGCACCAAGGATGCCACAGTTCTTCTCTTCCTTCCATCACCCCCTTCCCCTCTTCTTCCTCCTTCTCTCTTAAAATCCCCACCCAGCTCCGGGTCCTTCCTTCTTTCCTTCCATCCTCCTCCTCCTCTTCTTCCTAACACTGATGTCGTTCCCTACTTGGGTCATAAAACGTCTGCAAGGAACCCACCAAGCTCAGAGAGCACCAGGGACCCCACAGTCCTTCCTTCCTTCCTTCCTCCTCTTCCTCCTTCTCCCTTCTAGCCCTGATGATGTCCCCTAGTTGGGTCACGAAACGTCTGCAAGGAAACCACCCAGCTCAGAGAGCACCAATAAACTAAATAAATTTGGCCCATCCCAAGAGGGGGGGGGAACTAATGACCTCAAGCCCCTCCTGCCCCACAATCCTCCGCTTTACCTGGGGTCCATGCCCTGCATGACAATCTCATCCTGCTTGCACTCCATCATGTCGTTTGTGAACATGGCGTGGAAGTAAGGGATGGAGGCTGCCAGGACGATCCGATGGGCGCTGAATTTGTGGTCGCCAACCTAAAAAAACAGGAACGGGAGGAGAACGAGAGTCAATTCTCCGACTACGCAGCTAAGCCTCGTTTTGTCTGCAAGTTTTGTTGTTTTTTTAAGATGAAAAAAATAAATAAAAATGACTTTCTCAAATCCAGGACTGAATCCTGGAGAATGAAAAAAAAAATGGAATAGAGTAGAATAGAATAGAAAAGAAAATATGGAATGGAAGGAAGGAAGGAAGGAAGGAAGGAAGGAAGGAAGGAAGGAAGGAAGGAAGGAAGGAACGGACTCTGAGCTGGGTGGTTTTCCTTGCAGACATCTCGCGACCCAACTAGAGAACGTCATCAGGGCTAGGAGGAGGAGGGGAAGGAAGGAAGGAAGGAAGGAAGGAAGGAAGGAAGGAAGGAAGGAAGGAAGGAAGGAAGGAAGGAAGGACTCTCAGATGGGTGGTTTCCTTGCAGACTTTTCATGACCCAACTAGGGAACATCCTCAGGGCTAGAAGGGAGGAGGAGGAGGAGGAGGAGGAGGAAGAGGAGGAAGAGGAGGAGGAGAACGACTGTGGGGTCCTTGGTGCTCTCTGAGCTTGTTTGTTTTCTTGCAGACATTTCATGACCCAACTAGGAAACATCATCAGTGCTAAGAAGGGAGTGGGGTTTATGGAGAGAGGAGGAGGAGGAGGAGGAGGAGGAGGAGGAGGAGGAAGAGGAGGAAGAGGAGGAGGAGGAGAACTGAGGGGTCCCTGGTGCTCTCTGAACTGGGTGGTTTCCTTGCAGACCTTTCATGACCCAACTAGGGAACGGCATCAGTGCTAGAAGAGATGCAGTTTTTCTGTACTTCATCACTTTTTTCCTTTTTCCTTTTTTTTTTTTTGGTCATCCAAGTTTTTGACACCTCGCTAGGCATCCGGTCGTACTCAGATGTTGCCGTATCCTAAAAGTGGTACAATGGGCGAAAAGGATGAAAAGCCCTGCTCTAAGCGACAACAAAGTGAAACGCTGAGCGCGCAACACCGTCAAAGGCTGGGGGGGTGGGGGCCTTCGAACGGGGTGGGGTGGGGGGAAGAAATCTCTTTGGAGCATTCACTGAAGGAGGCAAAACAAAGTTGGTCTACAAGAGATCAGCTTAGATCGGGCTTAGGCTGCAATTCGCGTATTTGGCGAGAGGGGAAATCGTCGCAATCTGGAACACTGGACACAACTCGGCAAGGTTATTTTGTCAAGGGAGGTCGAGGCAAAAGTGACCGAGTCAGAAGAAGGAGAGGCAAGTTGGTGCGGTGGTGCTGGCCTAGAAAACCAGGAGATGGTGAGTTCTAGTCTTGCCTTAGGCAGGAGAGCCAGCTGGGTGACTCTGGGCCAATCGCCAGGAGACAGTGAGTTCTAGTACCGCCTTAGGCATCAAAGCCGGCTGGGTGACTTTGGACCAATCGCCAGGAGACGGTGAGTTCTAGTCCCGCCTTAGGCAGGAAAGACGGTTGGGTGACTTTGGGCCAATCACCAGGAGATGGAGAGTTCTAGTGCCACCTTAGACATCAAAGCCGGCTGGGTGACTTTGGTCCAATCACCAGGAGACAGGGAGTTCTAGTCCCGCCTTAGGCATGAAAGCCAACTGGGTGATTTTGGGCCAATCACTAGGAGATGACAGGGAGTTCTAGTCCAGCCTTAGGCAGGAAAGCCGGCTGGGTGACTTTGGGCCAATCACCAGGAGACGGTGAGTTCTAGTCTCGCCTTAGGCAGGAAAGCCGACTGGGCGACTCTGAGCCAATCGCCAGGAGACGGTGAATTCTTGTCCCACCTTAGGCAGGAAAGCAGACTGGGCAACTCTGAGCCAATCGCCAGGAGACGGTGAGTTCTAGTCCTGCCTTAGGCAGGAAAGCCGGCTGGGTGATTTTGGGCCAATCGCCTGGAGATGACGGGGAGTTTTAGTCCCGCCTTAAGCATCAAAGCCGGCTGGGTGACTCTGGGCCCCTTTGGCTCTCTCCACCCACCTCGCAGGGTTGTTCGTGTGGGGAAAAAGAGAAGAAGCAAGCGTTAGATGCGATCCCTGCTTTGAACTGACCAAAATATTTTTTAAAAGGTGGGACAAATTCATGAGGAGCAGCCCCATGAATCAAAGCTCAAAAGGAACAAAAAATAGCATGCAACGGCCAAAAAATAAAAAATAGATCCAATCCTAGCTGACATTAGAAACATAATTCCTCTTCACATCCAGAACATCGGAGCCAGTTCTTGGAAATGCCTCTTAAAAAGGATATTAAGAAGCCATTTTGGAAAGGATATTGAACAAGGTCTCTAGGCAGAAATTACCGTAAGATATTTTTAGCCTGGAGAAAACTGCAGACAGCATGATAATTGAAGGGCCGAAGACAGGGCAGGCTCGTTTTGTGTCATTGTATAGAAGAGAACTGCCTTCTTAAATGAACAGTGCAAAGAAATAGAAGAAAACAATAGAATAGGGAGGACCAGAGATCTTTTCAAGAAAATTGGAGAGATGAAGGGAACGTTTAATGCAAAAATGGGCATGATAAAGGACCAAAATGGCAGGGACCTAACAGAGGCAGAAGAGATTAAGAAGAGGTGGCAAAATTACGCAGAAGAACTATACAAGAATGAGCTTAATGTCCCAGATAATCACAATGAGGTGGTCACTGACCTCGAGCCAGACATCCTAGAATGTGAAGTGAAGTGGGCCTTAGAAAAGCTGAGCAACAACAAAGCTAGTGGAGGTGACAGTATTCCAGCTGAGCTATTCAAAATCTTAAAAGACAGTGCAGTAAAAGTGCTACACTCAATTTGCCAGCAAATTTGGAAAACTCAACAGTGGCCACAGGATTGGAAAAGATCAGTTTACATTCCAATTCCAAAGAAAGGCAGTGCCAAAGAATGTTCAAACTATCGCACCATTGCACTCATTTCTCATGCTAGTAAAGTCATGCTTAAAATCCTACAAGCTAGACTTCAGCAGTATGTGGATCGAGAACTACCAGAAGTACAGGCAGGATTTCGAAGAGGCAGAGGAACTAGAGATCAAATTGCCAACATACGCTGGATCATGGAGAAAGCTAGGGAGTTCCAGAAAAACATCTACTTCTGCTTCATTGACTATGCTAAAGCCTTTGATTGTGTGGATCATAACAAACTGTGGCAAGTTCTAAAAGAGATGGGAGTACCAGACCATCTTATTTGTCTCTTGAGAAACCTATATGCGGGTCAAGAAGCAACAGTGAAAACTGGACACGGAACCACTGATTGGTTCAAAATTGGGAAAGGAGTCCGGCAAGGCTGTATACTGTCGCCCTGTCTATTTAACTTATATGCAGAGCACATAATGAGAAAGGCAGGGCTAGATGAATCAAAAGTTGGAATTAAGATTGCCGGAAGAAACATCAACAACCTAAGATACGCAGATGATACCACTCTAATGGCAGAAAGTGAAGAAGAACTAAAGAGCCTCTTGTTGCGGGTGAAGAAGGAGAGTGCAAAACTTGGGTTGAAACTTAACATTAAGAAAACCAAGATCATGGCATCCGGCCCTCTCAATTCCTGGCAAATAGACGGGGAAGAAATGGAGGTAGTGACAGATTTTATTTTCCTGGGTTCCAAGATCACTGCAGATGGGGACTGTAGCCAAGAAATTAAAAGACGCTTGCTCCTGGGGAGGAAAGCCATGGCAAATCTAGACAGCACACTAAAAAGCAGGGACGTCACCCTGTCAACAAAAGTGCGTATAGTCAAGGCTATGGTCTTCCCAGTTGCAATGTATGGCAGTGAAAGTTGGACCATAAGAAAGGCCGAGCGCCAAAGAATGGAGGCCTTTGAACTATGGTGCTGGAGAAGACTCCTGCGAGTCCCTTGGACTGCAAGGCGATCAAACCGGTCAGTCCTAGAGGAGATCAACCCTGACTGCTCTTGAGAAGCCCAGATCCTGAAGCTAAAACTCAAATACTTTGGCCACCTAATGAGAAGGAAGGACTCACTGGAGAAGAGCCTCATGCTGGGAAAGATTGAGGGCAAGAGAAGACGGGGACGACAGAGAACGAGGTGGCTGGATGGAGTCACTGAAGCAGTAGGCGTGAGCTTAAAGGGACTCCAGAAGATGGTAGAGGACAGGAAGGCCTGGAGGAACGTTGTCCGTGGGGTCGCGATGGGTCGGACACGACTTCGCAGCTAACAACAACAATAGAAGAGAACACACACATACACATGCAAAGACACACAAAGCCAAAAAACAACACATGGTCCTCGATGCACGACCGCAACTGAGCCCAAACGTTCCCTAAGTAAGCCTGTGAAGGAGGCTTTGCCCCATTTTACGGCTTTTCTTGCCACCGTTAAGTGAATCACTGCAGCTGTGAAGTTAGGAACAGGGTTGTTAAGCGAATCCGGCTTCCCTCACTGACCTTGCTCCACCAGAAGGTCGCCACAGGGGATCACGTGACACCCTCCACCCCAAGGAGACACCGCGACCGTCATAAACATGAGTCAGTTGTCTGAATTTGGATCACGTGACCAAGGGGACGCTGCAATGGTTGTTCAGTGTAGAAAAAGGGTCATTTTATTTCCAGGGCCGTTGTAACTTGGAATGGTCACTAAATGAACTGCTGTAAGTTGAGGACTACCTGTATTAAGGTTCCAAATGCAAGGAAGGAGATTTCAGAAGGGCCAGCAAGAGGGACCAACAACTTGGTATGTGGAAGCCTTGCTGGAACTGGGTACGCCTAATTTAAACAAAAGAAGGACTGGGGTGACATGATAGCAGTCTTCCAATATCTCAGGGGCTGCCCCAAAGAAGAGGGAGTCAAGCTGTTGTCCAAAGCCCCAGAAGACAAGAAACAAGGGATGGAAACTCATCAAGGAGAGAAGCAACCTGGAATTAAGGAAAAACTTCCTAACAGTGAGGACAATTAACCAGTGGAACAGCTTGCCACTAGAGGTTGTGGGTGCCCCATCACTGCAGGTTTTTCATGAAGAGTCTGGACAGCCATTTGTCTGGAATGGTACAGGGTCTCCTGCCTGAGCAGGGGGTTGGACTAGATGACCTCCAAGGTCCCTTCCAACTTGGTTATTCTGTTCTGCTGGGAGTCTCGGTTGCTGGAGAGTTCTAAAAAGAGGCTGGAGGGGATGATGGCGGAAATGGGGTTGGCCTAGAAAAGGGGTAGGCCACCTTGGTCCATGACTCATGGACTTCAACTCCCAGAATTCCTGAGCCAGCCTGGCTCAGCTTGGAAACCTCTCCCTTTCCCCTCAGCATGGCTGGCTCAGGAATTCTGGGAATTGAAGTCCACGAGTCATAAGGCGGCCTAGGCCAGGGGTAGGCAACCTTGGCTCTTTTATGACTCATGGACTTCAACTCCCAGAATTCCTGAGCCAGCCTGGCTCAGCTTGGAAACCTCTCCCTTTCCCCTCAGCGTGGCTGGCTCAGGAATTCTGGGAATTGAAGTCCACGAGTCATAAGGCGGCCTAGGCCAGGGGTAGGCAACCTTGGCTCTTTTATGACTCATGGACTTCAACTCCCAGAATTCCTGAGCCAGCCTGGCTCAGCTTGGAAACCTCTCCCTTTCCCCTCAGCGTGGCTGGCTCAGGAATTCTGGGAATTGAAGTCCACGAGTCATAAGGCGGCCTAGGCCAGGGGTAGGCAACCTTGGCTCTTTTATGACTCATGGACTTCAACTCCCAGAATTCCTGAGCCAGCATGGGGGAACTATGGCCCCTTCATGGCTTGTGGACTTCAACTCCCAAAATTCCTGAGCCAGCACGGGTCATCATGGAAACCTCTCCCTTTCCCCTCAGCAGGGCTGGCTCAGGAATTATTATTATTATTATTATTATTATTATTATTATTATTATTATTATTATTATCATTATCATTATCATTATCATTATTATTATTAACAACAAAACAACAACAACAAAACAACAACAACAACAAAACAACAACAACAACAATAACAATAATAATAATAATTTGGAAGGGACCTTGGAGGTCATCTAGTCCAACCCCCTGCTATTCTGGGAGTCCATGAGTCATAAAACAGCCGAAGTTACCTACCTCTGAGCTAGTTGGCCCATTAAACCTCTGCAAGGAAACAGCCAATTTCAGAAAGCATGAAGGACCCCACAGTCCTCCCCTCCTCCTCCTCCCACTTCTTCCCTTTTTTTCTTTCCCCTCCTTCTTCTCCTTCCCCTTCTGCCAATCCACAAACTCCTTCTAGAGTTGATGTTGTTGCCTAGTTGGGCCAGGAAACGTCTGCCAAGAAAATAGACAAACTCAGAGAGCACCAAGGCCCCCCCACACACACACAGTTCAACCCTCATCTCCAAATATTCTCTTCTGTTGGAAGAATATTTGTCTACAATTGGAGGATTTAAAACACGATGTAAATCTCATGCCAAGCCACCCTTGTTACTCTGGTGCAGTCAACAACCTGACAAGCAGAAAGTATTCCATTCATGAATCTTTCCATTTCTTGGGAGACTATCTTATGTGCAAAGCGGAGACGGGGCACCACAAGCTGAGCTGCAATTAAAATCTAATTTCCACAGACTCTCCCCGAGCATATATAAAAAACAGGCATAATTATCAGCCATGTTTACAGTCAAGCTGTTAAAGCCCTATAAAGGACCTTCAGACGCATTCTTCAGAGATTGTGTGATGCATTCTTAAGAGATTGTGTGATGCAGAATGCACAACGCTATGCCAAAGGGGCCTCACCCAATATTTGGGACATTAATCATCTCGATGGTGACGTCATGCCCAGAATGACACAGGGGAAGAAAGGTGTCAGATACAGAATTTTAATTGGCAAAGGCTGAAAAAGGAAAACCTCTGAATATAGTCTTTAGCTTAATAACAGTTCATTTAGTGACCATTTGAAGTTACAACACTAAGTAACTTTTGGCCATGTTCACACTTAACGACCATCGCAGCATCCCTGTGATCATGTGATCACAATTCAGATGCTTGGCAACTGACTCATAGTTAGGTTGATTGCTGTGTCCCAGGGTCACGTGATCCCCTTTTGTGACCTTGTGACAAACAAAATCAGTGAGGAAGCCAGATCCACTTAACAACCAGGTTACTAACTCAAGAACTGCAATGATCCACTTAACAATTGTGGCAAGAAAGGTCATAGAATGGGGCAAAAGTCACTTAACAAATATCTCACCTAGCCACAGAAATCTGGCACTCAGTTATGGTCGTAGGTTCGAGGACTACCTGACCAGATATGTCTTTTATAATTTCGCTATTTTTACGTGGAACGGCATCCTAAACGGATGGGTCATTGTACAGTAGGTAGGACAAGGTGTATATTAGTAGAAAATTGTTTAATTTGGTTCCACCAGGAGCTTTGTATTTAAGCTAACGTCATCCTGCAAATGACCTTGTTGGCCAAGCTTTAAGATTTGAAGTTCAATAAATTTGTGACATGTTTTTAGCCAAAGCCAATTATTCTTATTTTTTCTCTGTACAATCATAGTAAAGGGGGGGGGTGTCCTTGACTTACAATTTTCCACTGACAGACAGCCGCTAAGTGAGCTGAGACTCATTTTATGACTTTTTGCCATCGTTGTTAATCACTGTGGTTGTTAAGTCAGTCACACAGTTGTTAAGTGAATCTGGCTTCCCCCTCATTTACTTTGCTTGTCAGAAGGTCACAAAAGGGGATCATGTGACCCCAGGACACTGCAACCGTCATAAGAACAAGTCAAGCATCTGAATTTTGATCGTGTGACCATGGGGGAACGCTGCAACGGTCGTTAAGTTTGGAAAACGGTCCTAAGTCACTTTTTTCAGTGCTTCGGTCACTCAATGGATGGGTTGTAAGTCGAGGACAACCTGTGCTCTTCTATTCCTCTGCTTTTACAGAGAAAAACCTTGCAGGAAAGGATTGGTTTATATGGTCAATTTATACAGCTGCCTGGTTCTTCTATGTGAGTCTGAGAGACGGCACCTGCTGAAAACACAACCACAATACACAAAATCTGACCCAAGACGCAACCACCAAAATCACCCAAAGCCACACAGAGCTTTGGGTGATTTCTTCTGTAGTCCGAGGTTAGAAGGTAACCCAGTGACCCTCCTGCCACCCACCATCCGTGGTGGTCTCCCCCTCCTCCTGTTTGCAACACCCCCCCCCCCTCTTCTAGCACTGATGGTGTTCCCTATTTGGGTCGTGAGAGGTCTGCAAGGAAACCACCCAGCTCAGAGGGCACCAAGGACCCCTCCCCCCACAATCCTTTTCATACTCCTCCCTTCAGGTCCTGATGACATTGCCTAGTTGGGTCAAGAAACGTCTTTTTTTAAAAAAATCCCATTTATATCCCGCCCTTCTCCGAAGACTCAGGGCGGCTTACAATCTAAGAAGCAGAAATCAAATGTGCTTAGCAATAGTCTTGAGAAAGCAACCAAGCTCGCAGAGCAGCAGAGATCCCACAAACCACCACCTCCTCCTCCCCCTTCTCCTTCTGTCCCCCGCTTTTCCTCTTCCCCCTCCTCTCCACAAATCCCCCTCCCTCCTAGCCCTGATGACGTTCCCTAGTTGGGTCACGAAACGTCTGCAAGGAAACCACCCAGCTCAGAGACCCCCAAGGACCCCACAGGCCTTCCTTCCTTCTCCCTGCAGCCCCCCTCCCTTCCAGCCCTGATGACGTTCCCTAGTTGGGTCCTGAAACGTCTGCAAGGAAACCACCCAGCTCAGAGAGCCCCAAGGATGCCATATTCCTTTTTCTTCTTCTTCCTCCTCCTCCCTTCTAGCCCTGATGACGTTCCCTAGTTGGGTCACGAGACGTCTGCAAGGAAACCCCCCAGCTCAGAGAGCCCCAGGGACCCCACAGTCCTTCCTTCCTTCCTTCCTTCCTTCCTCCTCCTCCTTCTCCTCCTCCCTCTCCCCCTTCTCCCCCCTCCCCCATTTCTCCTCCTCCTGTCCTCCCCCCTCCCTCTTTTCTCTTCCTCCCCCTCTGCCCCCCTCCCACTTAGCACTGATGACCTCCCCTGGCCGGGTCAAGACAGCTCAGGGAGCAGCAGGCTCCCCTGCCAGATATTGTACCTTGATCAGGTTCTTGGCGGAGGGCGGGGGGAGCCTGGGAGCGCCCCAAAGGTCATCCAAAAGGTCCCACCGCCCCACTTTACCTCTCATCCCTCCCTATTCAGCCCCTCCTTCTTCCTCCCCCCGCCCCCTCCCTCCTGTCAATCACAGGCACCCCAGCGCGACCCCCCCCCCGCCTTCCCCCGGGCCCACCTTCAGGGTCACGTCGCACAGCTTCCCCTGCCGCCGGATCTCGCCCATCACCCCGTAGCCGCGGCTGGGCAGGTCGCCCACCGAGAAATGCACCAGGTCCTCCGGGTCCAGCTCCGGGTCCGGCCCGGCCGCCTCCAGCATCTCGTCGGCTTCCACGCCAAGCCCGGCTCGGAAGGGACTTTTCTCGCTCGCTCGACGCCGCGGTTTGGCTCCGCCCGGCCACCGTCGCCGCGCCGCCGGGAGGCCACTAGACCGGAAGCCGGGCAGGCCCCGCCTCCTTTTCCGCCCGCGCTGAGCGGAAGCGCCCGTCGCCGCAGCAACAGAACCGCCGGATGGAGCCGTCGCCGGGGCGACGGCGTGGTTCGCGCATGCGCCGTTGCTCCTCACTCCTCTCGGAGCCGGAGCCGAGGCGGCCTTTTTCCCGAGAGGATGGCGGCGGGCCTCCCTTGGCCGTCGCGTGCCAGCGGGCCCCGCTAGGTCGCAACGGCGGATGGCGGCCCCCGACGGGAAGGCCCCGAGCCAGGGTAGGGGCCAGAGGCCGGGTGGAAACCCCCCCCCCCGCGCCGTCCCCCCTCCCGCCTTTCCCTTCTCTCTGAGGGGGATTTTTTTTCCTTTTCTTTTTGGCAGCCATTCTCTTCTTTAATCTTTGGATTTGTGTGTGTGTGTGTGGGGGGACTTTTAATTGTAATCGGCCCAGAGTCTGTCTATCTATCTCTTATACCTTATCTGTCTATCTATCTATCTATCATCTATTTATCTGTCTGTCTATCTGTCATCTATGTATACATCTGTTATCCTACCTAGCCAGCCAGTCATTGTATATGTCTATTATCCTATCTGTCTATCCCTCCATCATACATACCTATTATCCCATCCATCCTTATGTATTCCATCTATCTAATTATTTATCCATCCATCCATCTTACACATCTATTATCTGTAGAAGAAGAAAAACGAAGTTTGAATGATTATGTGAATCAAAGTACAGAAAAATTGCTGCAGGCTGTGAAAACAGAGAGCAGTATCAAAATAACAGAAACAAAGGCAAAATATAAGGAAAAACGGCTGGATGACAGATTAAATAGATGGAAAACCAAAGCTTTGCATGGACAACATTTGAAAAACATTGAAGGAAAATGTGATAACAGCTTGACATGGGCATGGCTTAAGATGGGAACCATCAAGAAAGAAACGGAAGGCTTAATACTGGCTGCTCAAGAACAAGCACTACAAACCAATGCCATGAAAACGAAGATAGAAAAATCTACTGACAGTCCAAATTGCCGACTTTGCAACAACAAAGCTGAAACTGTTTCACATTTAATATGTGAGTGCAGCAAAATCACGCAAACTGATTACAAAGCTAGACGTGACTGAGTTGCTAAACTAATCCCCTGGGCATTGTGTAAAAAATACGACTTGTCTGTGTCCAAAAAGTTGTGGGAACATAGGGTGGAAAAAGTTGTCGAGAATGAGAAGGTGAAGATCTTGTGGGACTTCCGAATACAGACAGATTGCCATTTGGAACACAACACGCCAGATATCGCAGTCATAGAGAACCGAAGCGTACAGTTGATTGATATCGCTGTACCAGGAGATGCCGGAGTCGAAGAAAAAGAACTGGGAAAAATTACAAAATATTGCGACCTGGCCATCGAAACTGCGCAATTATCGATGAAACGTGTAACAGTGATACCCATTGTCATCGGGGCACTGGGAACTATGTCCAAAAACTACAAAACACATCAAGAAATTGCAACTTTCTGCAATAACTCCAGCAAAGCTACAAAAAACTGCGCTACTCGGAACATCTTACATTTTAAGGAGATACCTGGTTGATACCTAGGATGCTGGCAGCAACCCGTGTCAACCATCAGCACCAGTCCGTTTGAGTGTTCAGTTGACTGAGTTTCATGTTTTATGAATAAAAGTTTTATGATGATGATGATGATGAGTTGGAAGGGACCTTGGAGGTCTTCTAGTCCAATCTGCTGCTCAGGCAGAAAATCCTACCATTTCAGACAAATAGTTGTCCGGTCTCGTCTTAAAAACTTCCATTGTTGAAGCATTCACCGGTTGATTGTTCTCACTATCAGGAAATTTCTCCTTAGTTCTAGGTTGCTTACAGATAGATCTAATCTATCTATTCATCCATCCATCAATTTTACTTCTATTATCTATCCATCTATCATTCATGCCTATTATCCCATCCATCCATCCATTGTATATGTTTATTTTAATCTCATCTATTTATCTCTGCCTATCTACCTACTTGCCTACCAATCATCGTCTTTATTAGTTATCTATATTGTCATATTCATCTATCATCTGCCTATATTTATTTATATCTCATCTATCTTATCTATCACCTCCATCTATTGCATCTGCCTTTCACATCTATCTGTTATATGTTATCCAAGTCTGTCTTTCACATCTGTCGTTCTGTCTTTTTACTCTATCATCTATTTATTGCATCTATCGCATTTACCTTTTGCATCTGTCATTATCTTCTACCTATCTCTATTAATTATCTATATTTTGTCATTGATCTATCATCTATCACATCTTTCATTATCTGTTTCTAGCTGTGTATTGATTATATTCTTTATCTGTCATCTATCACATCTTTCTAATTGCATCATTCATATCCATCTGACATTATATATTATCTATCCATAACTGTCACATTTAAAAACTGCCCTCACAGAAGAACTCTGGACTGTATACAGTTAAAATGTTAAAAACATAAAAGCTGAGAGGCAAGGCTAGATAAAATTCCACATTACAAGGCCAAGGAAGGAGTTACAGGGCACTGATTGGGAATTGAGTAGACTATAAATTATATTACTGAATAAATAAAAATGTTTATCTCTGAATTTAGTACACAGAATCCTCAACTTACATCCACAATTTAGCCCAACATTTCTGTTGTTAATAGAGATATTTGTTAAGTGAATTTTGCTGCATTTTTACAACCTTTCTGGGCACAGTTGTTAAGTGAATTGGTGCAGCAATTCACTTAACAACGGTGGCAAGAAAGATCCTGAAATGGGACAAACCTCACTTTATGACTGCCTTGCTTAGCAATGGAAGTTTGGGTTCAATTGCGGACATAGGTTGAGGACTGCCTGAGTGCATTTTTCAAAGCAATATGATTGCATCTTGAGGTAAGATAGGTGGCATATAAATTTTATAAAGAAATAAACCCTCTGATGTTGTCCAGTTAGAGGAATTCAGTCCTTACAGGTAGTCCTCGAGTTACAACTGCAATGGAGCCCAAATTTTTTGTTGGTAAGTGAAACATCTGTTAAGTGAATTTCATCCCACGTTATGCCCTTTCTTGCCACAAGAAAGTGAATCTTTGCAGTTATTCAGTTAGTAACAAAGTTGCCTTTGCTTGTCAGACGGTCGCCAAAGGGGATCGTGTGACACCGGGACACTGTGACCGTCATAAACACGAGTCAGTGGCCAAGCGTCTGAATTTTGATCAGATGACCATGGGGGTACTGCAACGGTTGTTAAGTGTGACACATGGTCCTAAGTCACTTGTTTCAGGGCCGTTGTAACTGAATGGTGACTAAATGAACTGCTGTAAGTCGAGGACTGCCTGCAAATGAATAAGCCCTCTGATGTGCAGTTCTGGAGGGAATCCACTCTTTATCCCTTCTCCCCAGAATTCATGGCAATGTGCATCAATTCGAAGAAAGTGAAGGCATTCGCCCGGGTCAAGCCCACGGCCAACTTCCCTCAGGATGTCCTCAAATTTGGGGTCGACAATAAGGTAAACAAAAGCATTAAAACGCGTCAATCCCTCTTTTGTCGGTGAAATTGACGAGCCTTAAGGCGGGACTGGCATGGTTTCCCTTTCCAGACCATCGAGGTTCACGTTGAGCGGGAACGTTCGAAAGGCATCGTCAACAACAAGCAGACGGACTGGTCTTTCAAGCTGGACGGCGTTTTCCACAACGCGCCCCAGGACGTGGTTTACGACGCGGTCGCCAAAGAGCTCGTCTCGCAGGCCCTGAACGGCTACAACGGTAAACCATTAGTGATTGCTGCGGACAGAGTCACAAGGGACCTCAGAGGTCATCTGGTACTAGTCCAACCACCCCCCCACGTCCCCCCCAATCAAGGAAGGAAACCCTTAGAGAATCATAGAATGACAAGAGTTGGAAGGGAACTCGGAGGACATCTAGTCCAACCCCCCTGTTCAAGCAGGAGATCCTTCACTATTTCAGACAAATGGCTGTGCAGCATCTTCTTGAAGATCTCCAGTGATGGAGCACCCTCAACTCCAGTTGAGTAGCACCGTCTCAATTCAGAAGAAGGAAGGGGGCCTTCCTGGCAGACACCCTCCCTTCCCATCTCCAGATCATTCAATACAAGAGAGCATGACGTGGACCCCCAGCTCCTCAGCTCGAGCAGGAGAGTCTATCCCTTTGAGAACCTCCAGTGATGGAGCGCCCACAACTTCTGGTGGCAAGCTGTTCCACTGGTTAATTGTCCTCCCTGTCAGGAAATTCCTCCTTAGTTCTAAGTTGGGTCTCGCCTTGGTAATTTTCCATCCATGGTTTCTTGTCTTCTGCTGCTTTGGAGACGAGGTGGACCTCCCCCCTCTTCTTTGAGGCAGCCGCTCAAATACTGAAAGACTGCTATCATGTCACCCCTGGTCGTCCTTTTCACTAGACATACCCAACCCTGACTGCTCTTTAGAAGGCCAGATCCTGAAGCTAAAACTCAAATACTTTGGCCACCTAATGAGAAGGAAGGACTCGCTGGAGAAGAGCCTCATGCTGGGAAAGGTTGAGGGCAAGAGAAGAAGGGGACGACAGAGAATGAGGTGGTTGGATGGAGTCACTGAAGCAGTAGGCCTGAGCTTAAATGGACTCCAGAAGATGGTAGAGGACAGGAAGGCCTGGAGGAACGTTGTCCATAGGGTCGCGATGGGTCGGACATGACTTCGCAACTAACAACAACAACCCAATTCCTGCAACTGTCATTCAGCTGAGGATTGCATCGACTTTTTTGGCAGTTATTCCGTGAATTGGCATTCAAACAGACTCATCACAACCTGGAACCAAGGAGAAATTTCCCGCCAGTGAGAACAATTAACCAGTGGAACGACCTGCCTCGAGACGTTGTGGGTGCTCCATCACTGGAGGATCTCAAGAAGAGATTAAACAACCATTGGTCTGGAATGGTTGAGCAGGGGGTTGGACTAGAAGACCTCCAAGGTCCCTTCCACCTCTGTTCTTCTGAATGGAGCCTGCCACTGCTAGAAAAGCTGGCCAATGTGGGGTGAAAGCCAGCCTCTTCTCTCCTGCAATCACTGGCTTTCAGGACTGGGAACTATGGGGATTTTAGTCCAAGGTCCTTGCAGAAGGTAAATTGGGCATGACGCCCAACCCATATCACCTTGACCAAACATTATATGTAGTCCTCAATTTACGATCGGTTCCTTAGTGTGTGTTTGAAATTACAGCCTATCTCCATAAAGGTATCTATGCCTCAGATTCAAAGCCGCCGCGGCCGTCCCTCTCATAGTCATAGCATTTAGGGCCACTGCCAGGGCGCTGTGGTCACAAAACTACCTCCGACCATTTCCCCCCCCCCCCCCAAGAAACTGATATTTTATTTCCAGTTTCCAGCATTGGATTTGCTTAACAACCACCCTCTTTGTTTAACAACCCCTGCGAAAAAATACTGCAAATTCCGAGCTGGTCATGGGAGTGCCTCTACTTAACCACTGCCATTGCGTAAGATGGAAATTACAGACTCCGTTACTGTCATAAGTCGAGGATTATCTGTATTCACAAGGCAAATCTCCCTGTCAAAGGGTCTGATCTTTCTCTCTCTCTCTCTCCCTCTCTCTCTCTCTCTCTCTCTCTCTCTCTCCTCTGAACCATCCCTAGGGACCATCATGTGCTACGGGCAGACTGGAGCCGGCAAGACCTTTACCATGACGGGAACCACCGGGAACTTCAAGCACAGGGGCATCATCCCTCGAGCTATCCAGCAGGTGGTTGATGGTATTTATTTTTGTGTGTGTGTGTGTGTGTACGAATGAATGAATAAAAGAAAGGGAAGGAAGGAAGAAAAGGAAAGAAAGAAAAAGAAGAAAAAGGCAGAGGAAAGAAGAAAGGATTAGGAATTAAATATGTATTAGCACATGAACTCGGAATGTGGGTTGAAAAATTTCTAATGTATGTATGGAAAAAATGAATAAAAAACTTCCATAAAAAGAAAAAGAAAAGGGGAGGGGAGGGGATTATAAGCGTAGGTTACGGATATAGATGGCTGATAGATAACGGCAGAAAAAGAAAGAAAGAAAAGAAAAAGAAAGAAAGTGAACATAAGTCCACCTAAGTTGCTGTCAGTGAGGATGGGTGACTTGCAAGGGTGAAACCACAATGCAAATTCAATAAATAAGCAATGAGCCCACCCCCCACCCCCCCTCCCAGCAACCACCATCAAGCCCAGCCTTTGGTGTGGGCTCTGTGTCAGTGTGTGGGGCCCCTAGGCCCCATGGCAGAACCCCTTCTTCAGCGTCTTGTGAAAGAGTGTCGAGGCGGAGGCCAGTCCTATCTCCACCGGGAGGGGGCCACCAGGGAGAAGGCCCTTCTTCGGGGTCCTGAAGAGAGGGGACCCACAGAAACCTCCCGAGTCCACCTTCCGGTGGGTCAGGGAAAAGTGGCCGGGGAAGGACGGCCCTTCCCGTGACGTGACCCAGAATTTTGACGAGGAAGATGGCCAACTTTTCCGCCAGGTGTCCTGTGAGGCTGGGCATCCCTTTGCAGCTGGCGGGCAGGCCTTCTCCATCCCTGCAAAGCTGGGCGAACACCAGGGGATGCTCTGGGCCCAGCCTGAGTCTGGGAAGGCCGGAGGAGGAAAGAGGGGCACAGATGTTCCCTGTCTTGTTTGTCGAAGGCAGGATACAGGTAGTCCCCGGCTTAAAAGAGTTCATTTAGTGACCACTCCAGGTTACCACAGCCCTGAAAAAAGAGACTTATGACTGTTTTTCACATTTACGACTGTTGGAGCATTCCCCATAGCCATGTGGTCAAAATTGGACGCTGGGAAACTGACTCATATTTATGACGGTCGCCATGTCCTGAGGTCACGCGATCCCTTTTTGCGACCTTCCGACAAGCAAAGTCAATGGGGGGGAGCCAGATTCACTTCACAACCTTGTCAGTAACTTAACAGCTGAAGGGATTCCCTTAACAAACTGTGGATGGATGGGTGGGTGGGTAGGTAGGCAGATTTAGGGAGATAGATGGGGAGGGAGGAAGGGAGATGGATGGAGGATGGATGTGAATGGATGGATGGATGGAGATGGATGGATGGAAATGGATAGATGATGGATGGATGGATGGATAGAGGGATGGAGATGGATGGATGGAGATGGATGAATGAATGGATGGATAGATGGAGATGGATGGATTGAGATGGATGGATGGATGGATGGATAGATAGATGATGGATGGATGGATGGATGGAGATGGATCGATGATGGATTGATGGATGGATGGATGGATAGAGGGATGGATGGAGGTGAATGGATGGATGGATGGATGGAGATGAATGGATGGAGATGGATGGATGGATGGATGGATGGATGGATGGATGGATGGAGATGGATAGATGATGGATGGATGGATGGATGGATAGAGGGATGGATGGAGGTGAATGGATGGATGGATGGAGATGAATGGATGGAGATGGATGGATGGATGGATGGATGGAGATGGGTAGATGATGGATGGATGGATGGATGGATAGAAATGGATGGATGGATGGAGATGGATGAATGAATGGATGGATGGATGGAGATGGATAGATGATGGATAGATGATGGATGAGATGGATGGATGGAGATAGATGGAGATGGATAGATGAGAGATGGATGGATAGAGATGGATGAATGGATGGATAGAGATGATGGATGAATGGATGATGGATGAATGAATGGATGGATGATGGATGGATGGAGATGGATAGATGATAGAGATGGATGGATGGATGGAGATAGACAGACAGGCGGATAGATAGAATTCCAATCGGCTGCTTTTCACTGCAGGTGTTCCAGTCCATGGAGGAGCACAGCAACCGGCTGATCACCGTCCGGGTTTCTTACCTGGAGATTCACAATGAGACCATCTTGGACCTCCTCCCTTCGCTCCGTCTTGGCTTGGACAGCGACCTCCCGCTATCCATCGTGGAGAGTCCCCATGGGGTTTCCGTCAAAGGCCTCTCCATCCACCCTGCTCCCAACGAAGAAATTGCCTTAAATTTCTTGTTTGAGGTGGGAGAACCGGCACTCTTTTCATTGATCGCTGCCCAGTCATAAAAAGAAGCATATAAAGCAGCTAAACCATTTAAAAAATTAAAAACATTAAGCATTACAACAGTAAAACAATTAACCACTGGGATTTTTCCGTTTGCAAGGGGTAGTAGCAACTTTGCAGAGGAGGCCATGCAGGTCGACCTTGACTTACAGCCGTTTGTTTAGGGACCGTTCAAGGTTACAATGTCAGTGAAAAAAGTGACTCAGCTGTCGCGGCATCCCCGCCATCACGTGATCAAAATTCAGACTCTGGGCAACCGACTCGCATTTACGACGGTCGCAGTGTCCCCGTGGGTCACGTGATCCCCTTTGGCGACCGTCTGAGAAGCCAAGTCAAATGGGGGAAGCGAGATTCACTTTACACTCGAGTGGCTAACTGCGGTGTTTCACTTAACAACGGTGGCAAGGAAGGTTGTAAAAAGGGCCAGAATTCACTTATCAACTGTGTCTCACCTAGCAATGGAAATTTGGGGCTCGGTTGGGGTTGTAAGTTGAGGACTATACAGGTATGTCCTCTGTGCAGCTGTATAGCTCTGATTTTCTTTAGGAAACTCCCCTAGAATGTTTATTTATCTGTGGAAGTCCTGCTCCACAACAAGGAGTTCCACCCTCAGTGGCATTTATACAAACCAGCAATGCATCCGGTCTGCTAGCCAGTCCGCCACTGCTGTGCCAGTACAGGTAGTCCTCAACTTACGACCACAGTCAGGGAGCAGACTTTCCATTGCTAAGCGAAGTCATTGTTAAGTGAGTCAGGCCTGAGTTATTAAGCAAATCCCTGCAGTTGTTAAATGAATCATGGTCGTTAATCTGGCTTCTCCGATTGTGCTTGTCAGAACACACACACACACACACACACAGTTGCAGATGTTGATCAAATGATCAACTTTGTAAATACACACCAGTTGCCAAGTGCCTGAATTCTGATCAGGTGACTCTGGGGACATTGCAACAGTTGTTAAGAGTGAGGATCCGTCGTAACTTCCAATGGTCATTAAGCTGTCATAAGTCGAGGTCTACCGATATTGCATTTGTACGCACCTCAGGGCCATTGGATAGCAATTCCTTTTTAATTCCATTTCAGAAGCGGTGCCGAATAAATGAATTTTCTCCCAATTTCCGCCTCCATTGTTCCCTTCTCTACTAGGGTGACACTAACAGATCTGTGGGTCAGCATGCTCTGAATAAACATTCTTCCAGGTCGCACTGCATCTTCACCATATACATCGAGGTCAGTACCTGTGAAACGTGGCTTAATTGTGAGAGGCACCTCGGAGTCCTAGGGGACGATCACTTAAATACAAACCAGCCAGATGCTGCAGCTGCCAAAAAAGCCAATGCGATCCTTGGCTGCATTAACGGAGGGATAGAATCAAGATCACGTGAAGCCTTAGTACTGCTTTATAAAGCCTTAGTGGGGCCACCTCTGGAATACAGCACCCAGTTTTGGCCACCATATGATAAAAAAAAAAGATGTTGGGGTTTTAGAAAGAATGCAGACAAGAACAACTAAGATGATTAAAGGCCTGGAGACAAAACATGTGAAGAACAGTTACAGGAATTGCATTTGGCTAGTCTAGAGAAAAGAAGGACTGTGTGTGTGTGAGAGAGAGAGAGAGAGAGTGAGAGAGAGAGAGAGCGCAGTGGTCCAGTATTTGAGGGGACGCCACAATGAATACGGGGTCAGCTTATTCTCTAAAGCACCAGAAGGCAAGAGAAGAAACGACAGATGGAAACTAATCAAGGAGAGAAGCAACCTGGAATTAAGCAGTAACTTCTTAACAGTGAGGACAATTAACCACTGGAACCACTTGCCACCAGATGTTCTGGAGCGATCCAACACTGGAGGTTTTTAAGAAGAGACTGGACAAGCATTTGTCTGAAATGATGTAGGCCAGGGGTAGGCAACCTTGGCTCTTTTATGACTGGTGGACTTCAACTCCCAGAATTCCTCAGCCAGCCATGCTGAGGAGAAATGGAGAGGTTTCCAAGCTGAGCCAGGCTGGCTCAGGAATTCTGGGAGTTGAAGTCCACCAGTCATAAAAGAGCCGAGGTTGCCTGCCCCTGGTATAGGGCCCCCCTGCTTGAGCAAGAGCTCCAACTCTGTTATTCTGCTTTGTTAAAAAATTGCCAGCACTCCGGAACAGTTAAGCGTTTCAGGTTGGCTCCCAAAGCCTCCGCAACCTGTGATTCAAAGCGTTGTCGTTTTTTAAACCCTAATTTCTGATCTCTTCCTTCAGTGTCACTCCAGAATGCTTTCCGATGCCAGATACGTCACCTCTAAGATTAACCTGGTTGATCTCGCGGGCTCCGAGAGGCTGTCGAAGAGCAAAGTAAGAAAATAAAAAGTTACCTTTTCTGAGTTCTTGAAGCTGCTTTCAAATGGGGAACTACAGGTGATCCTTGACTTACGACCAAACTTGATCCCAGAATTTCCAAGAGGTTAGTTAAGCGAGTTTTGCTCCCTTTGATGACCTTTCTGCCTTTCAGTTGTTAAGTGAATCACTGCTGTTCTTAAGTTAGTCACGCGGTCGTTAAGTGAATCCGGCTTCCCCTGTTGACGTTGCTTGTCAAATGGTCGCAAAAGGGGATCACATAACCCCGGGACATTGCGACCGTCATAAGTGTGAGCCCGTTGCCAAACATCTGAATTTTGATCACATGACCGCGGGGATGCTGCAGTGGTCGTAAGTACGAAAAACGGTCGCAAGTCACTTTTTTCAGTGCCTTGTAACTTTCAATGGTCAGTAAATGAACTGTCGTAAGTCGAGGACTACCTGTACCCTCAGGTAGCCAGAGTCACTGTGAGTTGGGCAGATATAAATTCAATAAATTATTCTCATTTTGGTTTATTTTATAATCAGCCAGGTATTTAAACAACATTTCGCCTTTTATCTACCTACTGAGTCCTTCCCAAATCTCTTGTCTATTAAATTGACAGCTAGTCCTCAAGTTACAATCATTCGCTTAGTCACTTTTCAAACTTACAACAACACTGGAAAAAAGGACCGATGGCCGTTTTTCACACTTAACGACCTTGGCAACATCCCTGTGGTCACATCATCAAAATTCAACCAGCTTTGCGACTGGTTCATATTTATGACGGTCGCAGTGTCCCAGAGTCACGTGATCATCCTGACAGTGGGGAAGCCAGATTCACTTAACAACCTGTTGCTAACTTAACAATTGAAGTGATTCACTTAAAAAGCGTGGCAAGGAAGGTCGTAAAGTGGGGCAAAACTTAACAAAAATTTTGAGCTCAATTGTAGTTGCCAGTTGGGGGCTAACTGTATTAAAAAAATATTTTTTTTGCACTATTATTTATAATAATAAAATTCTCAATACAGGCAGCTCTCGGCTTACAATCACAACGGAGCTCAAAATTTCTTTGGCTAAGTGAGGCAGTTCTGAAGTGAGTCTTGCCCCCGCTTTACGACCTTTCTTGACTTGTCAGAAGGTCGCGAAAGGGGACCGCGTGACCCCGGGACGCTGCAACCGTCATAAACACGAGCCACCTGTCAAGAGTCCAGATTGGGGTCAGGTAGCCATGGGCATGTTACAAGCCTCGTAAGTGTGAAAAACGGTCATAAGTCCCTTTTTTCAGTGCCATTGTAACTTCTGAGGGTCACTAAATGAAGTGTTGTAAGACGAGGACTACTTGTACCCTTTCAGATCCTTTGACCAACATTTACTTTTTAAACAGTCGGAAGGCTTTGGATTGAAGGAAGCAACTTACATCAACAAATCGCTCTCGTTCCTGGAGCAGGTGGTCATCGCCTTGTCGGACTGTAGCCGGGATCACGTCCCCTTTCGGCAGAGCAAGCTGACTTACACCTTGAAGGATTCCTTAGGTAGGGACCTGTGTGGGGAAGACCCAGATTCAGACCCCTGTGAAACTTGGATGACTCCCTTCCAGGGTTATAACAAAGCTAGGTTGTCAGACGAAGCCTGGTTTAATGTAAGCACAATTGATACTTGGGTGCAGCAGTCTGTTCAACAATGCCAGGATGGCAGTCAATATATGGGAAACAACAGGATAGGGTAGGGTAGGGTAGAATATAGAATAGAATTAGAATAGAGTAAAGTAGAGTAGAGTAGAGTATATGGAATGGAATAGAACAGAATAAGAAATAACAGAACAGAACAGAACAGAACAGAACAGAACAGAATAGAATAGAATAGAATAGAATAAGAAATAGCAATAGAATAGAGTAGAAAATATGGAATAGAACAGAACAGAACAATAGAATAGAATAGAACAGAACAGAACAGAATAGAATAGAATAAGAAATAGCAATAGAATAGAGTAGAGTAGAGTAGAGTAGAAAATATGGAATAGAACAGAACAGAACAGAATAGAACGGAACAGAACAGAATAGAATAGAATAAGAAATAGCAATAGAATAGAGTAGAGTAGAGTAGAGTAGAGTAGAAAATATGGAATAGAACAGAACAGAACAGAACAGAATAGAATAGAATAGAATAGAATAAGAAATAGCAATAGAATAGAGTAGAGTTGTTGTTGTTGTTGTTAGCTGCGAAGTCGTGTCCGACCCATCGCGACCCTATGGACAACATTCCTCCAGGCCTTCCTGTCCTCTACCATCTTCTGGAGTCCATTTAAGCTCACGCCTACTGCTTCAGTGACTCCATCCAGCCACCTCATTCTCTGTCGTCCCCTTCTTCTATTGCCCTCGATCTTTCCCAGCATTAGGCTCTTCTCCAGTGAGTCCTTCCTTCTCATTAGGTGGCCAAAGTATTTGAGTTTTAGCTTCAGGATCTGGCCTTCTAAAGAGCAGTCAGGATTGATCTCCTCTAGGACTGACCGGTTTGATCGCCTTGCAGTCCAAGGGACTCGCAGGAGTCTTCTCCAGCACCAGAGTTCAAAGGCCTCAATTCTTTGGCGCTCGGCCTTTTTTAAGGTCCAACTTTCACTGCCATACATTGCAACTGGGAAGACCATAGCCTTGACTATACGCACTTTTGTTGACAGGGTGATGTCTCTGCTTTTTAGTGTGCTGTCTAGATTTGTCATGGCTTTCCTCCCCAGGAGCAAGCGTCTTTTAATTTCTTGGCTACAGTCCCCATCTGCAGTGATCTTGGAGCCCAGGAAAATAAAATCTGTCACTACCTCCATTTCTTCCCCATCTATTTGCCAGGAATTGAGAGGGCCAGATGCCATGATCTTGGTTTTCTTAATGTTAAGTTTCAACCCAAGTTTTGCACTCTCCTTCTTCACCCGCAACAAGAGGCTCTTTAGTTCTTCTTCACTTTCTGCCATTAGAGTGGTATCATCTGCGTATCTTAGGTTGTTGATATTTCTTCCGGCAATCTTAATTCCAACTTTTGATTCATCTAGCCCTGCCTTTCTCATGATGTGCTCTGCATATAAGTTAAATAGGCAGGGCGACAGTATACAGCCTTGCCGGACTCCTTTCCCAATTTTGAACCAATCAGTGGTTCCATGTCCAGTTCTCACTGTTGCTTCTTGACCCGCATATAGGTTTCTCAAGAGACAAATAAGATGGTCTGGTACTCCCATCTCTTTAAGAACTTGCCACAGTTTGTTATGATCCACACAATCAAAGGCTTTATCATAGTCAATGAAGCAGAAGTAGATGTTTTTCTGGAACTCCCTAGCTTTCTCCATGATCTAGCGTATGTTGGCAATTTGATCTCTAGTTCCTCTGCCTCTTCGAAATCCTGCCTGTACTTCTGGTAGTTCTCGATCCACATACTGCTGAAGTCTAGCTTGTAGGATTTTAAGCATGACTTTACTAGCATGAGAGATGAGTGCAATGGTGCGATAGTTTGAACATTCTTTGGCACTGCCTTTCTTTGGAATTGGAATGTAAACTGATCTTTTCCAATCCTGTGGCCACTGTTGAGTTTTCCAAATTTGCTGGCAAATTGAGTGTAGCACTTTTACTGCACTGTCTTTTAAGATTTTGAATAGCTCAGCTGGAATACTGTCACCTCCACTAGCTTTGTTGTTGCTCAGCTTTTCTAAGGCCCACTTCACTTCACATTCTAGGATGTCTGGCTCGAGGTCAGTGACCACCTCATTGTGATTATCAGGGACATTAAGCTCATTCTTGTATAGTTCTTCTGTGTAATTTTGCCACCTCTTCTTAATCTCTTCTGCCTCTGTTAGGTCCCTGCCATTTTGGTCCTTTATCAGGCCCATTTTTGCATTAAACGTTCCCTTCATCTCTCCAATTTTCTTGAAAAGATCTCTGGTCCTCCCTATTCTATTGTTTTCTTCTATTTCTTTGCACTGTTCATTTAAGAAGGCATTCTTATCTCTTCTAGCTGTTCTCTGGAATTCTGCATTCAATTGGGCGTATCTTTCTTTTTCTCCCTTGCCTTTCGCTTCCCTCCTTTCCTCAGCTATTTGCAAAGCTTCCTCAGACAGCCATTTTGCTTTCTTGCATTTCTTTTTCTTTGGGATGGTTTTGGTTGCTACCTGTTGTACAATGTCGCGAACCTCTGTCCATAGTTCTTCAGGCACTCTGTCTATCAGATCTAATTCCTTAAATCTATTTGTCACCTCTACTGTATATTCAACAGGGATATGATTTAATTCATACCTGACTGGCCTAGTGCTTTTCCCTACATTCTTCAGTTTAAGCCTAAACTTTGCAAGGAGAAGCTCATGGTCTGAGCCACAGTCAGCTCCTGGTCTTGTTTTTACTGACTGTATAGAGCTTCTCCATCTTTGGCTGCAGAGCACATAGTCAATCTGATTTCTGTGTTGACCGTCTGGTGATGTCCATGTGTAGAGCCGTCTCTTGGGTTGTTGGAAAAGAGTGTTTGCTATGACCATCGTATTCTCTTGACAAAATTCTATCAGCCTGTGCCCTGCTTCATTTTGTACTCCAAGGCCAAACTTGCCTGTTATTCCAGTTATCTTTTGGCTTCCTACTTTAGCATTCCAATCCCCCATGATGATAAGGACATCATTTTTTGGTGTTAGTTCTATAAGGTGCTGTAGGGCTTCATAGAACCGGTCAATTTCATCCTCTTCAGCACTGGTGGTTGGGGCATAGACTTGGACTACTGTGATATTGAATGGTTTGCCTTGGATTCGAACTGAGATCATTCTGTCATTTTGAGGATTGTATCCCAGTATTGCTTTTCCTACTCTTTTATTGACTATGAAGGCTACTCCATTTCTTCTGAGGGATTCTTGCCCGCAGTAGTATACCTGATGGTCATCTGAATTAAATTCACCCATTCCTGTCCATTTTAGTTCGCTGATACCTAAGATGTCGATGTTCAGTCTTGTCATCTCTTGTTTGACCACGTCCAGCTTTCCTTGATTCATGGATCTTACATTCCAGGTTCCTATGGAGAAAAAATCTTTACAGCATCGGACTTTCCTTTCACCACCAGACACATCCACAGCTGAGCGTCCTTTCGGCTTTGGCCCAGTCGCTTCATTCTTTCTGGCGCTACTAGTACTAGCCCTCTGCTCTTCCCCAGTAGCATATTGGACGCCTTCCGACCTGAGGAGCTCATCTTCCAGCGTCATATCGTTTTGCCTTTTGGTACTGTCCATAGGGTTTTCATGGCAAAGATACTGGAGTGGGTTGCCATTTCCTTCTCCAGTGGATCACGTTTTGTCAGAACTCTCGGCTATGACCTGTCCGTCTTGGGTGGCCCTGCACGGCATAGCTCATAGCTTCATTGAATTACGCAAGCCCCTTCGCCACGACAAGGCAGTAATCCATGAAGGGGAGAGTAGAGTAGAGTAGAGTAGAAAATATGGAATAGAACAGAACAGAACAGAATAGAAAATATGGAATAGAATAGAACAGAACAGAACAGAACAGAACAGAATAGAATAGAATAGAATAGAATAGAATAGAAAATATGGAATGGAATATTGAATAGAAATAGAATAGAAGCTGGTTTGTATTTATGATGGCTGCAGCGTCCCAGGGGGGGTGTCACATGATTCCCCTTTGGCGACTTTCTGACCAGCAAAACCATTGGGGAAGCCAGGTTCACTTTACAACTGTGTGTGACTGACTTAACTGCAATGATTCACTTAACAACTGTGGCAAGAAAGGGTCATAAAATGGGGCAAAGCTGAAAAGCTGTCTCGCAAGGGAAATTTTGGCCTCAGTTGTGGTCATAAGTTGAGGACTGCCTGTGCTGCAACACGCTTCACATGGGGCGGCCCTTGAAAAGTGTCCAGAGATCCAGTCGGTTCAAAATTCGGAGGCCTCCATGGTTTTGTATCACTTCTCCTGCAGGCGCTGCCTGTTTCCCTCTGGGTCCAGTCTGGGGTGCCGGTTGTCACCTTCAAAGCTCTGCATGGGGCAGGGGCAGGTTGTCTGAATGGCCACCATTTCCCGGTCCCATCCGCCCGACCCAACAGAGCGAGGAGGCCGGAGATGCTATGGGTCTTGTCCCTCAAGGAGGTCCATCTGGTGGGACCCAGAAGAAGGGACTTCTCCGTGGTGGCTCCCTCCCTCTTGTCTGAAGGACCATCTTTTCCCAGTCACATCCATCAGCCCCACCAGAGCAGGGAGGCAGGAGATGTGACTCATCCGCTCTCTTAAGGAGCCCTTCCTTTTTCTTTCCTTTTTTGTCTTTCCTAGGTGGGAACTGCAACACTGTCCTTGTGGCTAACATCTGCAGTGAGTCCGTTCACATTGCGGAAACGGTAAATGTCGGATCTGCCCCGTCTCAGGCGTTTAAGGGAAGGAAGACAAGGCTCTTCTTACTAAAGTCAAGCGGTGACTGAGTATTCCCTCAGAAAGGTTGCATTTTTCCCCTTTCCCCTGCTCCACCCCCACCCACTGCCTTGACCAGTGTCCGATAGTATTTCCTTTCAATGTTTTGGGAATGGCTTTCATGACTGGCGCCTTGTTCTGGCATAACGTCCTTGGCGGCTAGCTTATTCCGGTTTGACACCTCTGGTTCGTGTCAGCTCATCTCCTCCTCTTCCTTCCCCCCCCCGTTTCCCTCCCCCCATGCACATTCCTGTGCCCCTCCTTTCTTCCTCAATTGCCTGCCTCCCCTCCCCTTGCATTTTATGGACCTAGGTGGGGCCTGAGCATCTTCAGAGATTTGAGCTACCATTCCAGGCTTGTAAGCCACCGTCTCAGAAACGCTTAGCTGGAATGTTTGGAGACCTATTTTGGATACGGAGCAAAATATGAAGTCTTCCACCCCACACAGTACAAGGAGCATGGTGTTTTCCAGTGACTTCCTATTTTTATTTTTATTTTTAAAAATAATAATATTTCAACTAGAAACTTTGCAAATTGAGGAAATAATAACACAGATAATAATAGCCTGGTTATCGGACAGTCTGAGAAAACACAATGCAGGTAGTTCTTGACTTACCACAGTTTGTTTACTGACCAAAGTTATAACAGCGGTGGAAAAAAAACGGATTTATGTCTGTTTTTCACACTTACGACTGTTGCGGCATCCCTGCAGTTACATGATCAAAATTTGGATGCCTGTCAACTGGTTCATATTTATGACGGTTGCAGAGTCCCGGAACATGTGATCCCTTTTTGCGGCTGTCTGACCTCAAGCCATGGGGAAGCCGGATTCACTTTACAACCCTGTTACAAACTTAACAACTGCAATAATACACTGAATTATTGGGGCAAGAAAGGTGGCAAAACAGGGCAAACCAATTGACAACTCTCTCGCTTAGCAACAGAAATTTTGTGTTCACTTGTGGTCGTAAGTCAAGGACTATCCGCCAGTACACTTTTGTATGCCAATTATCTCTAATACAAACTGTTGGGAGCCAAAAATAACAGGACTGTGACAAATAGGATGATGCTCATGTTTTTTCCAGTTGTCTACACTTCGTTTTGCCACCAGAATGAAGTGGGTGACTACCGTGCCGTTTGTCAACGAAAAAATAGACTCGGAGGTATGTCCTCTTGCGATGTTTCTGCAATCTGAAAGGAGTGACTGGGTGAAAAAAAACAGAGATAGAAATCTGAATATCAACACAAGGGCATTATCATGAGTGCTAGAAGGGAGTGAGGTTTGCAAAGAGGAGGAAGAGGAGGAGGAGGACGAGGACGAGGACAAAAAAAACGGGTTCTTGATCCTCTCTGAGCTTGGTTTTTTTGCGAATATCATTAGTGCTAGAAGGGAAGAAGGTTTGTGGAGTGGAAGACGAGGAGGACTGAGGGGTCCTTGGTGCTCTCTGAATTTTGTTTCTTGCAGATATTTCATTACCAAACTGAGTAACATCTTCACGGCTAGAACAGAGTGGGGGAAGTGGAGAGGATGTGGAGAGGAGAGGAGAGGAGAGGAGAGGAGAGGAGAGGAGAGGAGAGGAGAGGAGAGGAGGAGAGGAGGAGACTGTGGGGTCCTTGATGGTCTTTGAACTTAGTTGCTTCCTTGCAGATGTTTCATGACCCAACTAGGGAACGTCATCACTGCTAGAAGGGAGGGGGATTTGCAGGGAGGGGGAAGGGGAGGACTGTGGGGTCCTTGGTGCTCTCTGAGCTTGGTTGTTCTCTTACAGACCTTTCATTACCAACCTAGACAATGTCATCAGTGCAGTGATGATCAGGGCATCCTCATAGTCCCTTATCTTGGTTAGAGGACGAAGGATGCTAGTTGCATTTCCTGGGAGTCTGATCACATCTTTGGGCAGCCCTTGACTTTGACTTTCCTACCGCTTAGTCCATGCCATTCTTGTCTGCTTAGCGGATGGTGAAGAACTTGGAAAAAGAGGTCCTCTACCTGAAGGAAGAGTTGGCGATGCACAACAGTTTGGTAAGACGCCACCACCTAGGATGGGCTGATGACGTGATCCCAGCGGATCGGCCTTCTCCTCTGCGTGCCAGAGATGTCTGCCAAGCTCCCCATTAGCTGTCAAGAGAGGGGGAGGAGCCAAGCGGGGAATTAGTCTGGCATCCTTACATAGTAGGCACAAAGGAGCCAAGTCTGGCCTGCGTTGAGTGCCGCTGAACCTTACCTAGCCTGTCCCAGCTGCAAACTGACAAGTCTGGGGAGATTCCTACAGCTGGCCCTTCCTTGGCTGCAGCAGTTCACTTAGAGACCATTAAAGTTACAACTGCCCTGAAAAAAGGGGACTTACGACCGTTGTTCACAGTTACGACCGTCGCAGCATCCCCATGGTCACCTGATCAAAATTCAGACACTTGGCAACTGACTCACATTTATGAAGGTTGCAGCATCCCGGGGTCATATAAAATCCCCCTTTGCAGCTTACCGGGCAGCAAAGTCAATGGGGAAGGCAGATTCATTTAACAGCCGTGTTACTAGCTGAACAACTGTAGGGATTTCCCTTAACAACTGTGGCAAGAAAGGTCTGAAAATGGGGCACTTAACAAATGTCTCGCTTAGCAACAGAAATCTTGGGCTCAGTCAGTGGTCGTAAGACGAGGATTACCTGTAGCCGTTAAGCAGTAAAGTAGCCAGTTGAATTCTTCAGGTGTGGGAGAGTTCTTCGCGCTTCATGCTCATCTTCCCCGCGGGGCAGTTTGCACCTGGGCCGGACTAGATAAGGTTCAGTGGCAAACTGGAGGCCTTTAAGAAGAAAGTGGACCCACCGGATAAGTACAGCGTCTCCTGCTTGAGCAGGGGGTTGGACTAGAAGACCTCCAGGGACCCTTCCCTGTTCTACCTGGCAGCCTCAGTTGAGGCAATTAAGTAGAGGCTGGCACTGAGGAGAGAGAAGGGAGGAATTGGCTCGGGCCTTCTCGATTTGACCCACCCTTCCATCTTCCACTTTTAGCTCAACCACCCGCCGGTGACCTACGAGCCCATGAATGAAATTCAGATCGCGGAAATCAACTCTCAAGTCCGCCGGTTTCTGGAGGGCACCATTGACGAGCTGGACGTGAGTCGCTCACTTGCGGTTGCGAAGAACGTTTTTTAAGTTCTCCAGAGGGTTTGGATACTTATTTCCCCCCCCTTCTGCTCAAGCCTATCTGATTCCCAAGGTTTCCCAGTGGTGATTTGCCATTGCTTCCTTTCTAGGGCTGAGAGAAGGTGGCTGGCTCTGAGTCACCCAGGTGGCTTTGTGCCCCAGGCAGGACTAGAATTCTAGCCTCAAATAACCAGTCTGGGAAATCTTCGACTTACAATAGTTCATTTAGTGACTGAAATTACAACGACACTGATTCATGACTGTTTTTCACACTTACGACTGTTGCAGCATTTCCCCCCCCCCCACTCTCCCCCCGGTCACGTGATCAAAATTCGGACACTTGGCAACTGGTTCATATTTATGACGGTCTCGGTGATCTCTGGGGTCACGTGATCCCCTTTTGTGACCTTCTGACAAGCAAAGTCAATGGGGAAGCCAGATTCGCTTAACGACTATATTACTAACTTAACAACTGCAGGGATCCGCTTAGTAACCGTGGCAGGAAAGGTCGTAAAATGGGCCAAAGCTGACTTAACAAATGTCTCGTTTAGCAGCAGGAATTTTGGGCTCAGTTATGGTGGTTAAGTCGAGGGTCGCCTGTATCCGGTGTGGGAAATCTATCCCCACGGAGGGGGTGAAGCATCCCCTTGGCAATTTTGAGAGGAGTGGGCTTCAGCTCCCAGAATTCCCCAGCCAAGCCCTTCTTGTCAGAACCATCCATAGCTAGGCTGGCTGGGGAATTCTGGGAGCTGAAGCCCACTCCTCTCAAAATTGCTGAGGCTGGGTGGGATTTATGGGACTGCACTCCTGTGTTTAAATCGGCAGCACCCTTTGGTGGATTCAAAACCACCCAGGGCAGGGATCGTTTAGTAGTTCAAAGTAGATCTAAGTGGCTGGCAGCTGAATCCACGAACGGGACTGAGAACAGAACCACTGGATACACCCCGAGGCAAAGAGTTTGCTTCTTTTCGCTTTGGGAATCTCTGATTTACTTATTTATTTTTTAAAAAAGCCAGCTTTGTACTATGAGTGATGTTTTGTGGGTAACTCCTGGCGCCAACATGAAGGATCATCCTGGGCTCACAACGAGACGGGCCTCTCCCTGCTTCTTCCTTTTCTCCCGCAGATCGCCAGCATCCGTCAAATCCAGGAGGTTTTTAACCAGTTCAAAATCATCTTAAGGTAAGGGCTGGCGAATGCAGGCAGTCCTCACTTAATGACCGTTCACTTAGCAACTGTCCAGAGTTATGACAGATGCCCCCAAAGATACTTACCCTCCCCAGTTTTAAAATTTTGATTGCCCCACATGCACGCCCATGCCCCCGCCCATCCACAGCAACACGATCGTGGCTTACGGGCCTGATTTTGTAAGTTTCTAGCCAAAAAAAAAAAAAAATCCCTTTGGGCAGAATGGATTTAGCAGAAAAATGATCTCTTGGGAGATCATCTATTCCGATACCTCCAAAACGTCTGCAAATAGAGCACAAAGTCTGACGGCTAGAGGGTTAGGGTTGCTTGGTCTGGGAGGAGCTCCGGCAGGAGCCAAGAGTTGTATTTACTGAATTTTTGAACACAGTGAAAGTATGGGCTGTATTTTTTTAAAAAAACCTGAAAGATAGGAGAGAAAGACAAACACAAAGAGAGGTAATAAATTAATGATAAGGTAAGGTAAGGTAACCTTTATTGTCATTTTTTTTACTGTGGGGACAACGGCACACATCAAAAATGAAATTTGGTTGCCCGCTCTCAAAGTGGAACACATACATGACACACACCTAAAACATACTACATACAACTTATGTATAGACCCACACCCCTACATATACTGTACATAACAAATAAATATTAAATACTGTCCATCTTAAATACATAACGGAAGGAGGAAGGCTGAGAGTTCACAAGATTAATGCTGTATGGAATGAAACGATGGCTGAATCTGGATGTTCCGCTATGGGTACCACGAAGCCCCCTCCTCCCAGAAGGGAACAAGGAAAACAGATTGTGAAGAGGGTGTGTGGTGTCCCAGACAAGCTTACGGACCCTGCTCAAGCAATGCTTCTGTGCCACGTCCTGGATGGGAGGGAGGGAACTGCCCATGATCTTTTCTGCCGTCCTCACCACTCTCTGCACCGCCTTCCTGTCCGAAGTGGTGATGCTTCCAAACCAGACTGTGATGCTGTATGACAGGATGCTCTTGATCCTCCCCCTGTAGGAAGTGGTCAGGACAGGGGAGGGAAGATGAGCTTTTCTCATGAATGAATGAATGAAAATGAATAAATAAATAAATAAATAAATAAATAAATAAATAAATAAATAAATAAAATCAATACGATAGTTATTTACATAGATAATAAAGATAGATAAAGGATAAATGATAGATAATAGATAAATGAAAGAGAGATATACAATGACAAGTGGTAGACCAGACGAATGATAGATAAGGGATAGATAATAGTTAAATGATAGAGGGAGAGAAAGATGGATAGATAAGAGATGGATAATAGATAAAGGATAGAGATGATAGATAATAGATAAACGAAAGAGAGATATGCAGTGACAAGTGGTAGACCAGACAAATGATAGATAAGGGATAGATAATAGTTAAAGGATAGAGATGATGGAGATAAAGAGATAGTTAACATGGATAGATAAAGAAGTCAAGTCATAGTATATAAATGATGGATAAGTAGATGAGGAGTAAGGCAGATGGATGGAGATGGAGAGAGAGAGAGAGAGACAGTCCCCAAAAGATGGGAACTAAGGAAGGCCTGGTGGGTACGGACTGGCAGCCTCGTGCCTCCCTCCATTCTTCGATCCATGAGGTCATGGGGCTCTTGTGACGTCATAGATGCTTCAGAGATCAAAGGGGCCACTGCTGAAAGCTCCATCCAAAGGGAGGGGGCACCCTCTGCTTGAGAAGCAGGGAGGGGGGGGTTCCCCGAGTCTGATCCCCAACAGGAACCCAAGACTGTTCCAGCAAGGCACCGTCCTCTGGGGGCCGTAAACCCAGCGGCTAGGGGCTTAGTCTACTCCAAAGCAGCTGAGTTTGTACTACAGGCTAGATCAGACTAAAATCGGGTGAGTAGCTGGGGGTCCGGCAGTGGTGGAAGCTGTCTCTTCTTGCCTTACCACATTGTATGAATTTGCCCGCCCTGTCAAAAAGGGCTCTCCAAAATTGGCAACTTTAAGGTTCGTGGACTTCAACTCCCAGAATCCCCCAGCCAGTCCACACTAACTTGATGGCGCCTAAGGGACCGAGTCCGGCCCTCTTCTTGACCAATTTGCGAGTCCTTCGGGAATGTTTTCCTTCTATCTCCCAGTCTCGCCTTCGGCCCTTGGATTTCCTGGTGGTGTCCCATCCAAGCATCTATCGCTGTTGATCTTGCTTAGCTTCCAGGCCTGGCTTGGGTCAGTCCAGCTCTGTCATCTCCTGACCTGGCTGACTTCTTTGGCAGTCCCTGGTGCCCTCTGAGCTGGGTGGTTTCTTTGCAGACGTTTCATGACCTGGCTAGGGAACGTCATCAGGGCTAGAAGGGAGGAGGAGGAGGAGGAGGAAGAAAAGAAAAAGAAGAAAGAAAGAGAAAGAAAGAAAGAAAGAGAAAGAAAGAGAAAGAAAGAAAGAAAGGAAAGAAAGAAAGGAAAGAAAGAAAGAAAGAAAGAAAGAAAGAAAGAAAGAAAGAAAGAAAGAAAGAAAGAGAGAAAGAAAGATTGGATTGTGGGGTCCCTGGTGCTCTCCGAACTGGGTGGTTTCCTTGCAGACGTTTCATGAACATCATCAGGGGTAGAAGGGAGGAGGAGGAGGAGGAGGAGGAGGAGGAGGAGGAGGAGGAGGAGGAGGAGGAGGAGGAGGAAGAAGAAGGAAGAAAAAGGAATATGGCGTCCTTGGGGCTCCCTGAACTTGGCTGTTTCCTTGCAGACGTTTCATGACCCGGCTGAGGAACATCATCAGGGCTAGGAAGGGGAATGGGGTTTGTGGGGAGGGGGAGGAGGACTATGGACCTTGGTGCTCTCCGAGCTGGCTGGTTTCCTTGCAGGCGTTTCCTGACCCAACTAGGCAACATCATCAGGGCTAGAAGGGGGGAGGAGGAGGAGGAGGAGAGGGAGGGAGGGGGATTGTGGGGTCCTTGGTGCTCTCCCCCTCCTACTACTGAGAATGTTCTCTGGCTGAAACGTCTGTAAGGAAACCTCCAAGCTCAGAGAGCACCAAGGACCCCACAATCTTTCTCCTCCTCCCTTCTAGCCCTGATGACGTTCCCTAGTTGGGTCATGAAACGTCTGCAAGGAAAGTGAGCATCGAGGAGCCCACAATCTTTCTCCCCCTCCTCCTTCCTCCCCCTCCCTTCTAGCGCTGATGGTGTTCCCTAGATGGGTCATGAAACGTCCGAAAGGAGACTGCCTAGCTCACAAAGTAGCAAGGACCCCCACAGTTCAACCCTTGCAAGAATTCTCTTCTTCGTTCGTTGACTCCTTTTGTTCAGGATGGGCGACGTGGACGCATTCTGTGGCCTTTGTGGTCCGCTGTCTCATGCACACCTGGCCCATATGTCTTGCTTTTAGCCAACAAGACCAGGAAGTGGAAGCCAGATTGCGGAGCAAATACGCCCTCATAGACAAGAACGACTTTGCGACACTGTCGGCCGTTCAGAAGGTAAGCAAATTAAAAATGGAGCTGGGGTTTCTTGTCCTGTTTGTGTTTCAAACGTTTTGAGGAAAACTCTGGTTTGGGAAGCGGAAGCTCAGAGTTTGGCCTGGTCCAGCGTGGAGACACAGTATCCAAGGAGTCTGACTCCTGCTCTTCGCCCTCCTCAGGCAGGAATAGTGGACGCTGACGGACATCTGGTTGGAGAAATGGACGGACAAGGGTTCGGCATCGGCTCGGCCCCTTTCTCCTCCAAGCCTGGCAAGAAAATGAAAGCCAAGAAAGGGAAAGAACAGACAAGGTTGGGTGGCTGCCCCTCCCTCCCTCCCTCCCTTCTCTCCTTCCTTTTCCTGCCGTGTGTCCTTCCTTCTTCCTCCCTCCCTCCCTTCGTTCCTCCATCCATCCATCCTTTACCTTCCCTCCATTCCTTCCTTCCTTCCCTCCTTCCTTTTTCTGTCCTGTGTCCTTCCTTTATTTCTTCCTCCCTCTTTCCCCTTCCTTCCTTCCTTCCTTCCTTCCTTCCTTCCTTCCTTCCTTCCTTCCTTCCTTCCTTCCTTCCTTCCCTCTCGCTCTCCCTCCCTCAGAGATACTGTGATGGGTGTAAGTACAAAGACAGATCATAACTGCTGTAACTTTGGAAGGTGACTAAATGAATGGTTGCAAGTTGAGGACTGTCCGTCCTCACCGTCCCCTAGTTTTTGACCTGCCACCACTGCCTCTGGGGAGACCCTGCCCGGCTGGAGCCTCTGAGGCCCTGGGGTGGCCCTGCCCACCTTCCCCAAAGGCTCCTCGGCTGGGCTCAGCCAACAGCCCGCCCCCTCCTGCTCCTCCTCCCGAGGCCCTGAGGCCGCCTCTCTTTGCCTTCCAGCCCCACGGCTCGCAAGGAAGGCCTGGGGAGCCCTCTTTCCGGGAAGGATCTGGAGATGCTTTCGGGATCTCGCAGCCAAGTGGCGGCCGCCGCCAAAGAGCAGGAAGGAAAAGACGCTCTGCTCCGAGACCAGGAGGCCTCCAGCCTGGACACGCATCGCTCTGAGTCGGCGCCAAGAGACGACAGCAGCATCAGACCCAGGTAGCTTTTCACGGGGGTCTCCTTTTTGCTTCCCAGTTTAGGCTCAGGTGGTCCCTTTGCGCAGGAGACAGCGTTTCCGTCACCAGGGAGGTGTAACACCATAGCTTGTACGAATGAACCTGGGCAACAGGGGAAGAGATGCCACTTGGGAAAGGGTCAGATAAGAGACAGCAGAGCCCAGAGCTGTATAACGGACACAGGAAGACACTCAAAAGGGACTCCCCCTAGTTTGAAAAGGAGAAGGGTGCAAGGGTAGGTGGGAAAGACCTTGGGGGACCGAGCGAAGGGATGCAGCTTAGGGATCGTTCGGATAAGAGGCCGCAGGGCCCACAGCTGTATGACGGAGGGGGGGAAAGAAAGATAAAAGAGACCCACCCTAGTTTCTACATGGGTATACAGGTAGGTGGGAAAGACCTTGGGGGACCGAGCGAAGGGATGCAGCTTAGGGATCGTTCGGATAAGAGGCCGCAGGGCCCACAGCTGTATAACGGAGGGGGGGAAAGAAAGATAAAAGAGACCCACCCTAGTTTCTACATGGGTATACAGGTAGGTGGGAAAGACCTTGGGGGACCGAGTGAAGGGATGCAGCTTAGGGATCGTTCGGATAAGAGGCCGCAGGGCCCACAGCTGTATAACGGAGGGGGGGAAAGAAAGATAAAAGAGACCCACCCTAGTTTCTACATGGGTATACAGGTAGGTGGGAAAGACCTTGGGGGACCGAGCGAAGGGATGCAGCTTAGGGATCGTTCGGATAAGAGGCCGCAGGGCCCACAGCTGTATAACGGAGGGGGGGAAAGAAAGATAAAAGAGACCCACCCTAGTTTCTACATGGGTATACAGGTAGATGGGAAAGACCTTGGGGGACCGAGCGAAGGGATGCAGCTTAGGGATCGTTCGGATAAGAGGCCGCAGGGCCCACAGCTGTATGACGGAGGGGGGGGGAAGAAAGATAAAAGAGACCCACCCTAGTTTCTACATGGGTATACAGGTAGGTGGGAAAGACCTCGGGGGACCGAGCGAAGGGATGCAGCTTAGGGATTGGTCGGATAAGAGGCCGCAGGGCCCACAGCTGTATGATGGAGGGGGGGGAAAGAAAGATAAAAGACACCCTCCATAGATTGTAGATGGGTATACGGGGATGTGGGAAAGACCTTGGGAGACGGCCTAAAAAAAAGGGTCGGGCAAAAGAGAAGGCCATCCGATAACAGACCACCGAGCCCAGAGCTGTATAACGGGCGGAGAAAGACACTCAAAAGGGACCCTCCCTAGTTTGTAGATGGGTGTAAGGGTACGTGGGAAAGACCTCGGGGGACCGAGCGAAGGGATGCAGCTTAGGGAACGGTCGGATAAGAGGCTGCAGGTCCCCACAGCTGTATAAGGGAGGGGGAAGGAGGCGCAGAAGGAAACCTCTCTCAGGCTTTAAAAAGAGATAGTGGGAGATTCGTATTTTCGGACAGCAGTGACTTAGCCATCTGCTGCAGCTGCCAAAAAGGCCAACGCAGTCCTGGGCTACATCAACAGAGGGATAGCATCAAGGTCACGTGAAGTGTGAGTACCGCTTTAGAGAGACCACCCTTGAAAGACCACATCCAGAGAAGAGCAACAAACACGATTAGGGGGCTGGAGGCTACACTGAGGGAACTGGGTATGGCCAGTCTAAGGAAAACAAAGGAGCAGGGGTGACAGGATAGCAGAGTTCCAACTTTTGAGGAGTTGCCATAAAGGGGGGGGGAAGGGGGCGGACGGGGGGGTCAAGCTATTCTCCAAAGCACCGGAAGGCCGGACAAGAAGCAACGGATGGAAACTAACTCAGAAGAGAAGCAGCCTGGAATTAAGGAGGAATTTCTTGGCAGTGAGAACAACCAGTGCCACCAGAAGTTATGGGTGATCCAACACTGGAGGTTTTTAAGAAGTGTTTGGATAGCCACTTGTCTGAAATGGTATAGGGCCTCATACCTGAGCAGAGGGTTGGACTAGATGACCTCCACGGTCCCTTCCAACTCTGTAATTCTGTGATTCTGTAATGGTCTCCTGCTCGAGAAGGGGGTTGGACTACATGACCTCCAAGGTCCCTTCCAACTCTGTCATTCTATGACTTGCAAGATTCTGTTAATGTAGTTTTACAGTCACGTAGAATTAGTTTATCTGGTCCTGTTTCTTGTCTGTCTACTTGCAAAGAGTGACAATAACAGGATAAATTAAGTACGCAGTTGTAGTAAATTGACAAGAGTCACCCAGGTCAGATGGGCAGTCCTGAAAACGAATCAATCAGTTACAGGTAGTCCTTGCCTTAACAACCACAACTGAGTCGAAAATTTGCTAAGCAAGACAGTTGTTAGGTGAGCTGTCCACGTTTTACAAACTGCCACAATTCTTAAGTGAATCCCTGCAGTCGTTAAGTTAATAACACGGTCGTTAAGCGAATCTGGCTTCCCACATTGACTTTGCAAGTTAGAAGGTCGCAAAAGGGGATCACATGGCCCCTGGACGTGCAACCCATCATAGATACGAGTCAGTTTTACCAAGTGTCTGGATTTGGATTGTGTGAGCTTGGGGATGTTGCAACGTTTGTAAGCGTGAAAAAACAGCCCTAGGTCCCTCTTTTCATTGCCGTTGTAACTTCGAACGGTCACTAAACGAATGGTTGTAAGTTGAGGACCACCTGTAGTTAACAAAAGAGCTAATTCTTGCCCCTCGTCCGTCTCTCTCTCTCTCTCCCCGGGGCAGCTCCCCGCCGGCCAGGACATCGGCCTTTGAGGACTTCAAAAACGAACGCGGCAGCGAGATCAACCGCATCTTCAAGGAGAACAAAAGCATCCTGAACAACCGCAAGAGGAGACTCAGCGAGGTCATCCAGAGGATCAACCTGGTCAAGCAGGAGATGGACGCCGCCCACCAAGCGCTCGAGATCCAAAAACTGGAGCGGGAGCAACAGGGTGAGAAGTTTGCTTGGCATCCCAGTTTGGCAGCCGGTGGAACTCCTGGCCAGCAGACCAGCAGAGGCGGGCTTTTGCTCCAGCTCAGAGCTCCGTTTCATTCCAGGCGAGTACCTGAACGAGGAAGGCCAGATCATCATCGACGAAGAGGAGTTCCTCCTCATGATGAAGCTGAAGGAGCTCAAGAGGCAGTACCGGGACGATTACGGCCAGCTGCAGGACCTCCGCTCCGAGGTCCAGTACTGCCAAAGCCTGGTGGATCAGTGCCGCAACCGGCTACTCACAGGTGGGGCCAGGTGCTGACCGCGGAGGCCTTGCCCCGCCTGCGGAAGCGGTGGGCACTTCGAGGGTGGGTGGGTGGGTGGGTGGTGGTGCCAGGCCTCCTGGCCCAGGAAGAAGGACACGGGAAGTAGTCTAGCCCTTTCTTCCTTCCTTCCTTCCTTCCTTTCCTTCCTTTCCTTCCTTCCTTCCTTCCTTCCTTCCTTCCTTCCTTCCTTCCTTCCTTCCTTCCTTCCTTCCTTCCTTCCTTCCTTCCTTCTTTCCTCCTTTCCTTCCTTCCTTCTTTCCTCCTTTCCTTCCTCCCTTCCTTTCTCCCTCCCTCCCTCCCTGTGGTGGGATCCCAGCTAGACTCCAGGAAGGCAAGAGGGGCCAGGGTTAGAGGCCTTGCCCAACAGGAAGCACCCCAGGCCTCTCTCACACACCCCCACCCCCCAGAACCCCTGAATCCCTCTCTGACCATCCCCAGGGACACGCAGCCAGTCTGGCCAGGTTCTTGTAACCCACACACTCCAGCTTGAGACCATTCACACGTGGGCTTCCCCTGGCTTTCCTCCTGGCACTGCAAGCAAACACACACACACACAGACACACACCCCCTCCGGTCTCTCAGCTTCTCACAAATGGCTTCGCTCAGCCTGGCTCTTCTTCTCCCATCCTCTCCCCCCCCCCCGCCCGCCACAGAGTTTGACATCTGGTATAACGAGTCCTTCCTGATTCCGGAAGAGGTCAAGGAAGCCCTGCGGCCCGGAGGATCCATCAGGCTTGGCATGATCCCCATGAACAGAGTCCTCACCCTGGTAAGTCGCCCAGGGCCGCCTGCTGGCTTGGAGCAGCTGAAAACCCATGGGGGGGGAGGAGGAGCAGCCTGGAGCTGCCAAGGAGGAGCTTCCTGATCATTAGAGCAATTAGTCCGTGGAAGGAGTCGCCTCCCGAGGTGGACAGCTGTTTGTGTGAAGTGGTACAAGGCAGGGGTGTCAAACTGCCGGCAATGGGGGGAAAGCTCCGACGACGACTTGCGCGACGTCACGTGACGTTGCCAGTTTCACATGTCTGGTAGAGGGTCTCCTGCCTCAGCGGGGGGTGGGGGGGGGTTGGACTAGAAGGCCTCCAAGGTCCCTTCCCACCCTGTTATTCTGTGAAATTACTGTGGCCCTGCAAAGCCAGGGAAATCTGATTGGAGGGAAGAAAAACCGTGGAAGTTGCTGGAGTGGAGAGAGAGAGAGAGACAGAGAGGGAGGGAAGGATTTTTAAGGGGGAGGGAACCTGCTCCTGAATTGTTCCTTCTGCAGAGACCCCCCAGCACGGTCAGGCGGGGCTTCCTGATCTGGGATACTGTTGTGGGATGTTCTTGTGCAGGTGTGAACAAATGCACACTCACGGCTTCCCACGATTGTTCCTAAATTCCTGCTCGTGAGCGGGAGGCCTTAAGTCAGCGTCTCTGAACCTCAGCATCTTTAAGGCTCGTGGACTTCAAATGGGTGTAGCCACCAGGTTGACTTTTTTAGGAGAGTCAGCGTGCTTTGAGATGGGGGGAATTCAGCCGCTAGGATTCCCCAGGCAGCCAGGGCGATGCTATGTAGTTTGAGAGCACCAAGGACCCCACAGTCCTCCTCCCCCCTTCAAGCACTGACCACGTCTCCTAGTGGGGTCATGAAAGGTCTGCAAGGAAGGTCTCCAAGCTCAGAGAGCACCAAGGACCCCACAGTCCTTCCTCCTCCTCCTCCTCCTCCTCCTCCCTTCTAGCCCTGATGATGTTCCCTAGTTGGGTCACGAAACGTCTGCAAGGAAACCACCCAGTTCGGAGAGTACCAAGGACCCCACAGACGTCTTCTTCTTCTTCTTCTTCTTCTTCTTCTTCTTCTTCTTCTTCTTCTTCTTCTTCTTCTTCTTCTTCTTCTTCTTCTTCTTCTTCTTCTTCTTCTTCTTCTTCTTCTTCTTTCTCCTCTTCTTCTTCTTCTTCTTCTTCTTCTTCTTCTTCTTCTTCTTCTTCTTCTTCTTCTTCTTCTTCTTCTCCCTCCTCCTCCTCCTCCTCCTCCTCCTCCTCCTCCTCCTCCTCCTCCTCCTCCCTTCTAGCCCTGATGACGTTCCCTAGTTGGGTCACGAAACGTCTGCAAGGAGACCCAGGACCCCACAGTTGGCCAACCTCAACCGATCCTCCACAATTCGCATGCTGCCAGCTACAGCACCCCCCCCACCCCAAATGTCTGCGCTGTTGCTCCTTGGAATCCCCCTCCCCTTTCAGCCTGCCCCTCTCCCCCCCCCCCCCGACAGGACGAAGACGAGCAAGAGAGATTCGACCGGATGCAACAGGAAGTTCTGCCTTTCTGCCCAGCTTCCGTTTCCTTCTATAACGCCAAAGCAAAGGTGGACCGCAAGGTAAGTCGCCCAGGGCCCTGCGGGTACTCAACCCCTGCCCACAACCGAGCCCAAAATTTTATGTTGCTAAGTGAGACCGTCGTTAAGTGAATTTTGCCCCGTTTTACGACCTTTCTTGTCCCAATTGTTAAGCGAATCACCACTGTTTAGTAAATCCAGCTCCCCCCTTTAACTGCTCGTCAGAAGGTCGCCAGAGGGGATCACGGGACCACCGCGACCGTCATAAACACGAGTTGGTGGCCAAGAGAGCTGGACTTTGGTCACGTGACCCCGGGGATGCTGTGACGGTGGTCAAGTGTGAAAAACGGTCCCTTTCTCTCACTGCCCTGGGAACCTCAAACTGTCACTAAACAAACGGTCGTAAGTCGAGGACCACCTCCCATTTCTCTCTCTCTCTCTCTCTCTCTCTCCTTCGAAAGCACAAGTACTCTCGGGCCATGACCGCCTTCGAGCAAATGAGGAAGAAGCCGGGATCCGTCCAAGCCGCGGTGAAGAACAAGCCTCCATCCGTCCAGGACGTGGTGTAGCCGAAGGGAGGACCATGCCGGCCTTGTTCCTTACAAGAAGTCGCAACTTTATTTTTTATTTCCTTGCCTGTAAATGTTCAGAACTAGCAGGATAATAAATCTTTTGAGGATTTCTATGCATTGATAAACGCACCAGCCCCCCCCTCCCCCGGCTGGCCTCACCCAAGTAGCCTTATTAACAGGGGGTTTGTCACAGTTCACAGTCAGCCCTCGAATTTGCAAAAAAAACAAACCACGACACCAATCTGGGGAAATTGCCGAGACTTTGGAAGTGAGACTTCAAATTTCAGGGAGACATTCAGTAAAATGCAGTTCAGTGTTGAGGAAAGTGAGGTTTCACCCTTAGGCAATGTGGAGCTGTAGAATCGGAGGTGCCCGACTCAATACAGGCCGTCCTTGACTTACAACAGGCCACTTAAGTGACCGTTCAGAGTTGCAACGGCCCTGAAAAAAATGTGACTCGGGACCACTGTTCACACTTAACGGCCGTTTGCAGCACTCGCCACAGTCCCGTGGTCAAAGTTCAGACGCTTGCCAGACTGGCTCATATTTACGACGGCCGCAGCCTCCCGGGGTCACACGATCCACTCTTGCCAAGTCCACGGGGAAGCCAGGTTCACTTAACAACCATGTGACTAACTTAACAACCGCAGTGATTCGCCTAACGAGGGTGGCGAGAAGGGTCATAAAATGGGGCAAAGCTCACTTAGACGAACGTTTCACTGAGCAACGGAAATATTGGGCTCAGCTGCGGTCCTAAGTCGAGGACTGCCTGTATCGGGAGCTACGGAAAATACCTGGAAAACCCCTTTATTATTTTATAGAGATAAAGGATGATGAAGGTTTGTAGCTGGTGTAACGTGCAGAGCGATTTACATTACAGTAAGAAAGTTAAATCTCGCAAGCTGCCTGGGACTGTTTTACATAGCTAGTCCTCGACTTAACAGCGGCTCATTCAGTGACCGTCTGAGGTTAACAACGGCACTGAACAAAGTCGCTCACCCCCCATTTTTCACCCTTAACGACCTCGTGAGAGATCAAAGTCAAGATGCTAGTCAGCCGACTCGTCACGGTTGCAGGACCCTGGGGTCAGGTGATTGCAACATCCCCGTGGTCACATGACCAAAATTTGGTTGCCTATAGAGGTAGTCCTCGACTTATAACTGTTCACTTAGTGACCAAAGTGACAACGGCAGTGGAAAAAGTCACTTTGGGGCGTTTTTCACTCTTACGACCACTGCAGGATCCCCCGTGATTCCTTGATCGAAACTTGGATGTTTGCCAACTGGCATACAGAGGTAGTCCTTGACTTATAACAGTTCACTTAGCGACCGTTCGAAGTTACAACAGCACTGAAGGAAGGGACGTATGACTGTTTTTCACCCTGGCGACCCTTGCAGCATTCCCTGTGCTCAGGTGATCAAAATTCAGATGCCTGGCAACTGACTCGGACTTAAGACGGTTGCAGTGCCCCAGGCTCGCCTGATCCCCTTTTGCAAGCCAAGTCAACTGTGGTGAGAAAGGTTATAAATTGGGGAAAATTCACATAACAAAAATTTTGAGCTCAGTTGTGGTCGTAAGTCGAGAACTACATGTACTAGTAACTGAGTAGTAATTCGGAGTCCTAGTGGACAATGACTTAAATAGGAGCCAGCCGTGTGCTGCAGCTGCCAAAAAAGCCAACACAGTGCTGGGCTGCATTAACAGAGGGATAGAATCGAGATCACGTGAAGTGCTAATACCACTTTACAACGCCTTGGTAAGGCCACACCTGGAATACTGCATCCAGTTTTGGTCACCACGATGTGAAAAAGATGTCGAGACTCTAGAAAGAGTGCAGAGAAGAGCAACAAAGATTGGGGGACCGGAGGCTAAAACATACAAGGAACGACTGCTGGAATTGGGGGTGTCCAGTTTAATGAGGGATTAAGGGGTGATGTGACCAGCAGTCCCCCAGTATTTGAGATCTCCACCTGTTCTCCAAAGCACCTGCAGGCAGGACAAGAAGCAAGAAGGATGGGAACTAACCCAAGGAGGGGTCAGCCTAGATCTAAGGAGAGATTTCCTGAAGGTGAGAATAATTAACCAGTGGAACTGCTTGCCTCCAGAAGTTATGATTGCTCTAACACTGGAGGTCTTTAAGAATTCAGGCACTTGGCAACCGGGATGCATTTATGACGGTTGCAGAGTCCCAGGGTCACGTGATCTCCATTTGCGACCTCCCCAGCTGGCTTCCGAAAAGCAGTCAATGGGGAAAGCCTGATTCACTTAATGACCGCCTGATTCACTTAACAAGTGCAGCGGTTCACTTTTTTTGTGTGTCAAAAGAAAAGTCATAAAGCCAGGAATGACTTATTTAACATCCATGAGGACAGCAGTGTATAAGCCCCATTGCTGTCTTGCTTTACAACGGACATTGAGTTCCCTATGGTGGCCATAATTCGAGAACTCCCAGTATTAATAAAATTAGGCGGGCACCTTTCCCCCAAAATCCTTTCCAAATAAACTATGGTTGAAGCTCTTTTATTATGGTTTTATGAAAACCTCAGCAACTTTTCTGGATAAATTTGATAATTCTTTTCAACTTTCCCATATTTTTTTTCCCCCTCTTCAAAGTAAAACTGAAAAATACCATTTCGGTTCTCATGGTCAGTTCCTAAATTCTTCCCTGGAGGCCAAATCGCTGCCTTGCCCTTCATTCCTGGCTTATCGGCAGAAGCCGCCTTTCCCACACTCCAGGGTCTTCCTTTGAGCGGCCGCAAAGGCTGAGATTTCATCTGGACAACACAGGGGATTAAGGGAGTAAAAAACAGGTCTGGTAGAGAAAGCAAAGCAGAGGGCAAGCGATAAAAAGCTCCAGGAATGAAGTGGATAACAAAAAGGAGAGATAAGGTGGGTCGGTTTTGAAAAAAGACCACAGGGCACCAGTACACAACCTGTGTAAAGGGACAGCAGAAACATGCGGGACTTAACTAGGATTAGGAGAAAACCAGGTCAAAAGTGAGGCTGATTTAGAGGCCATGGGAAGCCTCCCCCCCCCCCCCGCCGCCGCCCCCGCCCAGGATCTTTTGGAAAATCCAGGGTGGTGCAGCTATTTCTCTGAAATATTTCAGGTGCCTCTGGATGGGGGGGGGGGAGGATGTTCTCCAGGTAGACTGCAATTCTCTGTCACTTGCAATTTACAGAGTCCAGTGGCCACTGAATACAGGGGTCTCCCAACAGAGTATGTGTAACTCAGGGTTGCACTATGGCAGGGGTGTCAAACTCAATTTCCTTGAGGGCCGCATCAGCATTGCGGTTGCCCTCAAGGGGCCGGGTGGGTGTGGCCTGGGTGGGCGTGGCCTATTGGGTGGGCGTGGCTAGAGTGCGTATGGCCTACTGGGTGGGCGTGGCCAGCTCTACATCGTTCGCATCAAGGGTGCCTATGGGGGGGCCTGGGCAGGAGTGGGACAGATCTGAGGGTCTCTGGCAGAAGGAGGGTCTCTGGGCCAGGGCCAAGGCAGTGGGGGCCGTTCCTTCACTGTTTCCAGGATGGCTTCGCGGGCCGCATGAAACCACTTCGCAGGCCGGATCTGGCCCCCGGGCCTTGTGTTTGACATGTCTGCACTATGGGGTCCTTGGTGGTTCTCTGGGTTTGGTGGTTTCCTTGCAGGCCTTTCATGACCCAACCAGGGAACGTCATCAGCGCTAGGAGGAGAAGGAGGGGGGAGAGGAAGAGGAAGGACTATGGGGTCCCTGTGTGCTCTCTGGGCTGGGTGGTTTCCTTGCACACATCTCATGACCCAACTAGGGAACGTCATCAGAGCTAAAAGGGAGGAGGAGGAGGAAGAGGAGGAGGAGGAGGAGGAGGAGGAGGAGTAGGAAAGGACTGTGGGGCCCTGGGTGTTCTCTGAGCTTTCTTCTTGCAGACCTTTCATGGCTTGACTAAGTAACATCATCAGTACTATGGACTGACACATGATGGACACGTGATCAAAATTTGAAAGCTTAGCAGTTCATTGAGTGACCGTTCAAAGTTACAACAGTACTGGAAAAAGTTCCTGATTTCTGTTTTTCACACTTAATGAACTTTGCAGCATCCCCAGGGTCACGTGATCAAAATTCAGATTCTCAGCAAGTGGCTCATTTGCATGACGGCCGCCGTGTCCCGGGGTCACGTGACCACCCTTGGATGACCTTCTGACCAGCGAGGTCCATGGGGGAGACAGGTTCACTTCACAGCGGTCCAACTTAAAAACTGCTGTGATTCCCTTAGCAATTGTGGCAAGAAAGGTCATAAAATGGGACAAAACTCATTTAACAACTGTTGCCTAGCAACAGAAATTTTGGGCTCAACTTTGGTCGTAAGTCGAGGACTACCTATCGGTAAAAGAAGCCCCAGAAGCTAACAGCCACCGGTTCTCCAGTCGCTTTTCAGCTTGTCACCTTGTGGGGACAGCAAGCACAACAGGATCACAACAATTTTCTCTTTCTATACAAGAGGTTTGCAGCGTCAATATTGGCTTAATTCCTCCCTCCCTCCTTTCTTCCTTCCTTCTTTTCTTTTCCTTTCTTCTTCCTTCCTTCCTTCCTCTCTCCCTTCCTTCTTTTCTTTTCCTTTCTTCTTCCTTCCTTTCTTCTTCCTCCCTTCCTTCCTTCCTCCCTTCCTTCCTCCCTCCCTTCTTCCTTCCTCTCTCCTTCCTTCTTTTCTTTTCCTTTCTTCCTACTTCCTTTCTTCTTCCTTCCTTCTTCTTTCCTTCCTTCCTTTTCCTTCCTCCCTCCTTCCTTCCTTCTTCCTCCCTCCCTTCCTTTTCCTTCCTTCCTTCTTTCTTCTTCCTTCCTTCCTTCCTTTTTTCTTCCTCCCTCCTTCCTTCCTTTCTTCTCTTCCTTTCTTCCTTTTCCTTCTTTTCTTCCTCCCTCCCTTCTTCCTTCTTTTCTTTTCCTTTCTTCTTCCTTCCTTTCTTCTCTTTCTCCCTCCTTCCTTCCTTCTTCCTTTCTTCTCTTCCTTTCTTCCTTCTTTTCCTTCTTTCTTCCTCCCTCCCTCCCTTCTTCCTTCCTTCTTTTCTTTTCCTTTCTTACTTTCCTTCCTTCTTTCTTCCTTCTTCCTCCCTTCCTTCCTTCTTCCTCCCTTCCTTCCTCCTCCCTTCCTTCTTCCTCCCTCCCTCCCTTCCTCCTTCCTTCCTTTCTTCTTTCTTCCTCCTTCCTTCCTTCCTTCTTTCTTCCTTCTTTTCCTTTCTTCCTCTCTCCCTTCTTTTCTTCTCCTTTCTTTTTCCTTCCTTTTTCCTTTCTTCTTTCTTCCTCCCTTCCTCCTCCCTTCCTTCTTTCCTTTCTTCTTTCTTCCCTTCCTCCCTCCCTCCCTCCCTTCTTCCTTCTTTCTTCCTCCCTTTTTCCTTTCTTCTTACATCCTTACTTCTTCCTTCTTTCTTCCTCCCTCCCTTTTCCTTTCTCCTTCCTTTCTTCTTCCTTCCTTCCTTCCTTCCTTCCTTCCTTCCTTCCTTCCTTCCTTCCTTCCTTCCTTCCTTCCTTTCCTTCCTTCCTTCCTTCCTTCCTTCCTTCCTTCCTTCCTTCCTTCCTTCCTTCCTTCCTTCCTCCCTTCCTTCCTTCCCTGTTCTCCTATTTCCTATTTGGTAATGAAATGCTTACAAGGAAACCGCCAGGCTCAGAGAGCACCAAGGGCCCCACAGTCCTCCTCCTCCTCCTCCTCCTCCTCCTCCTCCTCTCTGCTCTTCATCTTGCTGCAGACCTGCCAGTCACTCCCACCTTGGCCAATCTGGAATTATTCTGTAGACTTGGACCCCAAAAGACGGAAGCAGGCACCGGACGTTTCAGGGACAAAATTAGTGGCTAAGAACTGGGAAGCCTGCCTGTCTTCCTCCCCCACCCCCAAAAGTGCAGGAGTGGGTAATTCCCCACCTTCAGCCAAGAGAGCTCAAAACGCATCACAAAAGGCGCACCTTTGTTCAACTGGCCCCCACCTGGTCACATGGAGAAGGACGGAGGTTAGAAGAACAAAGACAGCCATCCAGGAAGGAAAAAAACAAAAGTTTTGGGGTTTTGTGCCCTATCCCAAAAACATTTGCCAGAAGCACTGCCAGGAAAGGAAATTGAGCATTCATTATCTTTTAAGAAGGCAGTGATTGTTATGGAAACACTTTGGATCATCTCCACTTTAAAAAATAACACTATAACAGAGTTGGAAGGGACCTTGGAGGTCATCTAGTCCAACCCCCTGCTCAGCCAGGAAACCCCACACCATTCAAATGAAACGGCTGTCCAGTCTCTTCTTAAAAACTTCCAGTGTTGGAGCATTCACAGCTTCTGGAGGCAGGTAGTTCCACTGGTTAATTGTCCTAACAGTCAGGAAATGTCTCCTTAGTTCTAGGTTGCTTCTCTCCTTGGTCAGTTTCCATCCGTTGCTTCTTGTCCGCTTTGGAGAATAGCTTGACTCCCTCTTCTTTGGGGCAGCCCCTGAGATATTGGAACATGGCTATCATGTCCCCCCTAGTCCTTCTCTTCATTAAACTAGACATACCCAATCCCAGCAACCGTTCCTTATATGTTTTAGCCTCCAGTCCCCCAATCATCTTTGTTGCTCTTCTCTGCACCCTTTCTTGACTCTCGACATCTTTTTATTACAGCTGTAGTCTTATTAGGCCATTTGTAATTTATACTTCTATAGGAGAAGCAGCACGCAAGGCCTTGAAGCATGCTAAGCGGGGCCAGACTGGGTGACCAGCTGGATGGGTGGACAGCCTGAGACATTGAAAATATACTGCTGGGTGGTCTTCTATGGCAAGCCTAGATTGCATATTGACAAGCGGAGACATCACCTTGCTGAAAAAAGTCTGTCAGATAGTCAGATAGTCCTTGACTTACAAAGGTTCATTCAGCGACCGTTCAAAGTTACAACAGCACTGAATAAAGGGAATTATGAGCGTTTTTCACAATTACTGACCATTGCAGCATCCCTGTGGTCATTTGATCTTGACAACTCATATTTATGACGGTTTCGATGTCCTGGGGTCATGTGGTCCCCTCTTCAAACCTTCTGACAAGCAGACTCAATGAAGATTCACTTGGCATCCGTGTTGCTAAGTTAACAACTTCAGCGATTCACTTAACGCCTGTGGCAAGAAAGGTCGTTAAATGGGGCAAAACTCACTTAACTGTCTTGCTTAGGAAATTTTGGGCTTAATTGTGGCTGTAAGTCAAGGACTATAATCAAAGCTATGGTTTTCCCAGTTGTTAAATGTTGGTTAGTTACTTGTTAACTATGGTTAATTGGTCCATAAGGAATGCTGAACGCTGAAGAATTGATGCTTTCGAATTGTGGTGCTGGAGAAGACAGCCAAGAGTCCCTTGGACACCAATGAGATCCAATCAGTTGATCCTAAAAGAAACCAAAACTGGCTCTTCTTTGGGATCCATAAAGGAGAAAATTTGTAGCTCGGGATTGAAATGATGCTTTCTGAGCTGGGCAGTTTTCTTGCAGATGTCCCAGGACACAAGTAGGTCATATCATCAGTTGTACAGGGGAGGAGGAGGAGGAGGAGGAGGAGGAAGAGGAGGAGGAGGAGGAGGAGGAGGAGGGGAGGAGGAGGACTGTGGGGTCCGTGGTGCTCTCTGATCTTGATGGCTTTCTTGCAGATGTTTCATGACCCAACTAGGCAACATCATCAGTGCTGGGAGGGGGGAGAGGAGGAAGAGGAAATGGAGGAGGAGGAAGAGGAGGAGGAGGAGGAGGACTGTGGGGTCCGTGGTGCTCTCTGATCTTGATGGCTTTCTTGCAGATGTTTCATGACCCAACTAGGCAACATCATCAGTGCTGGGAGGGGGAGAGGAGGAAGAGGAAATGGAGAAGGAGGAGGAGGAGGAAGAGGAGGAGGAGGAGGAGGGGAGGAGGAGGACTGTGGGGTCCGTGGTGCTCTCTGATCTTGATGGCTTTCTTGCAGATGTTTCATGACCCAACTAGGCAACATCATCAGTGCTGGGAGGGGGGAGAGGAGGAAGAGGAAATGGAGGAGGAGGAAGAGGAGGAGGAGGAGGAGGAGGAGGAGGAGGACTGTGGGGTCCGTGGTGCTCTCTGATCTTGATGGCTTTCTTGCAGATGTTTCATGACCCAACTAGGCAACATCATCAGTGCTGGGAGGGGGGAGAGGAGGAAGAGGAAATGGAGGAGGAGGAAGAGGAGGAGGAGGAGGACAACGACAATGATGTCCATGTTACTCTCTGAGCTTGGTGGCTTTCTTGCAGATGTTTCAAGACCCAACTAGGCAACATCATTAATGCTAGTGGAGTGGAATATTCTTTGAAAGGACCGATACCAAAGCTGAATCTCAAATACTTTGGCCACTAAAGAAGGATTTAGAAACCCTGATGTTGGGAACGATGGAAGAGAAATGGAGGAGATGGTTAGACAGGGTCATCAAAGCAGCGAACATGAATTTGGGCAATCTCCGGAGAGAGGACAGTAGGGGTCCTGGCATCTTGTGATCCATGGGGATCAGAGGAACAACTTAGCAACTCAACAAGGCGACAGTGTCTTCATGATCATGGTGAAGAAAATGGCCTGGATGCATCAGAGGGATTGACCTCCTGACCTCACTTGAAAAATGTCAAGTGGATTCAATATCTGTGTGGTTTTCAATAATCCAAAAGATTCAAGGTTCTCCAGAAATATTTTTCTGGGATTTTCTGGATTACCCCAGTGTGACCATGTGATGATTCTGAGACCAATCGAGGCAGGTTTGATGTTAACCACTAAGCTGGCCAAGTCCAGATATTCTAAATTGGTGGGCCTCAGGTCATTATAATGATGGTTTGTTCCTTGAGTGAGAACTCTGGGTTGATTCATTCCAGGGAAAAACTGTTTGCCTCTCTGGCTGATTGTGGTCTACCCATTCTCAAGTGTCTTCTCCACCACCCATGTTCAAAAGGATCTGTTTGTCTGTCTGCCGTCCATCCGTCTGTCCATCCACCCATCCTTCTTCCTTATCCATCCACCCATCCTTCTTATCCATCCATCCTTCTTCCTTATCCATCTATCCATCCATCCATCCTTCTTCCTTATCCATCCATCCATCCTTCTTATCCATCCATCCACCCATCCATCCTTCTTCCTTATCCATCCATCCATCCATCCATCCATCCATCCATCCATCCTTCTTCCTTATCCATCCATCCATCCTTCTTCCTTATCCATCCATCCATCCTTCTTCCTTATCCATCCATCCATCCTTCTTCCTTATCCATCTATCCATCCATCCATCCTTCTTCCTTATCCATCCATCTATCCTTCCTTATCCATCCATCCATCCTTCTTCCTTATCCATCCATCCATCCTTCTTCCTTATCATCCATCCATCCATCCATCCATCTTTATCCATCCATCCATCCATCCATCCTTCTTCCTTATCCATCCATCCATCCATCCATCCTTATCCATCCACCCATCCATCCTTCTTCCTTATCCATCCATCAATCTTTCTTATCCATCCATCCATCCATCCATCCATCCATCCATCCATCCATCCATCTTATCTGTCAGGCCTGCTTTGCTGTCACCCTGCCATTAAATGCAAGGGAGGGGAAAGGCAATTGAGGAAGTAAAGATTGGACATGGGAACATGTGGGTGGATAATGGGAGGGTGGATTTTCAGGGTGGCAGGAACCAGAGATGCTGATCCAGACTAAACTGGGTCCAAAAAAAAACCAGGGACAAAGCCCGAGAACGGTGTGCCAAACCGCAGGGAGAAGCGCCAAACAGCCCAGCTGTTCCCAAAAGATCAGAAAGGCCTCCCACTGGACATGGTTGGCCCACGTGGGAGGGGGAGAGCCAGGGAATGGGTGGGGAAGGATATTCAGATCTCGCTTGACTTTCTCTTGAGTAAAAGATCCTTTCACTTCAAACAAATGGAGTCCAGGTCTTTCTTTCCTAAACGTCTGAGTTGGGACCAGCCTGACATTCAACACCCATCCATCCATCCACCCTTCATCATCCATCCTTCTTCATTATCCATGCATGCATCCATCCTGCTTCCTTACCCCTCCACCCCTCCATCCTACTTTTTTGCTCCATCCATCCATCCCTTGGTTCATTCTTCCTTATCATTCCATCCATCTATCCATCCTTATCCATCCATCCATCCACCCTTCATCATCCATCCAACCGTCCCTCTATCCTTTTTCCTTAGCCATCCATCCCTCCGCCCATTCTTCCTTATCTATCCATCCATCCATCCCTCTTTTTATGTAGTGGGTTGCTTCTCATAGCATTGCTTTATTGCAACAGGCAGGTAATGGCCAATACTTATACACTTAAGCCCTCAGGTGTTCACCTAATTACCTGACTGGAATCTTCCGCCCAAATAGGAATGTTCCCGCCCGAAACCGTTGGGACTAACCGTCAGGTGCCCCTGAGGGCTGGCCTGGGCTTGGCAGGAAATGCCGGCTTAGCTTCTCCACAATAGGGGTGTGTGTGTGGGGGGTGTGTGTGTGTGTGTGTGTGTCCAGTGGCTTAGCATCTTTACAATACAGTCCATATCCATCCATCTGTCCATCCTTCATCCATCCATCCATTCCTTTACAATACAGTCCATATCCATCCATCTGTCCATTCCTTCATCCATCCATCTCTCAATCCTTCCATCCATTCCTCCCTCCATCCTTATCCATCCATCCATCCATCTATCCATCCTTTAAGGGAGCTGATCCTACATGGCTTAGTTACATATTTCCATAAACCCCAAATAGTGTCCACTGAGAGTTTATATTAAATGTGAAATCCGTTTGAATTTTTTTAAAAATTGTCAGGATTGCACGGCTTGCATATTGATTTGTTTGTATCCTTTTATTTTATAAATCACGGTTATTTACAGTGTTACCCTGTGATAAGATGGGTGGGTAGCGAATAAATTTGATAAACAAACAAACATGCCTGATCCTCCTTCCTCAATTTTCCCCTCCAACGATCGCCCTGCAAGCTGAGATCAATTATTCATTATACATACGTTTATAAATCTACAGTTAAAAATTGTACACCTAGTTCTGGGGCGAAGCTTTGTGCAAAAAGCAACGGAGGAATAAATAGCATTACTAGAACTCAGCCAGAAATCGCTTATGATCACTACAACTGTAAAACACAGAATTAAAAACGAATTAATGTGTGTTATTTTTATACCGCAGGTGCCCAGAAGGGGGGGGAAAGAAGGGGAGGGAGTGACGTCACCGCTCATGACGTCACCGGGATTGATATTGTATGAGGCCGGTAGGCAGTTGGAGAGTCACGAGGTCAGCCTCAATTTCCCATCTGTAAAATTGCTTTGGGGGGCCGGGAGGGGGCAAGGCTGGGGGAGGGGGGCAAGAGAAAGAGACTGAATCCCACCCACCCAGGCTTGTTGGAAACCAGTTTAGTTAAACTGGGATTCGGGGGTCCCTTCGGGGGGTTTTGCAGGAGCCCCCTCGGCGCAGTGCAGTCAATGATCCGAGCGTGGGCGGGGATTCCATCTCCCATGGGGCACACCGGCTGGGGACCACGGGCTAAACGGCGCAAAGCGGGAAGAGCCCCCCCCCCACCTCCATAGCACGGTGCAATCTAGCATTGCGGGTCGGGCAGGGAGAAACTCTCATTCGGGGACTCCAACTCCCATGGGAAGCGTTGGCTGAGGATCATGGGCTGAAGAGTGCAAGCCCCGCAGCTGCGGTGCGGTGCAGGCTGCGATCCCGGGTACAGCGGAGAGAATCTCTCGGTCTGGGATTTCAGCTCCCATGGGACGCGCCGGGGACCATGGGCTAAGTGACGCAAGCCCCGCGGTCAAACTTGCCTCCGCGGCACGGGGAGAAACTCTCAGTCGGGGACTCCAACTGCCATGGGGCGCGCCGGCTGGGGACGATGGAGTCCAAGCGAGGAGAATCTCTCCATCTGGGACTCCAACTCCCATGGCGGGCGCCGGCCGGGGACGATGAGCGTAGCGGTGCAAGACCCACCGCAGGTAGAGCCGCCCCCCCCCCCCCAAAAGCGCGCTGCAATCTACCATCCCCGATGCGGCGGGGGAGAAACTCTCAGTCGGGGACTCCAACTCCCATGGGGCGCGCCGGCCGGGGACCCCGGGCTAGGCGGTGCAAGCCCCTCGGCCATCCGAGCCTCTACGGGCACATAGCAGACTACCATCCCGCTAAAACTCTTAGTCGGGAACTCCAGGTCCCATGGGGCACGTCCGCTGGGAACCATGGGTTAAACGGTCCCAGCCCCGGGGCCCAGAAGAGCGCCCCCCCCCAATGACACGACCCCAGGGTAGGGCCGGGAGAAAAACCCTCTGGCTCGCGGACTCCTACGAGGCTGGGGACGATGGGAGGAGGAACCCTCCCTCCCCACGAGGCGCTTGGGCACGCGGGCGGGCGGGCGCTCTCTCGGCGGGGAAGGGGCGTGGCCGGGGAGGGGCGTGGCCGAGCGGTGGGAGGAGGGTAAGAAGGCCGCTCGGCTCCGCTCGGCTGGCCTCGGTCGGGCTCGGCTCGGCTCGGCGCGGCGGCGGAGTCAGAAAAGGATGTGAGCGGGAGGCGGCGGCGCAGAGGGAGCGGAGCATCCCGGCCGTGCGCCCGGCGGGCGGATCGGGGCTTCGTGCCGGGCAGGAGGAGCCGCCGCCATGGGGGACTTCTACGACCCCGAGCACCCCACCCCTGAGTAAGTGGGCCTCGCGGGGGGGGAGGGGAGGGGGCCAACGTCTCCCCGGGAGGCCTCGCGCCTTCCGCTCCCCCCCGCCCGCCGGGAACGGAGCAACGGTCGCCCAGGCCCCGCCCCTCGGAGACCCCCCGCGGCGCCCCCCCGCCCCCCCCCGCAGCCTTTCTGAGGGGGGAGAGGAGCGGAGCGGCGGGCCCGAGTAGGCCGCACATCCCCGGCCTCGCGTGAGAGCGGCGGCCGGCCCCGGCGAGCCCAGGCCGGGAGGGGGAAACAAAGCGGGCGGGAAGGCCGCTTTCCGGGCTGCGGGGGGGGGCTAGTCTAGGAAAGGGAGGGGGTGTTTTTCTCCATGGGGGGAGGCTGTCCCCCACCCACCCACCCCAGCGCCCCCCCTTCCTCCTCTCCCCACCCTGGAGACCTTGGGGGGGGCAGCAGTTTCCCCACAAAAAGCTTTAGGGGGGCTTCTAACCCCCCCCCCCAATTCCCCTTCTACCATGTGGACGAGCCCCTCCAGCTTCCCTTTCGGGGTGGGGGTGGGCAGGTGAAATGGGGGGGGGGGTCCTCCTCCCGACGAGCTTTATTTGTCTGTTTTTCCTTTTTCTAGGCTTTTTCCCCCTCCCCTTTGCAGCACCTGAAGCAGCCGAGCCTGGCTTTTTTTTGGAGGGGGGGGCGTGCAGTGTGGACAAGGGGAGACCCTTGCCCTGCTCCCCCTCCCCCCTCCAGCTTCAATCCTTGGATTTGGGGATGTGTTTGGTCTGGCTTTTGTGTGTGTGTGTGTGTTTCCTTTCCTTGAGAGAGAGAGCGGTTGCTGCTTTATTAGGCCGTCTTTCAGAATAACCTCCTGTAATTTCTGCATTTTGAGCTGTATTGCTGCCTCTTTGGGCCTCGTCTTCAGGCAGAGGTTTCTATAACAGCCAAAAAAGTTACCCTGGGGAAGACTTAAGGTCTCCTGCCCTGGCCAGGAGGTCAGACTGGAGAAGGAGAAGCCAGTGTCTCCTGCCTTGAACAAAGGGTGGTTGGACTAGAAGACCTGCAAGGTTTCTTAGCCGGAGAAGGAAGAAAAAGTCTCCTGCTTTGCACCACAAGGGTTGGATTAGATGCTAGAAGATCTTCAAGGTTTCTTAAATGGAGAAGAAAGAAAGGACTAAGTTCACTGCTCAAGCAGGAGGTTGGACTAGAAAACCACCAAGGTCTTCTTTAGCTGAAGGAAAAATAAAGCTTCCTGCCTTAGAAGACCTCCAGGGTCCCTTCCCGCTCTGTGATTCTAATTCAGACCTGGCCATTTTATGGCCATGTCCAGTCCGTGTGGATTGCATTCATTTTCTAGGCAACTGCTTTCCCTTTTTCAATTTACTTGTGTGTGTGTGTGTGTGTGTGTGTTCGTGTTCCTATGCACCTTCACAGCCCTAATGCTTCTGCCCTCCAAAACAACCCCAGTTTCTTACGTAGCCCCCCAGGTCAAGTAACCCATTCCTATTCTAAGTTCTGCATGATGGCTGAAAGTAACTGAGATAATGTTGAGCCTTGATCTGGATCCAAAGGGCACCATGTGAGTCGGAGCATGGCTAGCACATGCGGGGGAATCTTTTAAAGCATCTGCCTCCTTTCTGAGTAAACTATGGTTGTGGAAGAAAGAGATATTTGGTTGGAAATGTTCCCCCACAAGTGTATCTGTGCCAGCTCTAATTCACATTTCCTTTTTAAATCCAGGTCTCTGGGGAATAGGTTTGAGGAAGCAAACCCCAAACGTGGAAGTTTGGGAATTGGGGAACTGTGTCTGTAACAACAGGCTCAGCAGCTATTAAAAAAAAATTCTTAGGAAGCAAACGTGAAAAGGACAAAGGGCTGCTATTGTTTGATAAGAATTTGAATCCAGCTCTAGAGAGAGTACCTGCTTGGAGGCACTTGGCTTTTTCTATAAGCCTATTATGAATTTTTCCTCTAAAACGTTTTATATATGTAGAGTCTCCCCTACCTTTTTCCATAGGTCTTTAGTCCGAGAGGACAAGCAAATAAGAAGGGAAAATACAGGGAGTCCTTGACTTATGACCACAATTGAGCCCAAAATTTCTGTTGCTAACTGAAACATTTGTTAAGTGAGTTTTGTCCCATTTTACGACCTTGTCACAGTTGCTAAGTGAATCACTGCAGTTAAGTTAGTAACACAGTTGTAAATTGTAAATAACATGGCTTCCCCACTGACTGCTTCTCAGAAGGTCGCAAAAGGGGATCATGTGACCCCCCCAAGACACTGCATCTGTCATAAATATGAGTCGGTTGCCAAGCATCTGAATTGTCATCACGTGACCATAAGGATGCTACAATGATTGTAAATGTGAAAAAATAGTCGTAAGTCACTGTGACGTAAGTTTGATCACTAAATGAACTGTTGTAAGTTGAGGACTACCTGTATTCTTGGTAGCTTGTTCCCAATATATAATTTTTTATCACACAGAGGGATACTTTGTATTGTCTCAAGGCATAGTTGAATTAATTGCATTCAGAAATTTGACTTACACATGCCTGTATAATGGAGAGAGAGAGTGAGTGAGTGAGTTGTGGATTTGGGGGACTTCCATTAGTATTATTTATTAAATTTATATGCCACCTTCTCACCAATAAGGCAGTTCTGGGCCGCTTACAAACAATAAGATAAATCTACTGAGGACAAAAGCACCCACGTTCTCTGAGGTTTAGGAAAATGCACTATTGATAGTGCTTTGGGCCCAGCTCATTAATCCTTATCAAGGGAAAAAGCAATCTAGAAAAGGAGGAGAAATTTCCTGACAGAGCAATCAGTAGAACTGCTTGCTTCCAGAAGTTGCGGTTGAGCCATCACTGGAGGTTTCCGAGAAGAAATTCGACAGCCATTTGTCCGAAATGGCATAGCGTCTCCTGCTCGAGTACGGGGTTGGACTAGGAAGACCACCACCCCCCCAGGGTCCCTTCCAGTTCTGCTGTTCTGTTATTCTCTAATCTCGGATCAGTTAATCAGTGGAATGGCTTGTCCTCCAGAAGTTGTGGGTGCTCCATCCCCGGAGGTTTTCAAGAAGAGACTGGACAACCACTTGTCTTGAATTTGTCTAGCAGGAGGTTTTGACTAGAAGACCTCCAAGGTCCCTCCCAGCTCTCGTTGTTCTGTTAATCCAGCCCTGAGCAGAACTGGGCTGCCATTTGTTTCCTGGCAAGAACGGATTTCGGCAGCCGAGCCCTTCCTTTCTCCCCTTTCTCGTCTGAGCAGATAACCCTCAACTGTTTCTCTTGAATCCTGTTTTATTTTTATAGCACGGCTTTCACACTGAAGGATCCCAGTGGACACCATAAAGCTAATACACCTAGCAGCGCTGAAATTGCAGTCACCTCTGAGGTGGAAAGGGACCACAGGTGTATCTTTTCAAAGAATGTGGATGGGTCTGAAGAGGTAGAAAGGTAAAAACTTGGACCAAGGCAATAGGGTAAACCTTTGTTTTTGCAAATTACACTGGTGTCTTCTCTCCTTATTTTGTGGATGCTTAAGCAACATTGTGCAATTCCAGAAATTAATCGCACACACACAAAAAAATGAAATTCAGCTTCTGTTTTGCTAATGTAAATTCAATATTTCCTCCCCCCACCCCCCCACTGTGGATGTCGAAGCAAGGAACGTTCACACAATTCTTTGGGGTAGAATTATTGGCAGGAAGTCCCTCCCCTCCCCCCTTCCTTTTGTTCTTCTCTTGTCTCTCCTTTTCTTTTCCTCTTCTCTTTTCCTTCTTCCCTTCTCCTCTCCTCTCCTCTCCTTTCCTTTTTCCCTCCCTCCCTCCTTCCTTCCTTCCTCTGTCGTTGTCTTTTCTCTTCCTTCCTGTATTTTAAAGTGTTAGGCTTTTGATTAGATTGGCAGGAAACAAATTTCTGCCTTTTAGTGTATTCTTCCTCCTTATCCTTTGTAAGGGTGGGTGCTTAAATAAATTCCAGAATCGCAAAGATAGGGGCTCCAAAATGCCTTGCCTTCAGGGGCGGCCTCTGCTCCATGTTTTCAGGGATCATCCATTTTATGAGCTATAAGGTATCCACCATTCTGTTAAGAGCAGATAATTTTTTTTGGGCTTAGGTGAAACAAGTAGATGTGGTTTGCTGTACTTCTGTTTGAATTTTATTTATTTATTTTATTTATTTATTTATTTTAATTCCATTTATATCCCGCCCTTCTCCGAAGACTCAGGGCGGCTTACAAGCTTAGCAGTAGCCTTCATTCTATGTATATGCCTGCTTATTAGGGCTTTCACACACACCCCAAGCGGCATTATTACAAAGTCAGCTTATTGCCCCCAACAATCTGGGTCCTCATTTTACCTACCTCGGAAGGATGGAAGGCTGAGTCAACCTTGAGCCTGGTGGGACTCGAACCTGCACTAATGGCAGGCAGCTGGTGTTACTTAAGGAGGCATTAGCCCACTGCTCCACCAAGGCTCTTTAATTTTAAGTTGCTCTCTGCATCTTGAGCAATATTTGTTCCCTCCTGGCCTTGCTCTCCAAGTGCCATAAATTTTTTAAGAGGTGTGTGCCTGCAGTGGGTTGCAAAGGAGAGCTGAGTGTCAGAATAAGACAGGAAAAGGGCAGAGAACAATTTGGAAATAAACCCATTATGTCTCAGAGATGCTTTTTGCTTGGTGGAGAAGATGGCCGCCACCACAGAGGGGCCTTAAAATAGGGGGAATTGTTAGCGTATGGCTGATCATTACAGGAAGTTACAATTAACAGGCAAAATTTAGGTAGTCTTTAACTCATGACCACAGTTGAGCCCAAAATTTCTGTTGCTAAGCGAGGCAGTTGGCAAGTGACTTTTGCCCCATTTTACGACTTTTCTTGCCACAGTTGTTAAGCGAATTGCTGCAGTTGGTTAAGTTAGTCACCTGGTTGTAAAGCGAATCTGGCTTCCCCCATTGACCTTGCTCGTCAGAAGGTCGCAGAAGGGGATCACGTGACCCCGGGAGAAACGGCAACCGTCGTAAATATGAGTCAGTTGTCTGAATTTTCATCACGTGTGGAAAATGGTCATAAATCACATTTTTCAATGCCGCTCTAACTTCTAACTGTTGCTAAATGAATGGTATTATGTTTAGTCCTTGACTTACAACCATTCCTTCAATGACTGAAGTTAGAGTGTTACTGAAAAAAGTGACTTAAGACTGGTCCTCACACTTACGACTATTTCAGCATCCCTTTGGTCATGTGATCAGAATTTGGGCTCATTTGAATCCTGTTTGAGACCTCCCCAGCTGGCTTCCGTTAATTTAATTTAAATTAAAGTTAACTTAATTTTGTTGTGAGTTACATAGTGACAGTAAAAATATTCTATTCGATTCCATCAAGCACAGTCAATGGGGGAAGCCAGATTTCTTTAATGACTGCACGATTCACTTAACGACTGCAGTGATTTGCTCAACCACCCTGGTAAAATCGGGGGCAAACTTAGTGAACTTAGCGGCTGCCTTGTTTAACGCAGCAACGGAAGTCCTGGCCTGGATTATGGTCGTACGTTGAGGACTCCCTGCAGTCGCAGATTGATTTCTGTGGATTTTCTTGGCATGGGGAAAGAGTTTCAGTGCTTATTTCCTCCCATTTGCTGAGTGGGGGGGTAGACAACACCCCAAAAAACGCCACAGCTTGGAATTTTAAGCATGAAGGGCTCCCCTGCAAATTCAGAAACGGTCATTGGTCAAATCTTTTTCAGCTGAAACCTGACTATTTCTCTCTCTCTATATATCTATATCTATATCTAATCTATATATCTATCTATATCTATCTATCTACATGTGTGTGTGTGTGTGTGTATATATATATATATATGTGTGTGTGTGTGTATGTGTGTATATATATATATGTGTGTGTGTGTGTGTGTATATGTGTGTATATATATATATGTGTGTATATATGTATGTGTGTGTGTGTGTGTATATATATATATATATATGTGTGTGTGTGTATGTGTGTATATATATATATATGTGTGTGTGTGTGTATATATGTGTGTATATATATATGTGTGTATATATGTATGTGTGTGTGTGTGTGTGTGTGTGTGTGTGTGTATGTATATATATATATATATATATATATATATTTATATATATTTCCCCTTCCCTGGCATAATTGCTGAGAAAAGCAGTTTTGAACGGTGGCTGGCAGAGGAAACCAAAGTGTTCAGCTCTGAGGTCAGCTGCCTTTTAAGGGGCTCATTTTACCAAGGCAGGCAGGAGATGGCTGCTGCGAAACGTCCTCAGACCTGCCCCAAACGTTTAGGAAAAGAAAGCGCCTCAACCTCTTTCACTCAAGAAGCCACGCGCTTGCAGAGAACGTAAAGCTAGGTCTGAATATCCTCCCCTCCCCTCCTCGTTGGCCAGTCCAGTAATGTCCGGTGGGAGGCCTTTTGGATGTTTGGGGAACGGCTGGGATGTTTGGCGCCTCTCCCCGCTGTTTCCCATTCGGTTACCGAGCCAGGTGTCCTTGGTGGAGGCTGGTTTTATTTTCTCAGCATGTCTCCCCTCTTGCTGTTTGGTCTTCTGGCTCCCAGGCCCACACGTTCCTGCCCCAGATTCCTTCCCGCTCTCCCTTACGATTGGTGGCAGGATGCCAGTGCAGCAAAGAGGTGAAGATGGCAGACCTGACAATGTGCCTCTGTGTGTAACACACACACACACAGGCACACATCATATATCCCAGTCTGAGATGAGTATCAGGTCTTGCCTTGGGCAGGAAAGCCGGCTGGGTGACTTTGGGCCAATCACCTGGTGCCAGTCAGTTCCAGTCCCGCCTTATTAGGCACAAAAGCCAGCTGGGTGACTTTGGGCCAATCACCAGGAGATGGGGAGTTCTAGTCCCGCCTGAGGCATGAGAACTGGCTGTGTGACTTGGGGCCAGTCCCTCCCTCTCGGCCCAACCTACCTCAAAGGACTGTTGTGGAGAGAGGAGGAGGAGGAGGAGGAGGAAGGTGTGTTGGATATGGTGGTGTCTTGAGTTATTTATAAAACTAATAAAAGCAGGCTACAAGTAGCTTAAAATAAATTTATTTTTGTTTTATTTATGAGCATGCTGTCCGCTATTTTAAATAATATAAATTATTTTTTTATAAAAATAAATTCCTTTTAGCGCTGAACAGCATTTCACTTCATCCTACTTTCTCCTTAAAATGGTTAGTTTTTATGTCCAGGCCAGGCTCACCAACCACTTATACCAGAAATGTGCCTGGTTAATATTTGACTCGTGGCATAGAAAGAGCATGAAACCCAAGAGTTAGGCAATAAATCAGTGGTTCACTTCACCTAGTTCAATGCAAACCCAGGCTTGTGTTAATCTGGAATAAATGAAGGTGGGTGCCTCCTGCTTGCGCAGGGGGATGGACTAGAAGACCTCCATGGTCCCTTCCAATCCCGTCATTCTGTATTTCTGGAACTTACAGATAGAGGGTGCAAACTACCCATCTGTAGCACGGCAACCATCTTGTGAGATGGCTTTCTCATGTAGGCTGTTGTGGATTTGTCTCCTATGATTTTCATTCTCCCCCAGTTGTGGCCTAACAGAAGCTGGTAGCTTGGTGACCCCCCTTATCTAGGGATGCTTGAGGCTGTGGCATTGCTTGGTGAGACACAGATAGTCCTTGACATACACCCATTCATTTAATGACCATTCAAAGTTACGAGGACATTGAAAAAAGTGACCCTAGGACCCGTTTTCACATTTATGGCCATCGTCACATGGTCATGGGATCAAACTTCGGGTTTGACGTTTGCCGTGCCCCTGGGTCACGTGATCCCATTTGCAAGCTTCTGACTAGCACGGCCGTGGCGGACGCCAAACTCGCTTAACAAACCTCACGATTCACTTAACAGCTTCAGTGGTTTCCTTAACCGCCGTGACAAAAAAAAGACCATATGGTGATGCACATCTCATTTAAGGACCGTCTTGCTTATCAATGGACATATTTGGACACTTCCATTCCTAAGTCGAGGACTGCCTGTATCACCATGCTTGTAGGGTGAGGTTACATCTAGCATTGGCTGGGTTACAGATAGGTCCTCAGCTTACGACCACACACGGAGCCCCAAAATTTTTGTTGCCAAGCGAGACAGTTGTTAATTGAGTTTTGCCCCATTTTACGACCTTTCTTTCCTCCATTATTAAGTCTATCCCTGCAGTTGTTAAACTAGTCACGGGGTTGGTAAGAGAATCTGGCTTCCCCATTGTTAAAAGCTCGCAAAAGGTGATCACGTGACCTTGAGACACTGAAACCACGTCATAAATATGAACCGGTTGCCGAGCATTTAGATTTTGATCATGGGACTGTTGGGATGCTGCAATGGTCATAACTCTGAAAACCGGTCATAAGTAAGTTTTTCTAGTGCCATTGTAACTTTGAAGGATCAGTAAATGAATTGTTGTAAGTCGAGGACTGCCTGTAACGGGCAAGATGACTCTTCAGAGACTGATTAACATTGGGAGGACGGCAGAATCCAGCGTTGGAAGAGGCAGAAATATGATTTAAATTTTGTTTCCCTGGCTAGCTCCACCTTTGCAGCATCTTCTCTTGTGATTTCAGCCCTGGGTGTGTGAGCGGTGGACAAATTTGTGTTGCTTGTTTCACAGCCCTCCTGTGCCTCTCTCCCTTTCGCTTCCCCCCCTTGGGAGGGGGCATTAATTGGTAATCTTAGCTTTTAGCCAGAACCGTTTGCTCGTTGCAAAACACAGTTGGCAAAGTGGGTTAAACAGAGGCGAGTCGGTGGTGCAATTATGTGGTAGCGATTATAGTCATCGGGAAGAGCCTTGCGGCTCTTGAAAATAATAACTCTTTGACATCTGCACCTTTTTCATTTTTCGGCCTTCTCAACGACACTTTCAGGTGCTCCTCGACTTACAACTATTTAGGGACCACTTGAAGTTACAACGGCACTGGAAAAAATCGGCATGGCCCTTTTTGCACCCTTAACGACCGTTGCAGCGTCCGCATGGTCACGTGATCAAAATTCAGACCCTCGGCAACTGATTCGTATTTATGATGAAGGGAGGCCAGATAGATCTGCTGAACAACCGTGTGACTCGCTGAACAACTACAGGGATCCGCATAGCCGACGTGGCAAAAAGAAGTTGTAAAATGAGGTGCAGTTCACTGAACCACTGCCCCGCTTAGAAGCAGAAATGGTGGTCGTAAGTCCAGGGCGGCCTGTGATGTGTCTTCTGCTGTACGCTTGGCCTTGAACGTTAGTAGCAAGACCTCCTTTAAGGCAGGGGTAGGCCACCTGGGCTCTTTTGTGACTGGTGGACTTCAACTCCCAGAATTCCTCAGTCAGTATGGGGGAACTATGGCCCCCTCATGACTCGTGGACTTCCAACTCCCAGAATTCCTGAGCCAGCATGAGGGAACTATGGCCCCCTCATGACTCGTGGACTTCAGCTCCCAGAATTCCTGAGCCAGCATGAGGGAACTATGGCCCCCTCATGACTCGTGGACTTCCAACTCCCAGAATTCCTGAGCCAGCATGAGGGAACTATGGCCCCCTCATGACTCGTGGACTTCAACTCCCAAAATTCCTGAGCCAGCATGAGGGAACTATGGCCCCCTCATGACTCGTGGACTTCAACTCCCAGAATTCCTGAGCCAGCATGAGGGAACTATGGCCCCCTCATGACTCGTGGACTTCCAACTCACAGAATTCCTGAGCCAGCATGAGGGAACTATGGCCCCCTCATGACTCGTGGACTTCAACTCCCAAAATTCCTGAGCCAGCATGAGGGAACTATGGCCCCCTCATGACTCGTGGACTTCCAACTCCCAGAATTCCTGAGCCAGCATGAGGGAACTATGGCCCCCTCATGACTCGTGGACTTCCAACTCCCAGAATTCCTGAGCCAGCATGAGGGAACTATGGCCCCCTCATGACTCGTGGACTTCAACTCCCAGAATTCCTGAGCCAGCATGAGGGAACTATGGCCCCCTCATGACTCGTGGACTTCCAACTCCCAGAATTCCTGAGCCAGCATGAGGGAACTATGGCCCCCTCATGACTCGTGGACTTCAACTCCCAGAATTCCTGAGCCAGCATGAGGGAACTATGGCCCCCTCATGACTTGTGGACTTCAACTCCCAAAATTCCTGAGCCAGCATGAGGGAACTATGGCCCCCTCATGACTCGTGGACTTCAACTCCCAGAATTCCTGAGCCAGCCTGGCTCAGCTTGGAAACCTCTCCCTTTCCCCTCAGCATGGCTGGCTCAGGAATTCTGGGAGTTGAAGTCCAAGAGTCATAAAAGAGCCGAGGTACCCCACCCCTGCTTTAAGGGGAAAGGCTGGCCAACAACAACATACAGAATTTAGTCCAAGCAGTGGAGACTTAGCCTAATCTTAACACCTCGATTGGCTATTCAGCAACTTGGGGGGGGTGCAGTCAATCCTCGACTTACAACCACACTTGAGCCCAAAATTTCTGTTGCTAAGCGACACAGTTGTTAGGTGAGCTCTGCCTCCTTTTACGACCTTTCCTGCCAGGCATGTTAAGCAAACCCTCCGCAGTGGTTAAAAGTTAGGAACACGGTTGTGAAGTGAATCTGGCTTCCTCGGCTTTGCTTGGCAGAAGTTCGTTAAAGGGGGTCATGTGACCCCCTCGGGACACCGCGACCCGTCGTTAATGTGAGTCGAGCGTCCAAATTTTGATTGCGTGGCCACCGAGATGGATGCTGCAGCAGTCGTAAGTGTGAAAAACAGTAAGTCCCTTTTTCAGCGCCGTAGTAAGTTCGAACAAGGACTAGTGTATCCTAGATGATTTGATTCTAGAAATTGGGGTTTTTTTCCATATAGTCTGCAAATCGGACTTTATTGAGCCTTGCAGATCGTAGAACTCTGCGCTTTCCTCTGCGTCGCTTGCATCCCACTGAGTTTAATTGCACTTCTGATTAGCTTACAAACCGTTCTGCCACTCCTGCTTACACGGTTGGTTTCCTGAAGCAAATAATGCTGTTTGCCGTATCCACGGCAACCAGTTCAAACACACCTCAGCAGTGCAGCTGGCCATCTTCTTATGCTTCCTTTGAGATCTGCTTCCTTGATCCTGTCAGGGTCCTTGATCCTTTTCAACCCAGGTGACCTATTCAGATCACTTGGAATCCCCCTTTCATAAACCACCTGCAGATCTGGCCGACCTCATTTTAGCTACCTTTCTCTAATCTGAACAATTCCCATGTTTTGCAGAATTGTCGCCAGCAAGTTTTCCGGAGAACACTTTGCTCACCCTCATTTGTGACCTGTGCATAAGGAAAAATCTGATAAATATACATTTAGTTCTCCAGTTATGACCACAGTTGGTCCCAAAATTTCGGTTGTTAAGCAAGCCAGTTTTTAAGTGAGTTTTAATCTATGGTGGATTATCAGTTCTATGCAGAATAAGCAACTTTACAGTGATATCATCTGTCCTGTTAAAACTTGGCCGTATAAATAAATAGAATGTAATCTTATACAGTTAAGTTAAAGGACATCTATATTAACGATAGTACGTAGCATGTTTTGTGTAGCTTGTCAGTTCCTCCAAAGCAGTGCGTCTCAAACTTGGCAACTTTTAAGACAGGTGGACCTCAACTCCCAGAATTCCCCAATCAGCCCTGCTGACTAGGGAATTCTGGGAGTTGAGGTCCACCCCTCTTAAAGTTGCCGAGTTTGAGACACACTGCTTTAAGGAATGTTTATAACAAGATAGATGTATAGCAAACAGTTTGGAAAAGATTGTAATTGTATCAGGAAGAAATTTTACCAACAAAATTAATTTCAGGATGGTTTGGAATATTACAATTAGCAAATCAGCAGGTGTCCCCCAAAAAGTGTAAAGAAAAATGGTCCGGAGGACTTCTAGTGAGAAGGAATTACGGGAAAGAGAATATGAGCTGATGTTTTCAGTAGAGGTAATATTTTTCATTCCTCAACGGAGTTTGTTTTTTAAAAAACAAAACAAAAATGAAAGCCCAGTTTTTCGATCATTCAGCTTTTGCTGAATTGCGGATGTCTCAAACTGATGGAAATGACTTTTGTATTGAGGACATTTCTGGGCTTCGCCATGATTTTATGACATAGAAAGAGATTATTTCAGTTGCTTCCATAAAGTGTAGACTTAAGGTATATAATCTGGAATTACATTTTCTCATCCTAGTGGGGTCCCTGGTGCTTCCTGAGCTGGGTGGTTTCCTTGCAGACATTTCATGACCCAACTAGGGAACCTCATCAGGGCTAGAAGGGAGGAGGAGGAGGAGGAAGAAGAAGAAAAAGGAATATGGCGTCCCTGGTGCTCTCTGAGCTGGGTGGTTTCCTTGCAGACGTTTCGTGACCCAACTAGGGAATGTCATCAGGGCTAGGAGGGGCGCTTGCAGCAAACCTCTCTCCCTTTTAGCACTGATGATCTTATCTAGCCAGCTGCTTACAGTATGATAAAATATGCAAATGATAAAATACTCTAAAACCAGGTTACAGTTGCATACAGTTCATGGAAACTAAAAACTTGGTCTATAACCATCTGCAGAAAAAGTTGGAAATAAATAAGCATGCCATTTAACTTAGCAGGTTGTTAATTAGCCCACTGCTCCTTGGTGGAGCAGTGGGCTAATGCCTCCTTAAGTAACACCAGCTGCCTGCAATTAGTGCAGGTTCGAGTCCCACCAGGCTCAAGGTTGACTCAACCTTCCATCCTTCCGAGGTAGGTAAAATGAGGACCCAGATTGACCTAATACAGAGAGGGATTTGAGAGGTCCAGCCTGTCAGAGAAGAAGATCATCCCACCAAGGGGCCAGTGAGAAACTCAGTCGGCAGAGGATGCCAAGTTGAAATCTCACCATACACACAAACGTGTGTGTATATATGTGTGTGTACAAATTTTATATATATATACACACACATATACATACACACACATACATATGCACACATATATACATATATGTATACAGACTGTGTGTATATATATGTATATGTGCACACACACATATATATATACACATACACTGTGTGTGTGTATATATGTATGTATATATATGTATATGTATGTATATATGTATGTATATATGTATATATATATATACACACACATATACATATACATACATATATGTTGACTCAGCCTTCCATCCTTCCGAGGTAGGTCAAATGAGGACCCAGATTGTTGGGGGCAATAAGCTGACTTTGTAATAATGCTGCTGGGGGGGGGCAAAAGCCCTAATAAGCAGGCATATACACAGAATGAAGGCTATTGCTAAGCACATTGGTTTGTGCTTAAATTGTAAGCCGCCCTGAGTCTTCGGAGAAGGGCGGGATATAAATGGGATTAAAATAAAATAAAATAAAAATAATAATTATCCTAAACGAGAACTCAAAAACCATTTCCCTTTTTTAAATAAACAACAACCTCTCCATCAGCAACCAACAGCAGCTGTGTAATGACAATGCTGGTTTAAAAAACTGGATTTAATGATGGTTGAAGTGTATTCTTTGAAACTTGGTAATTTTGAGGCTCAGCAGTTTTTTTGGGAAAACTAGTGATCAAACCTAACCTGTGACAGAACTTAGCTGAGGTCAGTTTTGCTGCTTTTTTGGCCTTCCTGCTATATAAGCATCTCACGACTTACCACTGCAATTGTTGCTAACCGTTTCTGTTGCTAAGCAAAACAGTTGTTAAGTGAGTTATGCCCCATTTTACGACCTTTCTTGCATAGCAGTTATGTGAATCACTTCAGTTGTTAAGCGAGTAACATGGTTGTTTCGACTTCCCCCATTGACTTTGCTTGTCAGAAGGTCGCAAAAGGGGATCACGTGACCCTGGGATGCTGCAACCGTCATAAATATGAGTCAGTTGAGAAACGTCTGAATTGTGGTCACGTGATTGGAGATGCTGCAACGGTCGTAAGTGTGAAAAATGATTGCAAGTTACTTTTTTCAGAGCCATTGTAACTTCAAATGGACACTAAAGTAATGGTTGTAAGTCAAGGACTACCTGTGTATACAACTACTTTGCTTAGTGACGGAAGTTCCCAATTATAGTTGTAAATCAAGGACTGCCAGCATGAGAACACTGTTTTATTTTCCCAAATGTTTCACTATTCATGTTTAGATATTACCGCTTTCTCTTAGTAAATCTAGAAGCTGAATTCTTGGGATTGCATTGGGATTCCGGAATGCGGAATCAGGAGAAAATTTTGCAAGACTTGTGCTGCAACTTGCTGTAACAAGGTTTACCCTATCAACGCATGTAAAAAGTTCCTGGAAAATGGCATTTCCAGACCCTCTTCCTCCTTGGAGGTGGCTAGCATCCATTATCCTCTGCCTTAATTCACATTTCTGATATCAGAAGAAGGCCCTCAAAATACATTTGGGTGTTTTTTTTGTTGTTCTTTTTATATTAGGTTTTTATTGTTTGTAAGCCACCTGGAGTCACTGAGAGTGAGTGGGCAGCCATATAAATCCCCTAAATAAATAAATAGTTTGGGAAAGAAAGGCGCTGTGCTGCTGGACTCTTGATATGACCACACACATGCTTGAAAATTGACAGTTTTGTTGGGAAAACCAAGGATTTACTGAGGAGAGATGCTAGAACACTTTTTTTTTATGAGTAACACATACCAGGACTGGAGAAATAGCTTGTACCACTAACGTTGACAATTTGTAAGTGAGCCACTGCCTGTCCTTGTTGCAAATTAGCATTCAGCACAAGTGAAAGTTGTTAAACTTGTAAAGCATGCGTCATTTCTGTTTTAAGTTTTCATGCTTTTTTCTTCTTTTTTTTCCTCTCTCCCTCTTGCACGGTTTCATCCGGATGGCAACAGGGAAGAAGAAAACGAGGTAAGTACTAACTCAACTCCACTTCTGTTTTGGGAGAGGTAGCGAAGACCTTGTAAGGGTTTTGTTCTGTTTTGGGTGTCTAGAAAGAAAGATTTGACGTGTGCCAGGAGTTGCCCTTTAGGAGAGGAGAAGTGGCATTGGAGAGGGGGGGGTGTCAAGAGAGAGAAACAAAAATGACTTTCAGCCCTCCCTCCCATGTTTCTCAAAAGGTGCTTCATACAGGTAGCCCTTGACTTATGGCCACAACTGAGCCCAAAATTTCTTTTACTAAGTGAGACATTTGTTAAGTGAATTTTGACCCATTTTACGACTTTTCTTGCCACAGTTGCGAAATGAATGGCTGCAGTTCTTATGTCAGTAGCACAGCTGTTAAGTGAATCTGGCTTCCCACTGACTTGTCAGGCGGTCACAAAGGGGGATCAGGGGAAGACACTGCAACTGTCATAAGTACGAGTCAGTTGACTAGCGTCTAGATTTTGGTCACGTGACCCTGGGGATGCTGCAACGGTCGTAAGTGTGAAAACCAGTCGTAAGTCATTTTTTCCCCAGTGCCATAGTTGTCACTTTGAACTGTCACTAGACAAACTGCTGTACGTTGAGGACTACCTGTATTTGCCAAATTAATAGATAACATTAAAACAAATTCACAGTTAGGAAAATCCATTATCAGTCAACTAACGTGACCTGCCGTCCATCTGTTTGGGCCAGAGTCTTTTTTCTTTTTTTAAATCCATTCCTCTCTTCTGAAACCAAATAGCTCTTGACCTGATCCCATCTTGCCTTGCAGGGCAAGAGCGAAAACGTCCAGAAGCCTGGCTTTGTCAAAGGCCCGGCGGTCTTCAAGGGAGTGGCGTCCAGCCGTTTCTTACCCAAAGGCACCCGGACAAAAGTGAACCTGGAGGAACAAGGCAGGCAGAAAGTCTCTTTCAGTTTCAGCCTGACCAAGAAGACGTTGCCAAACCGGTTCCTGGCCGCATTGGGGAACGAGAAGCCGAGCGAAGGCCCAAGCACGTCGCTCCCACCCCTCCCGAGTGACTTCGCTTCTAAGGCAAAAACAGAACTTGGCGATCCTTTGGGGGTCTCCGAGGAATTCTCCCCCCCAAAGCCAAAGGCAGAACTGGGCAAGATTCATTTCAAGAAACATTTGCTAAATGTTACCACAAAGCCTTTCCCGGCTTCTGCAGTGCCACCCGTCCCACTAGCTCCACCGCCGCTTGCTGCGGTAGAATTGGGGGAGATGCCGTCATCCCCGCCTCCCCCTCCTCCCCCTTTCCCCCCTCCCCCTCCCCCTCCTCCTCTGCAGGTAAAACCAGCTGCTCCCACAGCAGTGCTGATTCCAGTAGGTGCACCCCAAGCTGCAGCACCAGCCCCCCTCCCTCCTCTGCTGACGTCCCTTGTGGAGACCGTCATCCGAACGACAAAAGAAGCACCGCCCAATCCAGCGCAGGAGGCTCTGGAACTGCAGAGCCCCTTGGGGGATTCTGAAGCACACCTGGCTCCTGGTGTTTCTGAGGATGTCGAACCAGCCTCCGCAAAAGGACATTCCCACGTTGGGAAGAGTGAGGAAGAAGTGGCAGATGTTTCCAAGGGCGCTCCAAGTTCAAAGAAGGCAAGGAGGAAGTTCTCGTTGACAGAGGGGACGTTGCCAGGTTCTGAATCCGATGAAGATTCGGTGAGGACCTCTTCAAGTCAGCGGTCCCACGAAATCAAAGCAGCAGCCAGCTCAGAGAAAGAAAAGGACTCGCGGAAAAGCTCAGCGGCTTCAAAAACGGAAGAGCCATCAAAGGTCTCCCTGCGGTCTAGATCAGAAAGGGATGAAAAATATTCCAGCTATTCCCGATCGGAAAGAGAATCGAGGTACTCCTCCCGCTCCAGATCAGACAGGGAGAGGAGGCGAAGCCGCTCCCGCTCTAGATCCGAAAGGGGCTCTAGAACCAGCTCATCCTATTCTAGACCTGAGCGGTCCCATTACTACGATTCTGACCGGAGATACCACAGAAGCTCGCCGTATAGAGAGAAGACACGGTATTCCCGTTCTTACCTGGACAGCCGGGTGAGGGAGAGTTCCGATTCGGAAGAAGAGTACCGGAGGATGCATTCTAGATCGTCTACAGATTCACGGCATACATCTTCTCATTCCTCATCCTACAGAGATTCCAGGACCTCGTCCTCTTACTCAAAGTCGGAGAGGGAAAGCAGCAAGACAGATTCTTCTTATCCTGATGGGGAGAGAAGAGGAAAACAGGCCAGGTCAGAAAGGGAAACGCGAAGGATTTCTGAAAGCGACCTATCAAAAAGGTGCTCACCTGTCAGCGAGCTGCGACATCGGCGGGACGCCTCCCATTCTAAAGCGGAAGGCAGCGGGAATACATCCCGATCCAGGCCCAGCTCTTCCAAGTCATCTGCGCCCAAGTCAGATAAATTTAAGAGTTCTTTCTGTTGTACAGAATCTGAGGACATCAAAGATCAGTCTAATTGTGTAGACTCTGAGACTTCTGGCGTACCGGGCTGTGAAACGAAAACCGCTCATTCGCAGGAGCCAGAAGCAGAGCGGTCTGTTTCTCCAGTAAGTCCGCTCAGTGACTCACTGACACTCAGAAAGCTAGAGGAATCAAAAGCAGGCCCTCCTCTTGCTAAGATGAATGAGCTTGCAGGAATGGATAGCCATGTCAGTATTAAGGACCCGGGATCTGTAGGTGACGTGAGAGGTGATAGTTTAAGAACGTCTTCTCCAGTGGAACTGGACACAAGTGGGTGCCTGGAAACGAGAACCCAGAAGAGGTTGTCTCCTCCTTTTGAAGCAGAAGAGAGCGACCTATCTTCTGACGATAACTTAGATAGATCTGAGCTACCCCGTCAAGCCAAAAGTCCTAGATTCTCCTCAGATGGTCTCCAAAACCTATCTCTACCCAAAGGACACAATCCAGACGAGTCTCTTATTTTTTCCGGTGAATCCAGCCTTCAGCTGCTGGAAGGAAAAAATGAGGTTTCAAATCCTGCTTCATCTGAATATGTATCTTCTTTTACCAAGCATGTCAGTCACTCTAAAACCTTGTCTAAGGAAGGGAGTGATCCAAGAGATTCCTCTTGTAAAACCAAAGATCCCGCCCCTTGCTACTTGCCAGAGGATGCCTCTGTTTCTTTGTGTTATTCAGAAATTGAAATTGAAGCGGAGCCTTCAGAGACAGGAGCTACTCAAGAACCTCCTACGGGCGTTCACGCAGAGATCCCCGCTCAATCCTTCACGTCAACTGACATCGAGGATCAAAATCCATCCGAGTTGGCTCAGGAAAATGAAAAATACACAGGTTTCAGTTCAGTGGAGCCTACACCAGTCAGAGATTTCGGAGCAGAAGAATATTCTGTGGAAGTAGACAATCGGCCTGTTGCAGAGCAACAACCAGCTTCTGAAAATATCCTCCATCTTGAGACGGCCATCCAACAGAAGGCTAAAGAAGTCTTAACATGTCCTGAAGTTGCCCTTGAATTAGATATCCTGCCTGCAGATTCCATTGTCCAAAAAGTGAAATCTCCTTTGAAGAATGAGCATTGCTATTATTTGGAGATGCCAATGAAGGAGCCAGAGAAGGAAGAACTTGAGGAGAAAGATGCAGTTGTCTTTGATGAAGGGATGACGTCCGATGTGGACGAACCAGCTCCTGGAGTTTTGGTGATGAAAGACAAAGAGGACTCTCTGTTAGAATCTGCCTTTTCAGATATGTTGTCCCCTTCTTGTCATATCGTTGTCACCGTAGAAGAAACCGAAACCATAGAAGAAGAGCCCAGATACGGTAGCGGCAGCAATACTCCAGAAATCTCTTCTGTCCACAATGAAGATTATTCCGATACGGCCGAAAGTGCCAGCGAGCATCCGAGCGACGAGAGCGAGACCGAGGGCTCCGATTCGGATGATAGCAGCGTTCCCAGGAACCGCCTTCAATCCGTGGTGGTCATTCCAAAGAATTCCACCCTAACCCTGGAAGAGAGCAGCTCTTGCTCTTCACGAAACAGCCAAAGTAATCGACGTTACTTGGATCACTGGGAAGACACCCGGCCCGAGTCCACCAAGCCGTTCTCCGAAGACATGCCAGATAGTTTGGAAATGAGTAACAACCTGCCAAACGAAACCAGAGCTTTGCCTCCTAGAGAGACAGAGAGAAGCTTAGCAACGTCGATGGAGCTCAAGAGAACCGAGGGGTCGGGGGGTCCTCAGCCACAGGCCTCCCAGGCTCAGAGCGACGACGTTGACAGCACCAGCCACTCTGAGCCGGCCACCGAGGCTTTTCACAAGCCAGACGAGAGAATCGTCTACAGCGAGACAACCTCGGCCACTCGGTTGGCCGGCGTGTCACAAGGAGAAGATCTACACTACCTTTCCAGTTTCGAAATGGCCAACACGCTGTCCAGGCCGCAGACCGACGTTTCCAAATCGGACCGTCGGCAGGGAAGGTCTGCTTTCGCGGGCCTTTCCCATCCTGCCGATTTCTCGCGGGAGGATGGCTTTCATTCGACAGAGGACTTGGGGAGTCTGGGGTGGGATTTCTCCCAACCAGAGAAGCCCAGCAGCACGTACCAACAGCCTGATAGTAGCTATGGAGTTTTCCCAGGTTACGTTTATCCCGTACCGCCAGGCCCGTACGTGGGGTCCCACAATTACTGGCCCGACAGTGGCTACTGGGATCCAAGGCTGACCAACCGGCCTTCTGCCATTAGTTACGAGCGTATGCAAGGACAGGTCCCTGATTCGCTCACCGAGGACCACGAGGAGTACGAAGAAGTGGACCGATGGGTGGACGAAAGCCAGCTCTACTTCCCAGACCAGTCGGTGAAGTTCCAGTCACGGGACCCCAGGGAAAAGGGGTCGGTACAGGCCCACGAGATCAGCAGCAACTCGGCCAAAGACTTCCCGACGACTTCCCGAGAGAGAAAAGAACAAGGGGCAAAGGTGATGGAAAGAAATGAGATGAAAGAACGGGGGCCGCTGAAGAAAAGGTTAACCGACTTGGGGAGCGATTCGGAGAGCGACGGGGGCTCCCAGGAAAGGAAGAAAATCAAAACAGAGAGTGAGCCGTTGGCCATCCTGCCTCCCGGTTCCCCGACAGATCATCCGTTGTGTTTCATGGAAGACTTCCGGGACCCTCAGCGTTGGAAGGAATGTGCCAAGGAAGGGAAAATGCCCTGCTACTTCGACCTCATTGAAGAAAATGTGTATTTGACAGAAAGGTAATGTTATTTATTTACGTCCCATCTTTATTCTTCAAGTAACTGAAGATGGCTAACTTATCTGCAACAACTTTCTTGTATTTTAACAACCCCCTTGTGAAGTGGTTTGAGAAACAGTACTTAATCCCAAATTACCCAGTCACCTTTTGTGCCTAAGGTGAAACTACAACTCATTATCACCTGGTGATTGGCCCAAAGTCACCCAGCTAGCTTTCATGGCTGAGGCAGCACTAGAACTCACCGTCTCGTGGTGATTGGCCCAACGTCACCCAGCTGGTTTTCATGCCTAAGCCAGGACTAGAACTCACCATTTCCTGGTGATTGGCCCAGAGTCACTCAGCTGTTTTTTGTGCCTTAATGCAGAACTAGAACTCACAGTGATTGGCCCAATGTCCCATCCAGCTTTCATGCCTAAGGCAGGACTAGAACTCACCATTTCCTGGTGATTGGCCCAGAGTCACCCAGCTGTTTTTTGTGCCTTAATGCAGCACTAGAACACTGTCTCACAGTGATTGGCCCAATGTCCCATCCAGCTTTCATGCCTAAGGCAGGACTAGAACTCACCATTTCCTGGTGATTGGCCCAGAGTCACTCAGCTGTTTTTTGTGCCTTAATGCAGAACTAGAACTCACAGTGATTGGCCCAATGTCCCATCCAGTTTTCATGCCTAAGGTAGGACTAGAACTCACTGTCTCCTGGTGATTGGCTCAAAGTCACTCAGCCTGCTTTCGCAGCTTAGGTGAGTCTAGAACTCACCACATCCTGGATAATTGTCCCAACACCACTCAGCTGGTTTTCATGCCTAAGGTGGGACTAGAACTCACCGTCTCCTGATTTATTGCTAAAAATCTCCACAGGAATCTTCTCAGTTACTCTGGTAGCACTTGCTAAGAGTTAGATAAGGGTCAACAGAATTCAAGGAGAGTTGAACTTAGCTCACTTGTGGCTTCGTAAAGTTTCCAGGCTGATGTCCCTTTTCACTTTGCCCCCCCCCCCCCCAATTCTGCCACACACTCTTGCAAGGGGCTTGAAATCCCAACAGTCAGGGACCTGGGCAGAAAATGCTTCTCTCCGGGATCCCGCCAGCGAGAATTCCTTGGCTGACTGGATCCTGAGCATACTCCTTCTGAGAGGGGGAAGGGCAGGATTCTGCTATCCCATAGAATCTAAAATGTTGCAGCTGAGATTAAGAAACAGGGTTACGATTCTTTCCTGCACTTTTGACTTGCTCAGGAATCTAGTGAGAAGAGCTGGTAGGGTACACTGTTCATGTCCATTGAGGAGAAAATGCTTTGGATCGGGTGTGAATTGCGTGAATTTACTTAGCAGGTGCAACCCAGTAATAGCTCATTAAAATAGCTACCTCTTTCATGTGGCTGCAGAAATCAGATTGGGTGTGAATTTACTTCTGTGTATCGCGGCTCATTACCTACCTACATCTTTTTTGTGGGTTCATGTGTCTGCAGAATTTGGATTGGGTATGAATTTAATCATAGTGCTGACAGCTCATTAAAGCAGCTGCATCTTTTATGTGGGCTCACGTGGCCGCAGAATCCAACTTGCAGTGGATAGGTAGGAAGGCCAACACCACCGACAGCTGTGGCTTCACATAGTGGCGAACATAAAGCAGCGTGTCCACCAAACACAGTTTTAAATAATGAACTTAAGGGAGGTTAAGGCAGTAAAGTTAAGAGAGAGCAAAATAATTGGGTCAGGCTTGCTTACCCTGTTGAGGAGAAAATTTTCCTAAAAACCTTTTTGTCCATGTAACACGATCTCCTTAGAAAGAAGAACAAATCGCACCGAGACATTAAGCGGATGCTGTGTGAATGTCCAACCGTTTCCAAAGAAGAACTAGTCCAGGGCGAGGTGGCTTGCGGAGAGGATTGCCTGAACCGTTTGCTGATGATCGAATGGTAAACCCTGTTTTGCCGCCCTTTTCAACGCACCGCAAAGCGGAACTCGTTCTTTGGTTGTTAAAAGTTGCATATACCCAGCGTTTTTATTTTAACAGTAGACATTGGTGAATGAGGAACATACAAGTTCAATCCCCCCTTCTTTTCCCCCTTTGCTAGGAGTCATGAGGTTTTGTTTTGCCCAGAATAAATGTACAGGCGTTCCTCGACTTACAACAGTTTGTTTAGTGACCATTCAAAATTACAACGGCACTGAAAAAATGTGGCTTAATGACCGTTTTTCACACAACCATAGCAGCATCCCCATGGTCACGTGATCAGAATTCAGACACTTGGCAACTGACTCTGTTTATGACGGTCGCAATGTCCCAAGGCGACCTCCTGACAAGCAACGTCAATGGGGGAAGCTGGATTCACTTAACGACTGTCTCGTTTTACCAACAGAATTTTTGAGTTCAGTTGTGGTTGTAAGTCAAGGAATACTTGTAGTGGGTAGGTAACCTGCCTCTTAACAGGCATCCTCAACTTTAAACTGTCATTGAGCCCAAAACTGTGATCCTAAGTAATGCTGCTCCTTACTTAGATAACCATATGCCCATGATTGATTTTACGAACTTTTTTTTTTTTTGTGGAGGTCAAGGTCGTTAGCCAATACTTTACCCTCAATGTGTGTGGTTTTGGCTTTTTTTTTTTTTTTTTGCCAAAAATGAGAAGTAAATACTGCTTTTTAGCAAAAAAATAAAATGAAAAAAAAAGTGAATCGTAGTCTCGCTGCAAAACAGCTATAACCGTGTGGCCTGGCTGTTGAGTGCCCTAAGTGCGGTCATGTGGCCAATAGGAGGACAGGTGTCAAAAGCTTCAAATGAGGGCCATAAGCAGACTTGGGGAGGTCTGTCACTAAGGAACGTAAGTCGAGGACTACCTGTATTGATAGGATTTAAACCTATTCCCCCCATTTTCATTTGTTTCTTTCTTGCCTTCCCTCCTCTCCCACTTCCTAGAAGTAGGGCCTCACTGCTGAGGGCGTCAAAAGAGAGGCCAGTCTTATCTCTGTAGGGAAGGAGCCGCCACGAAGAAGGCCCTTCTTCTGGGTCCCACCAGATGGGTCTCCTCAAGAGGGGGGGACCCATAACGTCTCTTGCCTCCCCGCTCTCTGTTGGGGTGGGTAGACGTGGCCGGGAATAGAGGCCTGAGGAGAGATTCTGATGTGGCCGCAGTGTGCTTGTCAACTTATTCTCTGTTGTGCTTAGTTCTTCAAGGTGCCCCAACGGAGAACATTGCTCGAATCGGCGGTTTCAGAGGAAGCAACACGCGGACGTGGAAGTCATTTTGACGGAGAAGAAAGGCTGGGGGCTCAGGGCGGCCAAGGACCTCCCTTCGTAAGACTTCGCCAACTGCGCTCCGTTTTGAGAAGGAAGAGAAATTTTGCAAAAAGAAACCGGCCCCAGTTCCGTGGGCCTGGGGTGGATTCTCAGCCACACTTCTGTCCTCCTGATTCTATCCGTCGTGGTTTTTTTTTAATGCTTTTTTACTAGTGTTTTGTACCACGCCTTTATTATTTTTATCAGTAACCCAAAGCAGGAAAATATACCTAATCCTCCTCCCTCCTCCTATTTTCCTCACAACAACAACCCTGTGAGGTGGATTGGGACTGGCCCAAAGTCACCCAGCTGGCTTTCAAGCCTAAGATGGGATTCACTGTCACCTGGTGATTGATTCAGAGTTACCCAATTGACATAGATGTCTAAGGCGGGACTAGAACTCACTGTCACCTGATGATTGGCCCAAAGTCACCCAGCTGGGTTTCCTGCCTAAGGGGGGGACTAGAACTCAGCATCTCCTGGTGATTGGCCCAAAGTCACCCAGCTGGGTTTTATGCCTGAGGCGAGAGTAGAATTCACAGTCTCTTGGTGATTGATTCAGAGTTACCCAATTGACTTAGATGCCTAAGGTGATACTCGAACTCACCGTCTACTGGTGATTGATTCAGAGTTACCCAATTGACTTAGATGCCTAAGGTGAGACTAGAACTCACCGTCTACTGGTCATTGGCCAAAGTCACCCAGCCAGCTTTCCTGCCTCAAGTGAGACTAGCACTGACCGTGCCTTGCTTTCTAGCCTGGTACCTTAATCACCAGACCAAGTGGGGAGGAGGCATCATCCAAGGCTCTTCCCCATCCCAAACAATTAGTAAATCGGGACGTTAACAAGATTTAAAATGAAACATCTTCCAATCCTCCTCCTGTCTTCCTCTGAAGAAGGGACCCAGATCCAGATAGCCCTTGAGTTGCGGTCATTCCTTTAGTGACCGTTCGAAGTAACGGTGCAACTGGAAATAGTGACTTATGACTGCTTTCTACATTTATGACTTATATACCCCCCCATGATCACGTAATCAAAATTAAGACCACTTGGCAACTGACTCGTGTTTATGACGGTTACGGTGTCTCGGCATCATGTGATCCCCTTTTACAACCCACTGACAAGCAAAGTCAGTGGGGAAGCGGATTTGCTTAAGAACCTTGTCGGTAACTTCATAACTGCACTGATTCACTTAACAACGATGGCAAAAAAAGTTCTTAAAGTGGCCCAAAACTGCCTCGCTTAGCAACAGAAATGTTGGGCTCTATTGTTGCAAGGCGGGGACTATGGAGCTGTGATTCACTTGAAGGCAGGAAATTTGCCAGGATGCACCACTCTCCCCCTAGATTCAGTTGTTGGTGAGAGAGCCCAGGTACCACAAAGATAGGATAATCTATGTACACAACGATACGTGTTAAAATGAAATTCTGACGCCCTTCTCAGAAGAAATAGGTAAAGATATAAAGATCTGCTGTGTGTGTGCGCGCGCGCGCCTTTTTTGCCCTCTTTTTAATCCTCCTTTTGGTTTGCTTAGTAACACCTTTGTCCTGGAGTACTGTGGAGAAGTCCTGGATCACAAAGAATTCAAAACACGAGTGAAGGAATATGCCCGGAGCAAGAACATCCATTATTACTTCATGGCCTTGAAAAACGATGAAGTGAGTGTCAGGATTTGTGGTAAAAAATACTAAGGATTGCAGCCTGTGCCGTGGCTGGGAGCAGTGAGTAAAAGATGGTGTTTAAACCGCTTAAATTAAACTGGGTGGTGGAGGCAAATTCTCCCCTCTTTTCACGTGACTTCTAAAGGTAGTAAGTATTTGTAACAATATTGTGCTGCGCTAATTGAAAGACTTAAGAATTACTCAAAGGATGTCCCAGGAGATTCTTATTAAATGTTTGTGCGTGTTAGTGCGGATAACTGTAAGTGGTTCTCAACTTACGACCGTTTGTTGAAGTCACAACAGCTCTTGCCTGTTTTACTTTAGTTAATTTGATGCAAATTGTCATCGACTTAACGGCTTAGCGATCGTTTGAAGTTACAACAGCTCTGGAAAAAAGTGACGTACGACCAGTCTTCCCACTTACAACCGCCTCTGCATCCCCACGGCCACGCAGTCAGAATTCGGCTGCTTGGCAACTGGGTCGTATTCACGACAGTCGCGGGATTCCCCACGGTCACGTGATCAAGATTCAGGCACTTGGCACCTGGCATGTACTTACGACGGTTGCAGCATCTGTGGGTTACGTGATTGCCGTTTGTGGACACAACCCCCCCCCCAAAAAAGCCGGCTTCCGAATATTAAATGCAGGAGAAGCTGGATTCACTTAATGACTAAATGACTCCCTTTAACTGCAGTGATTCACTTAATAGCCAGAAATGTCATAAAAGTCAGGCCTGGCTCACTTAACAACCACCTTGGTTAACAGTGGAAGTTCTAGTCCCAATTATGGTGGTAAATCAAGGACTACGTTTATAGAGAATCTCTGGGCAGTAGTTGCTGTTCTTTACAATGGAACCAACGTAGCTGACATACACTTGTGTGTGTTTTTGTATCATTTCTTCATTTTTTTTAAAATCCAAGTCACGGTTCTCTCTCTCTCTCTCTCTCTCTCTCTCTCTCTCTCTCTCTCTCTCTCTCTCTCTCTCTCTCTCCTTTCCTACCCTTTCATTTTTCGGGTTCTGCCATTCTAATGGGGGGTGGGTGGCGGAAACCTATGGGTCTTCTGCAATGCACTTCCTTTGCTTTGTAATCCATCCTCTTTGAAGTGTCTTTCTTGGGGTGAGAAAGGAATGTGCCTCGGACCATCTGCCTTATCTCCAGGTGGAGGGAAGACGCCCCAGAGAGACCTGGACAGCCTTGAGAATGGGTGCTCATATCAGTTCTTTCTCACAACAATTTGAACCAGCCGGATGGAGAGTTGGGGTGGGGTTTGAATGGGTTTCTTTTAATCTAACATTTTGGGCAGGAAATCTTTTTGAAAGTAGAATAGAATAGAATAGAGCTGGGAGGGACCTTGGAGGTCTTCTAGTCCAGCCACCCCACCCCTCACTTAAGCAGGAGAACCTATCCCATCTCAGACAAATGGCTGTCCAGTCTCTTCTTAAAAACTTCCAGTGTTGGAGCACCCACAATTTCTGGAGGCAACTTCTGTTCCACTGGTTGATTGTCCTCACTGTCAGGAAGTTTCTCCTTAGTTCTAGGTTGCTTCTTTCTTTGGTCAGTTTCCAACCATTGTTTCTTCTCCTTCCCTCTGGTGCTCTGGTGAATAGTTTGACCCCCTCCTCTTTGTGGCAGCCCCTCAAATAGTGGAATAACTGATATCACGTCTCCCCTTTTTCTTCTTTTCTTTTAGACTAGCTAAGCCCAAGGTCTCAACATCTTTTTTGTAGTATGGTGACCAAAATTGGTTGCAGTATTCCAGGTGTGGTCTTATTATTTCACGTGATGTTGATTCCTTGTCTTATGTTTATACAACCCAGGATTGTATTAGCTTTTTTGTCTGCTGCTGCTGCACATGGTTGGCTCACGGTCAAGTGATCGTCCAGTCAGACTCCGAGGTCCCTCTCACTGTTTTTGAGCCAGGTCTGGCCTAATCTGTACTCGTACCTTTGGTTTTCCCTGCCTAGGTGTAAAACTTTGCATTTCTTTCTCCCCATTGAAACTCATATGTTGTTGGATAGGGCCCATTGTTCAAGTCTGCCAAAATCTGTTTGGATCCTGAGTTTGTCTTCCGGGGTGTTGGCTACTCCTGCCAGTTTAGTGTACTCTGCAAATCTGATGAGCTCCCCTTCTAGCTTACTCAGATCCTGCCTTCCAATAAAAGTTCCTGTTGAGACAACGAGAGTTTCAAGAGTTCTGCTTTCTTGGGAGACTTAATTGAGGCAGGTTCCCCCCCCCACACACACACCTTAAAAGAGGTATAAGTAGTCCTTTAACCACAGTAATTTGGAGATAATCATCCCTAAGCATGTGGCCATGATATGTGATGTCACGTGACCATGCTGACTCACGACTTCCATGACTTCCAGTTGCCGCTGTTAAACAAAACTTGCATGGTTGTTAAGCGAGGACATCTCGTGACTGCCACTTGGCAATCTTCCACTGGCTTCCCCACTGACTTTGCTTGAAGGCAGGAGAGATCGCAAATCAGCCGTCAGTCAGTCCCACTTCTTTAGCTGCAGTGTAACTTCGAACGGTCGCGGAGCAAGTGGTCGTTAAATGAGGACTAGCTCTGCAGCGGTTTCCTTTCCCTTTTCAGATCATCGACGCCACACAGAAAGGAAACTGTTCGCGGTTCATGAACCACAGCTGCGAGCCAAATTGTGAGACGCAGAAGGTGAGTCGTCGTCACAACTTTGCTTTCCCCCCCCCCCACGAACTGACAATTTCAAGAGAAGTGTTTTTAAATCAAAAGTCGAGGGGGCAAATTATACAAGCTGGATTTTAAGTTCCAGTGGATGTGTGTCCTCCTGCTTCCCCTTTTGCGTTGCTAGTTCCTCAGCTGCGTATATGTTTGTGTAAGCATATATCTTTTGGCAGTCTGAGACCCACGTATTTCAAAGCCGTCGTGGTTTATATAGCACATTTAAAAATTAAGGTGCTGCCCATTATAAAGTTCCCAATTTAATCCTGTTGTCCTCTATTGTCTTCCACCCTCCTGGTTTTAGTGGACAGTGAATGGACAGCTGAGAGTTGGCTTTTTCACTACCAAGCTAGTAACGTCCGGCTGTGAGTTAACCTTTGACTACCAGTTCCAGCGATATGGGTAGGTTCTCCTTCCTTGCTCTGATCACCTTTCTTTGCTCTTACTCTTCTGAGTAGGAAGAACGGTAGCATTTTGCAGGCTGTCTTTCTTCTTGAAAACATTCCGTTATTCTTTCTTGCAGAGAAGAAATTGAACTCTGCCATATATTCGAGAGTGCAGCTGATTAGTTTGAAGAATTCTGTCTTTCCATCTCCTTAAATATCTTTTTGATTGAAGGAGGGAGGGAAAGAAGGAAAGGGGAGAGGAGATGGGAGGGAGGGAGGAAGAAAGAAAGGAAAGAGGTGAGGGGAAGAGGGAGGGAGGGAGGGGAGACGGAAGGAAGGAAACAAGGAAGGTGGGAGGAAAAAGGGGAGGGAGGAAAAGAGAAAGGAAGTCATTTGGCTTAAAATCAGTAGGTCGTGTAGAGAGGGTGACTTATCTTGAATGTGAGAATAAGAAACTTGCTTGGTACATGGTGTTGTCTAGATGATACAGAAGATGTTTTAATTCAGGGTTGATTAGGGTTAGTCCTTTGATAGAGAGAGAGAGACGTAGATATAGGCGGATGAGATAGACAGAGATATACATGCATACATGATGGAGAAAGAGAGAGATAGGTAGATATAGACAGATGAAACACCATGTTTTCCTGAAAGTAAGAACTGTCCCCAAAATAAGCCCTACTTTTGAGGCAAGGTGAATGCCTAAAAATCAAGCTAGGGCAGGGGGGGGGTTTAGGGAAGTGGAGCCCCACACCCACTTATCAGGCCTCACATGAATTGACACCAGCCTCACCTCGCCGGCCCACTTTTTCTGCAGCTGAAGAAGCAGCTTCATTCTGCATTTCCTTCGGCCACAAAAGAAGTATGGTGGTTGACCGTGAGGAGAGATAGATGGATGTATGATAGATAAAGGTAGGATGGGGAGATGAGATGAGATGAGATGAGATGAGATGGATGATAGATGAGGATAGGAATGTAGGCCGGGCAGACGGATAGACAGATATGGATGGATGGATGATAGATAGATGAGGATAGAAAGGTAGGATGGGCAGATAGATAGATAGATAGATAGATAGATAGATAGATAGATAGATAGATAGATAGATAGATAGATAGATAGATAGATAGATAGATAGATAGATAGATTAGATAGATAGATAGATAGATAGATAGATAGATAGATAGATAGATAGATAGATAGATAGATAGATAGATAGATAGATAGATGATATATATGATAAGAGAGATGAGGATAGGAATGTAGGCCGGGCAGACGGATAGACGGATATGGATGGATGGATGATAGATAGATGAGGATAGAAAGGTAGGATGGGCAGATAGATAGATAGATAGATAGATAGATAGATAGATAGATAGATAGATAGATAGATAGATAGATAGATGATATATATGATAAGAGAGATGAGGATAGGAATGTAGGCCGGGCAGACAGATAGACAGATATGGATGGATGGATGATAGATAGATGAGGATAGAAAGGTAGGATGGGCAGATAGATAGATAGATAGATAGATAGATAGATAGATAGATAGATAGATAGATAGATAGATAGATAGATAGATGATATATATGATAAGAGAGATGAGGATAGGAATGTAGGCCGGGCAGACGGATAGACAGATATGGATGGATGGATGATAGATAGATGAGGATAGAAAGGTAGGATGGGCAGATAGATAGATAGATAGATAGATAGATAGATAGATAGATAGATAGATAGATAGATAGATGATATATATGATAAGAGAGATGAGGATAGGAATGTAGGCCGGGCAGACAGATAGACAGATCAGGATGGATGGATGGGTGGATGATAGATGATGGGAATGTAGGACGGGCAGACGGACAGATGATACAGACAGGCACAGAAAGAGATGAATGGATATAAAGAGAGATCATAGAGACAAACATGCATACGTGATGAAGAAACAGAAAGAGAGAGAGATGAGATCAAGCCTGCTTCAGTCCCTCACCAAATGTGTGTTTCCAACAGCAAAGAGGCCCAGAAATGTTTCTGTGGTTCCGCCAACTGTCGGGGTTATCTGGGCGGAGAGAACCGGGTCAGCATTCGCGCTGCAGGGGGCAAAATGAAAAAGGAACGGTCGCGCAAAAAAGATTCGGTAAGCACTGAAGGAGTGGGGGAGGGCGATTTTTTTAAAAACGGGCCGCTTGGGGGATTCCTTTGGATGCCCCTGGATCCCCCACAGTCCCCCAAAGCTGCGAAGGGCTGGGCAGATGCTCCAGATCAACAAACCAGCATCCTTGTCACTCTTTGGCCCAAGAGAGAGAATGAGGGGGCTTTGGAGTCCTTTTGTGCTGCCCTCCAAGTGCATGAGAGCCCTAAAGCCTAATTGTCACATTGTGATATTGTAGACACTGTGATGCTTTCTCCCATGCTCTTCCTCATGTAAGTGTAGATCTGTATCTTTGTTGCCACCGCTAAAAAAAACAGTGTTCTGCAACCTTTGAACAGTGGTTCTCAAACGTTCACTTTCAGAGGGGTGGAATTCCACTCCCAGAATCCCCCAGACAGCCATGCTTTAAGAGGGGAGGACTTCCACTCCCAGAATCCCCCAGTTGCCATGCTTCAAGAGGGGAGGAGTTCCAGTCCCAGAATCCCCCAGCCGGCATGCTTTAAGAGGGGTGGACTTCAACTCCCAGAATCCCCCAGACAGCCATGCTTTAAGAGGGGAGGACTTCCACTCCCAGAATCCCCCAGACAGCCATGCTTTAAGAGGGGAGGACTTCCACTCCCGGAATCCCCCAGCCGGCATGCATTAAGAGGGGAGGACTTCAATTCCAATTCCTCCTCCTCCTCCTTCTGGCACTGATTGTCTTGTTGGCTGGTGAAACTTGCAAGAAGAACGCGCTCAGAGAGCACCAGCCTCTCCCCCCACCCCAGCTGAGCCTGAGACGCAAGTGTGCTGTGGGTGTTGTGTGCCTTTTCTAGAATCTGTTCTTTGGCTTTTCGTAGGTGGATGGAGAATTAGAAGCACTCCTGGAGAACGGCGAAGGGCTCTCCGATAAGAATCAAGTCCTCAGTTTGTCCCGCCTGATGGTGCGAACCGAGACACCTGAACAGAAGCTCACCTGTCTCAAACTCATCCAGGTGAGACAATCTGTCCTGTCTTTTGCTGGGTGACTTGGTTAATCCATGGGCGCTAATTGGAGGTTTGGAGACAAGGAAAAATAATGTGATTTTGAATGGCCGGGGGTGGGTGGGTGGGTTGGGAGTTATCGATGTAGGAAATTTGGGATTCTCGTTCTTTATTTAAAATGGGCCAGAGATTTCAGTGGAAGTGAACCCGATGCTATCCTCATTCTTTGAAACCGGTCAGTCAATTTTTACCTGCGTTGTTTAGAACAGGGTTTCTCGACCTTGACTTACTGAAGATGGGTGGAGTTCCCCAGCCGGCATGCTTTAAGAGGGATGGGCTTCAGCTCCGTTCGCTGGCTGGGGAATTCTGGGAGTTGAAGTCCACGTATCTTCAAGGGGCCACGGTTAAGAAAAACCGAATTTAGAACAAATTCTTATTTGACTGAATGGAGAAATCTATGAGGAAGAAGCACGAGAAAATTGGCCCTTAAAATTACAGGTAATTTGTAGGTACAAATTACTTGACCTACAGTGGTTTGTTCAAAATTACAAAAGGTGACTTATGACCATTTTTTTTCACACTTACAAGCATGGCAGCATCCCCGCAGTCATGGGTCAAAATTCAGATGCTTGGCAACCTGGCTTCTATTTATGACGTGTCCCGAGGTCAAGTGATCCCTCTTTCAAGGGAAAAGCCAGATTCGTTTAACAACGGTGTTACTAATTTAACAACTGCAGTCATTCACTTAACAGCTGTGGCAAGAAAGGTCATATAAAATGGGGCAGAATCCACTTAACAAATTTCTCACTTAGGAACATAAAATTTTGGGTTTGATTGTGGTCATAAGCCGAGGACTACCTGTTATTTCCGATAATTTTTCGGGAAGCATCCAGGGATTTGTGATAGGGCTTAGATCAAAGCCCCTGGATTTTATGCCAAGCTGTAAATTCTGCCTTTGGGAAGTTGTTGCTGAATTGGGCTAAATGCATCACTGCTGCTGCAAAAAGGGTCCCCATCGTTAATTTGTTCACAAGCACAGCAGCTGATGCCACGTTATTTTAGCAGCTCCCCTTCCCTCCCTTTTCGATTGTGATAGAAAATAAAAACACCCTGGGCGCCTCCCGTTTAGCAAACGTCGCAAATGTGTTGGCAATAGGGGCAGTCCTCGACTTTTAACCATTTGTTTCGGAGTTGCAACAGCACTGAAAAAAGCGATTATCTCGGTTATGACGTCGCACCCTCCCCAGAATCACAGGTTTAAAATTCGGACGCTTGGCATAGATCTAGGGTGGCCGTAGTGCCCTGGAGGCCTGTGATCGCCTTTGGTGACCTTTCCAGCTGCCGTCCGACAAGCACGATCGTTGGGGGAAGCCAGATTAACAAACGCGTGGCAGACTTAACAACAGCAACGATTTGCTTAACAACGTGGCGAGAAAGGTCGTAAAATCGGACGTGATTCACTTAAAATGATTGTTTTGATTAGCAACGGAATTTCTGGTCCTAATTGTGGTCGTAAGTTGAGGACTCCCTGTAAATGAAAAACGGCTTTGCGACCAATGTCCGTGTTTACGACCTTTGCTGTATCTCACTCAGAATTAGCAGAATAACAGTTGGAAGGGGCCCTGGAGGTCTTCCAGTCCAGCCCTGTGCTATTCCAGTCCTGAGTTTGCCATTACAGTTAGTTAAACCGGTCTCGCGTATAACCTTCTCTTGATTTTCACTTGCTTATTTACTATTTACGCGCCTTTGTACCCCATACCAAGATGTCTCCAAAGGCCAAGAACCCCACTTCAGATGAAGGAAGTAGCGGGGAGCAAAGGAAAGTCAATGCCCACGATGCCGGGAAGAAGCTGGATGTGATAAAAGAAGAAGAAGTGCTGGCCTCTTCTACCATCCCAGCCATTTTGAAGAACAAGATCAGAAAGGAGAGTAAAAAAACACCAGGGATGAAGACAACGGTAGCAAGTCAGCAAAAAGGTCCCACCCCCACAATTAGGCCCCATACTGAGACGCCTTCGAAGCCAGAGGACCCCACGACAGATGAAAGTAGCAACGGAGAGTCGAGAACTGGTCTCGATCTGAAGATGAAGAGCATCAATGCCCACGATGTTGAGAAGAAGGTGGGCCTGATAGCAGCAGAAGAAGACCTGACCTCTTCCACCGTCTTAGCCCATTTGGAGAATAAGGAAAGGGTCAGAGAAGCCGTGAATGGCTCACCAATGCCTCACCCATCTCAACCCCACACTAAGGTGTCCTCAGAGCGTAAGGCCTTTAGTTCGGTTGAAGGAGGCAGAAAGAAGCGAAGGAGGTCCATCAGTCTTGAACTGAAGATGAAGATCATCAAAGCATACCGTGCCAGGAAGAAGGCGAAGATTATCGCCCAAGAGGAAGGTCTGGCCTATTCCACTATCTTCACCATTTTGAAAGATAAGAAAAGGATCCGAGAAGCCCTCAAGGTGTTGCCAGGGACGAGAAAAATTATCACAAAGCCACGGAAACGCTTCGTCCGCCCACGGTTAGCCCACACCAAGGCATCCCCGAAGCCAAAGACCCCCAGTTCAGCTGAAGGGCGTAGCAAGAAGCAAAGGACCGCCATCAGTCTTGATGTGAAGATGAGGATCATCAAAGCATACGAAGCCGGGACAAAGGCGCAGGTTATCGCCAAAGAAGAAGGCCTGGCCCGTACCACCATCTTCACCATTTTGAGGGATCAGAAAAGGATCAAGGAAGCCATGAAGGAATTACCAGGGACGAGAACAATTATCACAAAACCACGGAAAGGCCACGTCCACCCACTTGCACCCCATACCAATGTGTCTACAAATCCAAACCCCGCCCAGTCTCCCCCCATACCAACGTGTCCACCTCCCCAAATCCCAACCAAGGTGCCTATCACCCACAGTTCAGCTGAAGAAATTATCAAGAAGCACAGGACATCCATCAATCTTGACCGGAAGATGAAGATCATCGAAGCGTATGAAGGTGGGAAGAAGGTGTCCACTATTGCTAAAGAAGAAGGCCTGGGACATACCACCATCTTTACGATTTTGAAGGATGCGAAAAGGATCAAAGAGGCCTTGAAGGAATTACCAGGGACAAGAAAAACTATAACCAGACGGCGGAAAGGCCTCGTCCAGCCAGTCACACCCCATACCAGGATGTCTACCAACCCAGAGATCCCCACTTCAGCCGAAGGGAATGTCAAGAAGCAAAGGAGGTCCATCGATCTCAACATGAAGATGAAGATCATTGCAGCGCATGAAGCCGGGAAGAAGGCCACTCTCATCGCCCGTGAAGAAGGCCTGGCCCATACCACCGTCTGGACAATTTTGAGAGATAAGAAGAAGATCAGAGCGCTGATCAAAGGATCCGCAGGAACGGACACCACCATAACAAGACACCGAGCGGGCCTCATCCACCAGACAGAACAGTTGCTGGTGCTTTGGATGGAGGATCAGATCCGAAAGCGGAACATGATCAGCTTCCCTCACATTCAGGAGAAGGCACGCAGCATTTTTGCCACCCTGAAGGAACGAGCCGGCGAGGCGTGGGCCAAAACCTTCGACGCCAGCCGTGGTTGGTTCCTGCGGTTTCAGCGAAGATTTAATTACCAAAACATACCCACCAAGGGGGAAACCACAGGCCTTGACCAAGAAGCTGCCCGACGGTTCCTGGACGAGCTTGATGATGTCCTGGCAGAAGGGGGTTATTTGCCTGAACAGATATTCAGCGTGGACGAAACCAGGTTATCCTGGAAACAGTTGCCAGAGGGCACCTACCTGCACCGAGATGCCCAAGCTGTGCCTGGATATGAAGTCTTTCACGACCGAATCACTTTGCTTTTGGGTGGAAATGTGGCCGGGTTCAAGCTGAAGCCGTTTCTGATCCACAGATCGGAGGATCCGTTTGCGTTCCGAAACCTTGTCCGGGACACCTTGCCCGTGTATTACCAATCCGATCAGAAGATTTGGATGACAGACGTCCTCTTTGAGGACTGGTTGATGACTTGCTTCATACCCCAAGTCAAGGACTATTGCTTGCAAAAGACAGTTCCTTTTAAAATTCTCCTGATCGTCAGCAACGCACCGGGGCATCCCCTGCATCTGAATAATCCCCAGCCAGATGTGAGGCTGGTTCGCCTGCCCAAAAACACCGGCCCACTCCTGCATCCGATGGACCAGGGAGCCGTCACAGCCTTCAAGGCGTTTTATTTACGGGACGTCTTGACCGAAGCGGTAGCCGCGATGGAAAAAAGCAGGGTGAGCTTGAACGAGTTTTGGAGACGGTACGATATCCTCCGTTGCGTGGAAAACATTGCAGCGGCGTGGCAGGGTGTCGGTGTGACCTGCATGCAAGGCATTTGGGGAAAGTGCTTAAAACGTTTTGCGGATCTCGTCAGGAACTTCGAAGGATTTGACCCTGAGGAAGATTTGGACAGAACCAACCAGAACATTTTGGCCCTCTGCCAGGCCCTCAATTTACAGATGGATGCTGAGGCCGTGAAAAAGTGGGTAGCATCCATGGAGGGAGAGCTCTCCGAGGGCGACTTAATCGAACTGAGAGAAGAGTTGGCCACCCAGCAGGTTAGGGAGGAAGAGGAAGAGGAAGGACAGGTGGAAATTAAGCCTAAAAAGTTCACCGTGAAAAGGTTGGCTCGTGTTTTCTCGGATGTGGACAGAATTTTATCAGACTTGGAAAAGATGGATCCGGACATAGAGCGTTTTGAAAGGGTACGTGAGAGAATCCATGAAATCCTGCAGTGTTACCGTGAAATATATGAAGAGAAAATGAGAAAACAGGATACAAGCCAAAATTAGCGAATTCTTGTAAGAAAGCTAATTCCCACCCTTAGGAATAAGACATCCAGACCATGGTCAGGCCCTCAGCTGTGTCAGCTTATCTGAAATTTTCAAAAGCAGAAAAAAACACACACTAATTTGCCTTCGTTCAAAAAACACTAATTTTGGGGTTTATATCTGGTTAGTTTGATCTTTACAGGTCCTACAATTGAACTGTTTTATTTTTTTAAAGCAACGTTATGATGGCCAGTTTTGTACTTGTGTAATAAACTAACTTTTTGTATGTTGAGATTCGGTTTAACCTTTTTGTTTTCTGTTTAGGCTACTTTAGGCTAAAAATGTATGGCTACAGTGTTAAAACTTTAGAAGTGTTGATGTCTTTTAAACACTCATAACAGTATGCAAAGTTTTGAAAGGTAGTAAATTATTACAGTGTATTTTTTTATCACAAAAACATGTTGGGATTGAAGAAGAGATCTTTGAGGTGGAATGTTCAAAAGGTTATTAAAAATGTCCACTTTATGAAAAAATAAAAAGAAATTGAATACAGAAATCTGTAGTTAAGTCATAAGTGCAATGGTCGTGCTTAGGCTACTCCAGTTTTCACTTAGTGAACATTTCACATGTTGCAGTCACTAAATGAGGACTTCCCCGTATTTACATTACACAGCCTTCAGCCTTCTTAGACCTCAACAGAATTAAATAAATATTTGTCAAGCTCAACTATTTTTTAAACCGCTCTTTTACACACTACTAATGATGGGTTATTTACCAAATGATGCCTTTATTGGGTGAAACTGAACCCTATTCAAAACCTTTAGTTCCTAGACCGATGGGGTCTCCTGCTTGAGCAGGGGGTCAGACTAGAAGACCTCTAGGATCCCTTCCAGTTATTCCATGTTCCATAATATCATCCAAGCAGCCCTTAATCACACTTCTAGCCAGCATTTTGTTCTTAGAAGAACTGCCGTATTGATCTGTATTGGTAGTGCTTAACTTAGCAGCTTCCTCATTCAGCAACTGTTTGAAGTTATGACATCACTGCAAAATTGAGTGTTACGTCTGGTCCTTGGGCTTGCAGCCATCACCGTGTCTGCAGTCACACAACTGCCATTTTGGCAGCTAGCAAACGGCACACGTGTACGATGGGTCACAGCGTCCTGTTCTCACGCGATCGCCATTTTGTTAACCTTCCCCTGCCAGATTCCAACAACTAAGGTGAGTGGGAAATCTGGCAGGAATTTCCAAATCGCAGTCCTGTGATGTCTTGCATAACGAACACCGTTATACTGTTATTGTAAGTCAGTTGCGGTAACATCACATGTCACTTATCAACTTGTCTCCCTTGGTGGTGGAGTTGCTAATCCCAACCGCCGTCGTAAATGAGGACTGCCTGTAGTTCTGTGTTGCTCAACGCTGGACATAGTACAGGTAGTTCTCGATTTAGGATCACAATTGAGCCCAAGATCTCTGTTGCTAAGAGACATTTGAGTTTTGCCTTATTTTACAACCTTTCTTGCCACAGTGGTTAAGCAAATCCCCGCTGTTCTTAAGTTGGTAACACGGTTGTTGAGTGAATCTGGCTTCCCCAAGGACTTTTCTTGTCAAGACAGTTGCAAAAGGGGATCCCGGGACACTGCAACAGTCATAAATAAATTTTAATCACATGACCGTGGAGATGGTGCAACAGTCATAAGTGTGAAAAACGATCAGAGCCATTCTCTCTTAGAACAGTCAGTAAACGAATGCTTGTAAGTCAAGGACTATTTGCATTCATTGGAGAGAAAGGGATTATAAGAGAGTAAGCAAGCAAGCGTGCACATATATATATGTTCCACACATTGAAAGGAATACACTAAACGTTGCCAGCCACTGGAAGGATCAGTTTAACTAAGGTCAGAGAGCTGACCTTGTTAACCACTGGGCAGCATTTTTCAGAGACTCATTGCGCTACAGAGGAAAGCAGCTCTGGAAGAAACATTTCTTTGGCCACGTTCCCACCGTGTGGGGTGGGAAGAGCGAGAAGCCAGTCAGGCAGAGGGTGATGCCTATTAACTAACTGTAATGGCAGATTTATGACAGATTTTAAGTGCTGGTCATGAAGTGGCTTTTTCATCCGTTGTAACCACAGCCAGCCTTTGCCCAAGGCAGACAACTAAGTCAGCTCTGCTAAATGAGGACCGACAATGCAGGATAGAAGGACACTACCACACCTGATCCTGAAGGGTAACATTCCCCTTCAGCCAAGCAGACGGGTCACTGGCTAACATATAACAAGCAAGTAACAAAAGTTCTCTCTGGTTTGACTTTCTTTTGACCTTCATCCAATCCATTGCCACCTTCAAGAACTGGATTAAAATTCTCCTTGCCTGCTTCACACATCGCACTAAGTCTTGAGCTTGGGCTAACAAATCATGGTTATTATTGTGTTCACTTACTAAGGATGGTCTGGGCAAAGGAGTGCCGTTGCTTTCAAGTTGAGTTGGGTCTTGGGTGAAGTTGGACATTCCCCTATGTTAAATCAAACATGGGAGCCCTTTGGTGGTGGTATCTGATAGAAGAAGACGGTCTCCAAGCGTGGCTACTTTTAAGACTTGTGCACTTCGACTCCCAGAATTCCCCAGCCAGTCACGTTGGCTGAGGAATTCTAGGAGTTGGAAGTGCTCGAGTCTTAAAAGGGGCCGCCACGCCTGGAGACCCCTGTGATAGAACGTCCCAAGAGAATTATCTCCTGCTTGTTTGTCCACATCAAAAACTGATTCTGGAGGACAAGCCAGGTTTTAATCTGGATTGGCTTCTGTAGTCCCAAGTAGGAGCCGTTCCATCACCCGCTTGGATTGGATTGTACAGGTGTTCCTCGACTTACGACCACAATTAAGCCCAAAATTTCTGTTGTCAAGTGGGGACATTTGTTAAGTGAATTTTGCCCCATTTGATGACCTTCCTTGCCCCAGTTATTAAGTGGATCACTACAGTTGTTAATGTTAATGACACGGTTGCATCCAGCTTCCCCGTTGGTTTTGCTTGTCAGAAGGTCACCAAAGGGGATCCCATGATGCCGGGATGCTGCTATTGTCATAAATAACGAACCGGGTTGCCATATGTTTGAATGTTGCTTATGTGGCTGTGGGGATGCCCCAATGTTGGTAAGTCAAATAAGTCACATTTTTCAGCGCCATTGTAACTTTGAACGGTCACTCAATGAACTATTGTAAGTCAAGGATGACCTTGTAATCCAGTTAGGAGCAGTTCTAACTCCGTGACCTAATACAGAGAGGGATTTGAGAGGTCCAGCCTGTCGGAGAAGAAGATCATCCCACCAAGGGGCCAGTGAGAAACTCAGTCGGCAGAGGATGCCAAGTTGAAATCTCACCATACACACACACACACACGTGTGTGTATATGTGTGTGTACACATTTTATATATATATACACACACATATACATACACACACATATACATATGCACACATATATACAGACTGTGTGTATATATACATATATGTGCACACACGCACTCATATATATACATACATACACACACGTGTGTGTGTGAGTGTGTGTGTGTGTGTAATGCCGCTTGGGGTGTGTGTGAAAGCCCTAAAGCAGGCATATACATAGAATGAAGGCTACTGCTAAGCTTGTAAGCCCCCCTGAGTCTTCGGAGAAGGGCGGGATATAAATGGAATATAAATAAATAAATAAATAAAAATATGTATATATACACACACACACATATACATATACATACATATATGTTGACTCAGCCTTCCATCCTTCCGAGGTAGGTAAAATGAGGACCCAGATTCTTGGGGGCAATTAAGCTGACTTTGTAAAAAATGCCGCTTGGGGTGGGGGGGGGCGAAAGCCCTAATAATAAGCAGGCATGTACACAGAATGAAGGCTATTGCTAAGCACATTGATTTGTGCTTCTTAGATTGTAAGCCGCCCTGAGTCTTCAGAGAAGGGCGGGATATAAATGGGATTAAAAATAAAATATATATACAGTGCTTTTTTTGTAAAAGAAAAAGGTGCTGGAACTCACACACGTCATACAACCCGCCTTGCCTACCCTACAAGGTTCCATCCAAAAAAGGTGCCGGAACTCCGTTCTGAGCGTTCTATGACGAAAAAAGCCCTGCATATACACACGCGCACGCGCGCGCGCGCACACACACACACACACACACACACACATATGTATATGGCTAGGGCTAGGCCTTAAAATGATGAATCTTAACCCTGCTGATCCTCACGGTCTCATCCTTGTTTTGTTTTGTTTTTAACTGAGGTTCCAGAAAACGGTTTGGTCATCTTCTCCTTCCCTTCCCCCCCTCCCCCCTCTTTTTTTCCTTTCCTTTCTTGTTTAAAGAACACCCATTCTCAGGCCTGCCTGAAGTCCTTCCTGGAGTGCCACGGCCTGTCCCTCCTCTGGATCTGGATGGCAGAGCTCGGGGACAGCAGAGGAAACACAGCCAACAGTTTGAAGCTGCAGCTGGAGGTCCGTGGCTGGAATGGCACGGTTGCGTCTTGATGGGAAGGTGTTGAGATGAACGAAGGAGCCAGAGAGGGGAAATCCTCGCTGGTTTGCTTACAGACGTTTCGGGGCCCAACTAGCGAACATCATCAGTGCTAGAAGGAATGGAGTGGAGGAGGAAGAGGAGGAGAAGGGGAGGGGGGGGGAAGAGGAGGAGGACAATGACTGTGGGCTCCCTGGTGCTCTCTGAGCTGGGGGGTTTCCTTGCAGACGTTTCGTGACCCAAGTAGGGAACGTCATCAGGGCTAGAAGGGAGGGGGGCCGCAGGGAGGAGGAACGAAGGCCTGTGGGGTCCTTGGGGGTCTCTGAGCTGGGTGGTTTCCTTGCAGACGTCTCATGACCCAACTAGGGAACATCATCAGTGGTGGCTGAAGAGAACAAAGCAATCTTTTTTTCCGTTGCCCACGTTGCATCACGCCATTCCCTCTGAGAATTGTTTTCTTCGCTCACAATCACACTTAGGATTGCGTTTTTAAGCCGGTGGTGGTGGGGGGGATGGGGAACCAATTTGCAGAATCGGTTGTACAGATCAGATGCCGATAGCTCTCCTTCTGAGAACACTTTTAAATCTCCCTCTGTGGGCAGAGGCTCATTTGAACTTGGGAAAACGGTTGCATTTGACACGTAAGTGGCCTGAAGCTTTAAATTAATCTCAGACGAGAGGCTTTCATTTAATCTTTTTTTTTAATGCTTTCCATTATTCAGTGTTTTACACTGCAAAAGACATTTCCTGATTTGGCTGTCATGCATTAATTTCAAACGACGTCACAAATTATATGGGAATAGCTGGCCCTGAAGCAGATTATTTCCAGACTTTTGAGAATTAGGAATCAACTATAGCTCCCTTCTCAGTGTTTGCTGTGACCTTCAACATTAGCGTATCTTCCAAACGTTGCTTATAGCCAAAAATGGGCAACCAATTTTGGACTTCAGAGGACACTATATTCTAGAACGGTGTTTTCCAGCCTTGGCAACGTTAAGGTTTGTCAAGGACTACAACTCCCAGAATTCTCCAGCCAGCATGCTTTTAAGATGGAGGGGGGCGACCTCAGCTCCCTGCAGTCCTCAGCCAGCACTCTTAATGGGGAATTCTGGGAGTTGAGGCTCACACAACATAAAATTGCCAAGTTTGAAAAACGCTGCTCGGGAAGGTCAGTTTTGGAGCTTGTAATTAGAGAACTCTTAGTTTGCCAGAGAATGTGAGTGGCGAGACTTGCTTTTCTGAGCAGCTGGGAAGGAGAACACCCAACCTATGATGCACTGCCACTCCTCTTACATTCCCAGGTATGTTCTAAGCCCTGCAGGCATAGTATCTCCAGTTTAGAAGCAGCAGGTGGTCTTCTGGTGATCCTCCACCAGTTGGTGGCCATAATCTAGAACTGTGGGGTCCCTGGAGCTCTCTGAGCTGGGGGGTTTCCTTGCAGACCTTTTATGACCCAACTAGGGAACGCCATCTGTGCTGGAAGGGAGGAGGAGCAAAAGACTCTGGGGTGGTTTCCTGGCAGACGTTTCATGACCAAGCTAGGTGACCTCATCAGTGCCACCAGGCTGAGGGACCACCAAGGAGCCCACAGCTCAACCCTCAGATATAACTATTTCCTTGTATCGGAGCCACGTACGGGCATCCAGATCTAAGGCGCTCCTCCCTTTGAGGACCTGGAACTGTATCGCAGGGCCGGTGAGGGAGAACTGACCATCTTCCTGTTGCCTTTGGTGGCAGATCCTCAAGACCTTGGAGCTCCTTCCCATCCCTAACAAGAACATGCTGGAGGAGAGCAAAGTCCTCCCCATCATCCAACGTTGGGCCCGGACCAAGTCGGCCGTCCCGCAGCTGAGCGAAGGAGACGGCTACTCCAGCGAGAACACCTCCCGGGCTCACACGCCCCTCAATACGCCCGATCCGTCTTCCAAGCCCATCCTGGAGGGCGAGACGGACACCCCGAAGAAGGCAGCCTTCCGGAGAGTCAAGATCATCAGTGAGAACAGCATGGACAGCGCCCTCTCGGACACCGCCAGCGAGATGGAGCTGAAGGAGAACAAGGAAGAGCTGGAGCATCCCGACTACCACCCGGCCGAAGCCGGGGACGAGCACCCCGTGGAGCAGGAGACCCCCAAGGTGGTCCCCACGGAAGACTTGACGGACGCCACCCAGGTTCCCGCTGCTGACCAGGAGGCAGAGCCCGAGGGGGGGAGCAAGGAGGGCCTCATCCCCAAGCTGGAAGACCCCGTGGCTGCAGAGACCCCCTCTCAAGACGAAGAGGAAGGGGTCTCCGATGCGGAGAGCGAACGGAGTCAGGAACCGGCCGACAAGTTGCTGGACCTTAGTGACCTGGCTACCAAGCTGCTGGACTGCTGGAAAGACCTCAAAGTAAGTTGAAACACTCTTTTAAGTTGGTAGCTTGGCTCAAAATTTTAAAGCCTGTGTGTGTGCGTGTGTGTGTTTTGTGGTGTTCGCACATGCAAGTTCCCCTTTCGGGAGGAGAATGAGCGAACGGATGGACGGACGAGGAACAGAACGGTATAAGTTGAATCCTCTGCCTGCTTTTGAGGCTTAACGCTAGCAAGCATCACTGTCTACTTCCCATTTTGAACCGATTTATTTAATAATAATTTTATTATTATTATTATTAATAATAATAATAATAATAATTTATTATTTAAATAATATTATTTTATTATTATTTAAAGCACGAAAAGCTTCCATTTGGCTGGGCCATAGAACAGAAATGAAGGACAAGTCGCTTCTCGGCAGGACAGAATTTGGGTTCCTGCATAGTATAATTAATTAATTAATGACCAATTAGTGAATTAATAATTTTAAGTTTGAGCAAACTTGGATTTTCAGCAGGTTAATTTCCAACAGACTGGAAGCCTTCCCATTAGAAAGTGGATTTTCCTATGCCAAAGTAGCTGTGGATTTACTGACCAGTGCAGTTAGTCCTCGACTTAACAATTGTTCATTTAGTGACTTTGAAGTTACAACGGCACTGAAAAAAGTGACTTATGACCATTTTTCATGCAGCATCCCCGGGCTTCGTATGATCAAAATTCAGAAAATTTATGACGGTCCCAGGGTCGTGTAAATCCCCCTTTTGTGACCTTCTGGCAAGTCGTGTGACTCACTTAACAGTCCCGGTGATTCACTTAACGACCGTGGCGAGAAAGGTCGTAAAAACAGGGCAAAACTCACTTAACAGCTGCCAGACTTAGCAAGAGAAATGTTGGGCTGAGTTTTGTTTGTAAGTCGAGGGCTTCCTGTAATGTGAAATTTTATCAGTCAAATTCTGGTGCCCTTTGAAGTGTGTGAAGGGATGTTAGAAACCTGTTTTGCATTTTCAAGAATAGCAAGATTCAGCCTAGCAGAAGGGTTGGTGATGTACGTTTCTGAGTTGTTAGTAACTTAGCCCAGGGGGGGAAAAAGGAAAAAAATATGGGAGTCGTAAAAAGGAGAAGAAAGCCTTGTAGAAGAAGAGAAGCAAAAGTTACAAATCTCCATAGCAGTCATTCTAAACCTTGACATGTTTAAGAGGGGTGGGCGGCTGGGGGATTCTGGGAGTGGAAGCCCACCTACCTTTAAGCTGCCGAGGTTGAGAAAAGCTGCTCTAGCTAGTAAGCGAAGAGGGGGAGGAGACCTTAGCGCAATTCATTCTTTCTTACTCCTAGTTGCATTTTTGCTCCAGTATTTTATTTTTATTTTTTGCGTCTGCAATATTGGTTATATATTCAGGGACCCCCTGAAGCTATGATCCTGTCTGGAGTGGAATAGAATTTATCATGTTTTGGGGATAGGTTGCTTCTGACGTGAAAGGGCACATTAAGTGCTTTAAGGAGAAAACTCTGCTGCTTAAAGTGTAGTTTGTCGAACTATACTGGGTCTTTGCGCCTTAGCGTGTCTTCTGTGCATGTTTAATTCGTGTCCCAGAATTCCATGCGTCAGTATACACCCCAATGACTGGGCAGGGAAGAGAGAGAGAGAGAAAAAAAAAACTAGGTCTGAAATAAACTTCTAAATGCAGTTTAATGATTTTGCAGCTTGAGAATTGACAGTTTCAGTATGAAGTCAAGCACAGAAAAATACACATACAGTTTTTGCTTAGATCTTTTAGTGTTTCTTTTTTTTCCCCTTTTGGGGTACCTCTGATTCTTGGCTCAAATTTGGCCAGCTCTGGAATCATTCTCTGTCCAAGGTTACCACTGCAGATCTTAAAGCTAAACCGAGTTTACTCTTTTGATGGTCACATAGCTGCATTCAGGAAGCATTTAAGGGGCTGATTTTGGATATACAGATTAATGAGATCTCCAAAGTAGGATCCCCCTGCATGGCCAGCCATGTATCTGAAATCTTACATTCTCATATTTCCACACGTGGGAATATGTTGTGTTTCCATGTGTGGGCGATTTCAGATCTCGCCTATCCGTTGTCATGGCATTAAGAGTTATCTGCTTCTGTCTTGAGTTTTCCAAGAATTTAATGTAAGATCATTAAAGAGGAGTCCGACGTAGAATTAATAGAGCAATTTCCCAACAGTGAGAACACTTAATCAGTGGAATTAATCAGCTTGCCTCCAGAAATGGTGAGGACTCCATCATTGGAGGTTTTTAACAACAGCCATTTGTCTTGGAGGGAATAAGGGCTCCTGCCTCATTAGGGGATAGGACTAGATGACCTCCAAGGTCCCTTACAGTTCTGTTATTCTGTAAGACCAATTAGTCAGTGGAAAGGCATGCCTCCAGAAGCGGTGGTTGCTCCATCACTGAAGATTTTCAAAAATAGACTGGGCAGCCACTTGTCTGGAAGGGTCTGGGGTCTCCTGCTGGAGCAGGGGGTTAGACTAGATGACCTCCAAGGTCCCTTCTAGCCCTTGACTCCCATGTTCTAAAACATTGGGCAGCCATTTGCCCAGGATTTCACAGTCCCTATCCGGCCTGTGTAGATAACTTTTATTTTAAAGGCAACTGATTTTTGTCTTTTTTTAAAAAAAAATCTGCATATGTGTGTGTAGGCATGCACACACACCTTCACAACTCTTGTGGTTCATCCCTCCACAACAGCCCCAGTTTATTCTGGAAAAAATGACTGGCTGGTCTTAAGACGGCCCCTTGACCGTTGCAGAAACACCGCTCTTGACTGCAGGTTGAAAGCAGTACCGATAAAACGACGTATTTTTTCTTTTTTCTTTTTTCTTTTTTTCTTTGTCCTGATGAAAAGTAGGAATGCAGGTAGTCCTCGACTTACAACCATTCGTTTAGTGACCGTTCAAAGTCACTAAACAGCCCTGAAAAATTTGGCTGGTGACTGCTTTTCACCCTGAGCGACCGCTGCAGCATCCCCATGGGTCATGTGATCACAAATTCATCCACTTGGGAATTTATTTACGACGGTTGCAACGTCCCCGGAGGGGGGGGGAGGGAGTCACGTGATCCCCTTTTGCCACCTTCTGACAAGCAAAGTCAGTGGGGGAAGCCAGATCCACTCAACGACCGTGTCACTAACTTAGCAACTGCAATGATTCACTTAACAACTGTGGCAAGAGAGGTTGTAAAATGGGGCAAAGCTTACTCAACAGCAGTCTCGCTTGGCAGTGGAAAATTTGGGCTCCGTTGTGGTCGTAAGTCAAGGACTATTTATCTTTTTTATGGCCAGACACCCCCCCCCCCCCCAAAAAAAAAAAAAAAAGGAAAGCTATCGAAAAATATCTGGAGGAAAACCCCAGTTGCATGGCCAGAAGTGAAAGCAAGAAGGTTCATTCAACGGGTTGAGTGGTCTACGGACCTTCTCCGTAGTCCAGGTCACGGTTGTCTCAAAAAAAAGTGCTTTTTTTTTCCCCCTCCAAAAGGGCAACTGGCCTTTCTTGGGCTTGTTCGTTTTTCCTGGCAAACCTTTCGCTTCTCATCCTTCTTCCGAAGAAGCTTCTTAGGGGGTGAGAAGCAAAACGTTTTCAGGGAGGGAATAACAACAAGGCCAAGAAATTCCAGTTGCCCTTTGGGCGGGGAGGGCGGGTGGGGGGTGGGCAGGGGCAAAAAAAAACAACCCACGGCCTTTGGGACAACGGGTGGAGCCTGAGTGCCACGCAAGCGACGCGCCGGTCCTTCCCTTGACCCGTCCCTCAGGAAGCCTCGTGGGGGCGGGGTGGGGCCTGAAAGCCGCGTCCCCCCACCCCCAGCGTCTTTGCTCTGAGCCCCTCAGAGTAGTAATTGCAACCATTTCCATCCAGCTTCTCAGGGCAGCAAGGACCTCCTTAACATCCCCAGCTGGCCCACCACTCCCATTTTCAACTCCGTCCTCCGGAAGAATGGAGAACCCCGTGGAAGAGAAAAAAATCCCAGCAAGATGGTTGGCAACCTGGCTGGTGCATGAGCAAATAGGCTGAATTAAGCCTGGAAAAATGAAAAGCACAGAGGTGGCTAACTCTTTGAGGCCGACGTAAATTTGGGGGCGTCCGGCAACGGATGACGCCCGGGGAGCAGCCCCACCTTATTCCTGGCGGGAGAGCCGGATCGTGTGAGCTATTCGTTTTATTTTACACACCGCACACACACACTTCTTCACACGCCTCGCCCTGGCTCGGCGCTTCGAGGGCTTCGGCGGCCTGAAGGCCTCAAACCCCCAAGCCAGGGTCCATTCCAACACAAAATCCACCTCACACACACCGGCACAGCACACGCAGACTGCAAAAAAAAAAAAAGTACGTTTTCAGCACAGGTTTTATGCACCCTTTTCCCGCCAGCAGTGGGAAAAGGTGCATGGCTCACCCCGTGCTGAAAACGGACACCGTTGCGCTAACAAACCGTCATCGCCTTTCTTTGCGCGGCTCATGCGAAGAGCCGGAACTGGGGATGTATGAGTGACAGGTAAGTCTTGCGTAAAGACGGACCGCGAAGCAACCCTGCGGGAAAGCGTCCAACGTCTTTAAGGTAGGATGAGTAATGATTCCATCGCTGGCCACCTTCCCAAATTGGCAAAACCGACAATGGTGGTTTGCCGTGAAAGTGATCTGGGTAGGAAAGTCTTCACTGTCCCACCATCCCGAAGGCCAAGAGCGACTTGACCTCTGTCAATAAATATGTGCTTTATTTAGAATTAAATAAATCGTAGATTGATAGATCCTCAGTCAGTCGTCACTTTCAGCTATTTACGTTGGATTTGTTTTGGGGGGGGGTTGACTTCTGAGTCAGTGTTGTGGCTGCCTGGACATGGCCCTACAATTTTCTTGTTTGGGGGGGGGGTTGGATTTGAGAAGGGATGGGATAGAATCGAATTGAATAGAACAGAATATGGAATAGAATAGATAGAAGGGAATGGAATAGAATAGAATAATAGAACGGAAAGTAAAATAGAACATAGAGCGTAACATAGAATAGAACAGAACAGAGTATACTGAATATAGAATAGAATTAGAATGAAACAGAATATAGAATAGAATAGAATAGAATAACAGAGTTGGGAGGGACCTTGGAGGTCATCTAGTCCAACCCCCGACTCATCCAGGAAACCCCATACCATTCAAATGAAACGGCTGTCCAGTCTCTTCTTGAAAACTTCCAGTGTTGGAGCATTCACTGCTTCTGGAGGGAGGTTGTTCCACTGGTTAATTGTTCTAACTGTCAGGAAGTTTCTCCTTAGTTTCAGGTTGCTTCTCTCCTTGACTAGTTTCCATCCGTTGCTTCTTGTCCTGCCTTCAGGGGCTTTGGAGAAGAGATTGACACCCCTCTTCTTTGGGGCAGCCCCTGAGATACTGGAAGAGTTGCTGTCATGTATCCCCTAGTTGACTATTGTCTGCTTGCTAGGGCTGACTGGCCCAAGGCTATCCAGTTGGTGTTGTGTCTAAGGAAGTACTAGAACTCCAAGTCTCCTGGTTTCTAGCCAGGTGCCTTAAGCACTGCTCCTAAGGAAGGGCAAGGAGGGGGGGAGGGGCTGGGAGGAAGGAAAAGAGGAAGGGCAAGGAAGGAAAAGAAAGAAGGTAGGAATAAGCAAAGAAAGAGGGGAGGGAGGGAGAGGAACAAAGGAAAGATGGGAAGGAGAAGGAAAAGGAAGGAAGGGAAAGGAAGGAGAAGGTGGGAGGGAGGAAGTGAAAAAGGAAAAGGGGAGGGAGGGAGGGAGCAAAAGAAGGGACAGGAAGGAATGAGAGGAAGGAAGGAAAAGAAATGAGAGAGGGAAGAAGGACGAAAGGAAGGAGAGGAAGGAAGGGAAAGGAAGGGAAAGGAAGGAGAGACGAAGGAAGGAAAGTAAAAGGGAAGGAAGGAAAAGGAGAGGGAGGAAGGAAGGAAAGGAAAAGGAAGAGGCAGGGAAGGCAGACACAAGGGACAGAGGAAGGAATGAGGAAGGAAAACAAGGAAGAAGGAAGGGGAAAGGGGGAAAGAAGGAGAAGGAAGGGAAAGGAAGGAGAGGCAGGGAGGAAGGGAAAAGGAAAAAGAAGGAGGAGAGGCAGGGAGGAAGTAAGAAGGGAGAGGAAGGAGGAAGAAAGGGAAGGAAAAGAAATGAAGGAGGCAGGAAGGGAGGGAAAAGGAAGGAAAGGCAGGGGAGAAGGAAGGGAGGAGGTGGAAAAAGGCAGGGAGGGGAGAAGGGAGAGAAAGGAAAGAAGCAGAATACGGAAGAAAAGGAAAAAGAAGGGAAGGAGAGAGGAAGGGGAAGGAGAGGCAGGAAGGAAGGAAAGGAAATGAAGGGAAAAGAAGGAGAGGCAGGAAGGAAGGAAAGGAAAGAGGGGAGAAGGAAGGAAGGAAAGGAAGGAAGGGGGAGAGGAAGGGAAGAAAGAAAGAAAGAAAGAAAGAAAGAAAGAAAGAAAGAAAGAAAGAAAGAAAGAAAGAAAGAAAGAAAGAAAGAGAAAGAGACACGCTTTACAACCGTGTCGTCTGCCTTCGTGCGCAGAGTCCATTATTACGGTCCTAACCTGAGGACTATCTCTAGTCTGATAAACCTGCCGATCCACCTGCCGAGTCTGTTAACGGAGGAAAAAGAAAGAGGATAAAAGCAAAGGGACGTTTTGCGCTCTTTTCCCATTGTCCCTTTTTTAAATGCAGGTCAATAGTGAAAAATTGGATGATGATTATTATTATTATTTTGTCCTTTCCCCCCCCCCCCCCCCCGAAAGCATTCTCCTAGACCAGGGGTGTCAAACAGCCGGAGGCGTCGGGGGAAAAGCTCCAATATGTTGTGCGACGTCATGTGACGTGGCGAGTCGAACTTGTCTGTCCCAGACCGTGGGAAGTATTTCCCTCTCCCCCCCCCCCACCCTCCAATTTGGCTGGGTGGGCAGCCTTTTTGCTTGCAAAGTAGTCTTTCTTTGGGAACTCTTAAAAAAAATTAGTTTTCACACTTAGTAAAACTTGGTTACTGGAGAGGGGGAAAAAATGTTAGTTGGCCATTTAATAAAGACAGAAGGAATTGATTATTTAGGCCTCACCCTTTCATGCAGCTTCATAATCATGAAACTTATTAATTATTGATTGTAAGTTTTATATTTTCCACCGTGGCTTGTAATAACACTGACTGACAGATTTAACTGCTGCAGGTAGTCCTCCATTGATGGCCACAATTGAGCCCAAAATTTTCCGTTGCTAAGCAACACAATTATTAAGTGAAATTTTCCCCATTTTACAACCTCTCTTGCCGCAGTTGTTAAGTGAATCATTGCAATTGTTCAGTTAGTAACAAGGTTGTTAAGTGAGTCCGGATGGCGCCTGATCTCCGCTCCTTCCGGCGCGATCTTAAAACCTACCTTTTTGAACAAGCTGGCCTGGCCTGATGGGATGGGGTCGGGTTTTATAAATTGATCTTAACTTTTTAATCTGTATTAATTTATTACGGGCATTGCTGTTTAATTACTTTTTAATTTTTGTATCTTGTTTTTTATTATGTATTGCCCTGTTCACCACCCTGAGTCCTTCGGGAGAAGGGCGGTATATAAATTAAATTAATAATAATAATAATAATAATAATAATAATAATAATAATAATAATAATAATAATAATAATAATAATAATAATAATAATAATAATAATAATAGAAGACTTGTTAGCTTGTCAGCAGGCTTGCCAAAGGGCATTACGTGACCCTGTGAGCGTCATAACTACGAGTCAGTTGCCAACCGTGAAAGGGGATGCTGCAGTGGTCCTAAGTGTGAAAAAGGGTCATAAGTCACTTGCCTGTGCCGTTATAACTTCGAACGGTCACTAAACAAACAGTTGTAAGTCAAGGATCAGCGGTATTTGAAACCAGCATTGCAGTAGGTATATTAGGGAAGGTAGCATTGCGATGGAAGTGCTAATGTTTTGTTTAATAACACGGCACTCATTAATTTTTGTATTTATTTAGAAAACGTGTAGGACCTTACAGAAATAACACTCCAGTGTGAAACCCACCAAACCCCCACCCACAACTTGATGGGCGGGGGGCTGCTGCATATCTCCCTGGGGTCTCCTGGTCTTTTGGGAAAACCATGTTTTCAGAGACTCTGAGAAGAATGTCAGTGTGGGCACTGGTCTTACCTCTTCGGGGTTGATGTTCCACAGGGAGAAAAGTCCCATCAGATGGGCCTCCTTAAGAGGGGACCCATAACTTGTCCTGACCCCCTGCTCTGATGGGTAGAGTGGATGTAACTGGGAGAAGATGGTCCTTCAAAGAACAGGGAGGGAGCCAACATGGAGAAGGCGCTTCTTGGTCCCACCAGGTGGACCTCCATAAGAGAGGTGACCCGTAACAGCTCCTGCCTCTCCACAGTGGTGGGTCCTGTGGAGGTAACTGGGAGAAGATGGTCCTTCAATGAACAGGGGGAATCCACCACGGAAAAGGCCCTTCCTGGTCCCAACAGGTGGACCTCCATAAGAGAGGGGCCATAACATCTACCTCTCCACGGTGGTGGGTCCTGTGGAGGTACCTGGGAAAAGATGGTCCTTCAGGGAGGGAGCCATCACAGAGAGGGCCCTTCTTCTGGGTCCCACCAGACGGACTTTTTTTTTTTATTGAAAAGTTTTACAATACATTTTATTTTTAACAAAAACACAACCCCTCCCAACCCCCTCCCCACTCCCCAACCCTCCCCAACACCTCCCTCCCCCTCCCCCCTCCCCGACTTCCCAGAGCTAAATACAGGGTATAAAAATACAAACAATCATAATCTACCTTATGCAAACAACAATAAACTATTAAATCTATCGCAATAAAAGATTTATAATCCCACTGAGTAATCTTGCTGTGTAATAAACTATAAAAGTCTGCTTGTTGTTGATTAGGAGCATATAATCCAACCAGAAGTGTTTTCTTGCCTTCTATTAACAGTTCAATTATAACATATCTTCCTTGTTTATCTGCTTCAATTATTTTTTTATTTTTTTATTTATTTTAATTCCATTTATATCCCGCCCTTCTCCGAAGACTCAGGGCGGCTTACAAGCTTAGCAGTAACTCCGCTGTCAAGGTATTCTTAACATAAACAACCACTCCATTTTTCTTATCCGTTGCAGAGGCAATAAATTGTGTACCCAGTCTTGAATTTAATAAGTACTTTTGATCCGTAACTCTAATATGTGTTTCTTGTAAACAAATAACATCATTCTTAAATTGTTTTAAATATTGAAAAACTTTCTTTCTCTTCTGTGGTGAATTTAAGCCATTAACATTCCAGGTTAGAAACTTTGTCGCCATCCTTCGTGACCCGAAGCTTTTGGAGCGCTTCTTCCAAGATCACCTGCACTTTCTTAGGTCGCGCTCCTCCCACAGCTTCACTATAAGTAAGTTTTGGAGGTGCCATCATGACTTTCTGCTGGTCTTGTTCTTGCTCTCGGCTCATACGTCTCAAAGCAGCACTTGTCATCCTCTGGTCTCTGGCCTCCTCCGATGATACTGAAATTTGATCCACTCCTGTAGCTTTCTCATCTATCTGCGTTGTTCCTTCAGCACCTTGTAAATTCTCACTGCGTAGTTGAGGCTCTCCCTCACCATTCTTCTTTGTAAATTCCAAAAGTGGTATGGGGGCTGCTTTTAAAACATTACTATAAAAATCACGTGCCTGCAACACTGTAGTAAGACGATGTCTCATGCCTTCATGCATCACCACCATACCCACTGGTATCTCCCATCTGAACTTAATATCACGGCGTCTTAATTCTTGTGCCAAAAAGGCAAATTCCTTCCTTCTCCTTAGGATTCTTGGAGGGATCTCTTTTAAAATCAAGACTTCTTGCTCAGCAATTGCAAATTTAGTATTGTAAGAGGCTTGGATAACCTCATTTCTAATTGCTCTCTTTGTAAAGTAAACCACCACATCTCTGGGTAATTTCCTTTGTCTTGCAATCCACGAATTAACATGGAAAATTTTGTCTATATCTTCCATAATTGCATCTGCTGGTCGCCCCAGCACCCCTTCCAAAGCCTCAGAAACTATTTTCTTCAAATTTTCTTTAGGATCCTCTTTTAAGCCTCTGATTCTCACAGCAAACTCCATCTCATTATACTGTACCAAGGTCAAATCACTATCAATTTTCTCCACCACATTTTCAGTCTCTGTCATTTTTGCATCTAATCTAATATTATTTTGGCTGAGATCTTCCACTCTCTCGTCCAAGCGCTCAATACATATAGCCATGCCTTGAAATGCAAGTAAGATGTCTGCCCTTATTTCTGTTAACTTCTCATCCAGAAGCTCTGTGAGCTTTTCATCCATAAGCTCAGCTAATTGTTGCGATTGCTTTTCCCTAGCCTCTTGCAACACATTCTGCAAGTCTTTAACTGTAAAAGTTGGTGCAGGTGCAGGTGCAGGGGGAGGGGGCAATAAAACTTGTAACAAAGACTGCTGCACCGGAGAAGCCCCCGCGCTTCTAAGAACTTTAGAGGATTTGGCAGCCATTTTCACCCACTATTGCCTGCTACGCACTTTCACTTTCAAACTCCGCAAAGGCCATTGAGTTAAAGATTATAAATTCACTTTCACCTGGATCTCCTGTATCGCTCTGCCTGCATCCAGGTTCTCAAAGGTTCTCTCTTGCTGGCAGGGATGGTTGCAGACGCCCTGCTCTGCTCCAAAAAGCCCGGAGCAGAGGCGCCCCGCAGTCTGGAGCAAACCCAGGCTTCGGGGGGGCTCAATCCTTCAGCCGCCAAAACTTTTAGCTCTGGCAGCCCCGGAGAGCTCTACCCCTACCTGGGCGCTCACCCCCCTCCTCTTCTCCCGAGGAGGGGGTTTACGAGCCGCCAAAACAGCTGATCGGCGCTGTTTTCGGCGGCTCTACGGAGCCGGCGGGGCTGACAGCCAGAATGGCTGCCTGCGGCGACGCCTTGCCACCCGGAAGTCCAGACGGACTTTCTTAAGAGAGGGAACCAACAACTGGGGCGATGTTCCTTGTCTTGCACATGAGAATTTATTCATCACTTTGTGGCTTAATTGAAATCATGGTTTTCTTATCCATACTAGCTCATAAACATACTGTCAACCTTGCAACAGATCTGGCTGAAGCCGTTTCGGTTGTTACAAGATAGGAAAGTTTCCTATTAGACTAAACAGTTTTCTATCCCATGGGAACCAAGGTCGTTTTTGTTTCCCTCAGCTGTGGAGGATGATCCTTAGTATTAGAAAGCCCACCTGGGTGTATTACTGGGAAACGTAGTTGATTGCGTGGCCAATGGGAAACTCAAGGCTTGGCGTTCTAATTGGCCTCATCTGCCGGGCCATGACGCAGAGTCCCCGATAGCACGTGTAGGAGGGAGAATCTCCAGGCCCTCCGGGAGGCCCATGATTCACTGTGGAGGATGGCGGGTGTGCTCCAGGATACCTGGCGGATAATAGATGGGCTGCAAAGAATCAGGATCAAGCTCAGATTTTGAAAGTTGTGGAGGTGAACACTTTGACTCTGGCAAGGATTGTGTGTAGAAGAATCTCATTCCTTTTGATTTTTGTATAACCATTCACTCTGTTGGTTTTTTTGTTATTTTTATTATAGGACATGTTTTATTGTATTTTATGATACTGTATTATGACATGATATATTTACATTAATTATAATATGTTATATATTATGTTATAATATGTTATATTACATTACAATATTCCGTATAATATGTTATATATTATATTATAACTATTATTGTATTTTATATATTATATATCATATCGTTAAGACTAGATTGCTGGTCTTTACTTACCCTTTGGGGTTTTTAATTGTAGGAGGTGTACCGGATCCCGAAGAAGAGTCAAGTGGAAAAGGAGACCAGTGGTACGTATGCCAAGAGATCGCTTTTTCAAGCCTTCCAGATGAATGCTTCTTAACTCTGGCAGCTTTAAGATGGGTGGACTTCAGCTCCCAGGTTTCTGGGCGCTTGTAAGTTCACCCGCCTCCAAGCTGCCAAGATGGTGAAGCACTAAGTTATAATAGGCTCACAGTCAAGGCTGGAAGACATATGGAGGCCATTGTGGAAGAGGATAACGGCCCTCTGAGTGACTGATTGATTGAGACGGATGGATGGGGGTAGGCAGGTAGGTGGGCTAGGTACATAGGTAGTTATAGACAGACAGACAGACGTGCGGGTAGGTAGATACGTACGTACGTATGTATGAGAGAGAGAGAGAGAGAGAGGAGTGGAGAGGGAAATTAAATGTTTCTAAACACTAACAATCCTTGTGCTTATTGATATTCCGAGCTGCCCAGATAAGAAAAAAAATGTGCTTTTATGAAAATTCATTTTATTTGTTTTACTTATTAAATTTGTTTGCCACCCATCTCCCCCGCAAGGCAGTTTGTCAGGTGGTAGATTTTTCTTTGGTTTTTTTCCCACCTCGTCTCCCAAGTCTGGCTAGATCTGGGCTTGGGGTAAACGAAAAGTCCCTCCTTTGCTCTCGCTTTCTTCGCAGAGCACGGGAGAGAGGCGGTGGGCCGAGACACCCAGGGCACCCCCAAAAACCAGAGCAGAGAACGTGACCCCGAAAGGCAGAGCAAAGAGAAGAAAAAGCGGAGAGACTCCTTGTCCCCCCCGTCGGCCTACGAGCGAGGCACCAAGCGACCGGATGACCGGCAAGTTGGGAATGGTTGAACCCGCTTTTCCGTTTTAATGTTTGCAGGTAGTCCTCGACTTACGACCGATCATTCAGCGACAGCAGTTGTGACGGCACTGAACAAAGGGACTTGCAACCCATGGTTAAAGTTACGACCTGTTAGTTTAATAGGAGGGCCGACACTTGATCTTGATCATGTAGGCACCTCGCTTAACGACTGCAACCACTGAGCGACTATAATGGGCAGCCTCGTTGCAGTCATTAAGCGAGGTACACAGGTGACAGCCTCACTCAACGAACAGCCTCCATTACAGTCATAACTTGAGGAACGTCTGTACTGCTGCAAATAAAAAAGGTTGAAATTAAGTGTGGGGGGAGGGCGGGAGAAAAGGGCTTTTTAATTCATTTTTAAAATGTTTTTTTATTTTATACTGTCCACGCTTCAAGACAACCGTCCTAAAAAAAACATTTAGTAATCCAAATAAAGATTTTTTTAATACTAAAAAAAGCAGATTGGAAACAAAAAGGAATAAAATAGCTAGCACCCAACAGGAATCACTGCTTGGGAAGAATAAAAATTTAAAAATGCCTAAAATACTATTTAATCACTTGCAAAGACTGCGTGGATTTAAAAATATTAACGATGGCCTCACTGGACCAGGCCTGCAAAAGTCGACACAAGGAGGGCACCACAAAACGACTTTGCCAGGACGCCTCCTAAAATACAGGGAGTCCTCAGCTTACAACCACAACTGAGCCCCAAATTTCTGTTGCTGGGTGAGACAGTTGTTAAGTGAATTTTGTCCCATTTTACGAACTTTCTTGCCACAGTTGTTAAGCAAATGACTGTGGTGGTTAAGTAAATCCAGCTTCCCATTGACTTTGCTTGTCAGAAGGTCGCAAAAGGGGATCGCATGACCCCGGCACACTGCGACTGTCGTAAGGATGAGTCAGCTGCCAAGTGGCTGAATTTAGATGACGTGACCCTGGGGATGGCCGTAAGTGTGAAAAAAACCCGGCCATAAGTCTCTTTTTTCAATGCCGTTGTAAGTTCCAACAGTCACTAAGCAAACAGTTGTAAGTCGAGGACTACCTGTATTATGAGTCTTGGAGTCCAAAAAACTGTTCAAAACTTTTCCACAAGGCGCTTTGGTCTTGTGGATACGCTGCTGGCTAGGCGCCCGTGAGCTCCAGTCCCACCCGACTCGTGGCACGCAGCCACCTCGCACCGGGACTCTCAACCCCCCCCCCCCCCGTTTTCTCTCCCCCCCTCCCCCGCTGCAGCTACGACACGCTGGCCGCGGGTTCGAAGAAGAAGGCCCGGCTGAAGGACCGCAGCAAGCTGTCCACGGAAGAACGGCGGAAGCTGTTTGAGCAGGAGGTCGCCCAGCGGGAGGCGCAGAAGCAGCAGCAGCAGCAGCTGCAGAGCCTGGGCATGGCATCCCCCCTGCCGTACGACTCCCTGGGCTACGGGGCCTCCCACCCCCCCTTCATGGGGTACCCCCCAGGTTACCCCATGCAGTCCTACGTGGACCCCACCAACCCCAATGCCGGCAAGGTGCTGCTGCCCACGCCCAGCATGGAGCCCATGTGCTCGCCAGCCTCGTACGAGCCCTCGCAGACCCTGGTGGGCCACACCATGGAGCCCAGCCTGGCCGCTTCACAGCCCGTGCCTGTGGTCCAGCACGTGGCAGCCCCCTTGGAGGTGTCCACGCCCCAGTACGTGGCCCCGAGCGACCCCATGGTCCACCAGGAGCCCAGCGTGGCTGTCTTGCCAGTGGCAGCACCGGGTCCGGTCCAGGGACAAAGCTACGGCATCTGGGACTCCGGCCAGACGACCGTGGCCGTACAGCCCCCTTACTCTCCGGCCCAGTCCCAGCCCGCCATCTACTACCAAGGACAGGCCTGCCCAGCGGTCTACGGCGTCACCTCGCCTTATTCGCAGACCACACCGCCCATCGTGCAGGTAATCTCGCCAGGGTGAAGGCACGGCAGGACTGGGCGCGATCCTCTCGCCTGGGTGGCCTTTCGGGGGGGGGGACACTCAAAACGGGGCTGACCAGTGCTATAGGTTGTCCTCGACTTACGAACACAACTGAGACAAAATTCCCATCGCTAAGCGAGATAGGGGGGAGTCGTGCACTGATTTTTCTGACCTTTTTTGCCACTGTTGTTAAACGAGTTCCTGTCTTTAAGTGAGTCACATGGTCGTTAAGCAAATCCACCTTCCCCCATTGACTTGGCCTGTTGGAAGGTCGCAAAAGGGGATCACATGACCCTGGAACACTGCAACCGTCATAAATACGAGTCAGTTGCCAAGCGTCCTAATTTTGATCACGTGACCGTGGGGGTTGCTGCAACGGTCCTAAGCATGGCAAAATGGGCCATAAGTTGGGTTTTTTTCAGTGTGGTTGTAGCTTTGAGCGGTCACTAAATGAACCATTACAAGTCGAGGATGACCTACAGGCAGACTAATCTTTGGAAATGGCTCTTCCGTTTCTTGCAGAGTTACGCCCAGCCAAGTCTTCAGTACATCCAAGGACAACAGATTTACACCACCCACCCTCCCAGTGTGGTAGTGCAACCCACAACTGCCGTCACCACTATTGTCACCACCGGGCAGCCGCCGCCTATCCAACAGGTAGAGATGGGAGGAAGCTTGTTCGTTTCATGCCTTGGTGCTGTCAGGCCTGCGAGATTGTGTGCCACTGGGGAAGGATAGTTTCATCCGTCTCCATTGCCGTTGTTAAGCAAGGACTTGGTGGGCTGTTGGACCTCACAGGACAAAGAGTTTCTGATTTCCCACCGGCTTCCCCATTGACTTTGTTTATTGGAAACCCAGCCGGAAAAGTCACACGTGACCTTGGAGACAGCTGGAAGTGTGGAGTCGAGTTGTTCAATGACATTGGCTCAGCGCTGTCAGAAGTTCAGATGGGTGGTTGTTAAATGAGTAGTTGTTAAACGAGGATCCTCTGTCTGTCTGCTGGAGAGTCTTACTTCCTAATCTGGTCTGCTTTGTAAATCGGGCAGTGGCCCATTGAGCAGAAAGTGGCTCTTCTTGGAGAGGCGTGGACTTCAACTCCCAGAATTCCCCAGCTGGCCGAGTCGAAGTCCACGCATCTTCAAGGGGCCAGGATTGAGAACATTGCCTTACACGCTATTGAGTAAAGTGTTTCGGCTTACGCTTCCCAGCAGGGGAAATATTCCTGAAAAGCTTCTGTGTCCTTTTTTAAGTGTAAAAGCAGGCTAGAAACATTGAAGTTTTGGAAGAAGATTGTTTTGCAGATTGATCTGTTTACTCTTTCCTTTTCCTCTCCTCCTTTCCCTTCCCTTTTTTCTTTTCTTTCTCTCCTCTCCTCTCCCCTCTCTTCCCTTTTCCCTCTCTTCTCCCCCTCCCCTCCCCTCCCCTCCCTCTTCTCTCTCTTCCTTTCTTCTTCTCTTCACTTTCCCTTTTTTACCTCTCTCCTCCTCCTTTCCCCCCTTCCTTCCTTCCTTCCTCTTTTTTCTCCCTCCCTCCCCCCTTTCAGCCAGAAATGGTGGTGGCCAACAACCTCTTGGACCTGCCTCCTCCCTCTCCTCCCAAGCCCAAAACCATCGTCCTGCCCCCCAATTGGAAAACGGCCCGCGATCCCGAGGGCAAGATCTACTACTACCACGTGGTCACCAGGTAAGGCAGCTCCCTCCGGCCTCTGATCCAGGGAGGGGACCCGGCCGCGGACACTTCGCTGTGTTCTGAGCCCCCGTCTGGGCCTGTGCCCGAAGACCCTCAACCAGCACAGGCAGCGGCGTTGTGTGTTTCAGATTGTGTTTTTGGAGTCCCGGACTGACTCTCCTCTTTCTGCAGGCAAACCCAGTGGGACCCACCCAACTGGGACAGCCCTGAAGATGACGCCAGCCTGGAGCACGAAGCCGAAATGGATCTTGGCACACCGACGTACGACGAAAATCCCATGAAGGTGAGTTGGAGCGAAGCTCCCCCTGATAGGCATTGTGCAGATTTTCTAATCCGAGGAGTTCTCAAGTTACAGCCGGCAGGTTTAGGGCCCTCCGTTCGGACGCACAGTGGACCCGGAATAGGGAACGTACGGCCCAGATTCGAAGTTACGATGCCCAGAAACGGAGAAGTTGGAGATGATGGAGACTTTTTTTTTGTAAAAACAAATAATTAAAACAGATTAATATATTTTATTGTATTATTTTAATAAATTAAAATAGTAATTAATATTTTTAAAAAACAAGCAGGAAATATGGCAAATTACAGATAATACTCGATTTACGACAGATTTCCCCCCCAAAAGTTAATTTTCAACCCAATTTTTTACATCCGCCTCCCATCCCCCGCAGGGTCCTTGAACTGGGCCCTTGGCACTCGGTGACACAAATATACTAATCACCGTTTGCAGCATTTTGCAAACGTGGGACCATGTTTTAATGGCAGTTTTTTCTGAAAATTAGCAGTTACTTCCGATTTTCATGCAAAATTGCACCCTTTGTAGACCATTGGCTCGCTTAATGGCTGCTCATTCATTTCATGACCATCATATTCACTTAACGACTACCACTAATAAGTCAGAAAATTGGAACATCGTATGCTTTATGAGCATTATGACCTACGACGATAATGGGGAGGCTCCATTACAGTCGTAAGTCAAGGACTATCCGTAGTGTGAAAATCTGTGCTGGTGATGACCTACAAAGCCCTGAATGGCTTGGGTCCGGGATATCTGAGGGAACACCTGCTGCCGGCATCAAGCTCCCTTCGTCCAGTGCGCTCCCACAGGGAGGGCCTAATCAGGGTGCCGCCGGTAAAAGATTGCCGGCGGATGACACCCAGGGGGAGGGCCTTCTCTGTGGGTGCGCCTGCCCTTTGGAACCAGCTGCCCGTGGAGCTCAGGACTGCCCCCGACCTGCGTTCATTCTGCCAGGACCTGAAGACCTGGCTCTTTGAGCTCTCCGGCCCAGGCTGAGAATTTTAATTTTAATTTTAATTGGGGTTTTTATTTTTTCAGGGATTGATGTAATTTTTTAAATTGTTTTTAACTTTTGTATTCCTTGTTTTAAATACCCTGTAAACCGCCCTGAGTCTTTCGGGAAAGGGCGGTATATAAATAGAATAAAAAATAAATAAATAAATAAATAAAAATAAATTCCATAGCTAGTTATTCAGGTCCTATAACTACTTGAGTTATAAGAAGTAGGTAGGTAGCCGGGTCGTAGGTTGTTGCAGTTAAAAGTCAAGGCATCAGATGAACCCATTCTAAGTTACAATGGATGTTAATCAAACAACGTGGTCATTAAGCGAAACACTGTGGTCGCTAAGCGAAACACCGCAGTCGTTAAGTGAATCCACTTTTCCCAATGGGAAACGAAACCGGAAGTAAACACTGGAAAACGGCAAAAAAATGTTGCGGGGAGGGAGGAAGAAAGGAAGGACGCAAGGCAGAAAAAGGAAGAAGGGAGGAAGGAACAGAAAGAGAGGAAAGAGAAAGAGGGGAGGTAGGAGAAAGAAAGAGGAAGGAAGGAAGGAAGGAAGGAAGGAAAAGAAATACACTGCAAACACACACACTGGCTGCTGAGCACTCAGAATACAGTCCTTGTACGGTGTGTAGTTGTGTTCAAAAGGAGCCATAAGGAACCCTTGGGAGGTAGGTCATAACGTCAAGCGAGGACGACCAGTAAAGTCTCCTTGTAGAGAAAATATAAATACGGAACTCCTCTAGGTACTGTCTAAACTTTGCGAGTCTCCAGTCTTCACCACCTCGCGACTTGTGGACTTCAGCTCCCAGAATTCCCCAGCCAGTAAGGTTGACTGGGGAATTCTGGGAGTTGAAGTCCACAAGTTGGACACCCCGCTTGCCACTGAGCTTCCGCCATATTGATCGTTGAGGCTCTGGTTTTGCCCAGGCGTTTTTGTTTTCGGTCACAGGCACCTCCCCCCCCCCCCCCCCGGGTTTCCTGTTGTGCTTCCTCCAGATATTTAAAAAATGGAAAATGGCAAATAAAAGAATAAGCCACGAAGTAACTCTTGATTAAAGAGTTGCCTGATAGGGGAGGTGGGCAGCACAAGCCTTTAATAATAAAAAATAAAAATAAAAATTCCCAAAGCAAACAGCCATGAATCTCTGGCTTCTCTGCTGCCTGTTCCTCCTTCGTTATTATTTGCACAACAACAAAACATTTTTTCCCCCTGTCATGATTCTCCGATTGTGTCGGTCTCTTCCCAGTCTTCCAAAAAACCCAAAACAGCCGAAGCGGACACTTCCAGCGAACTGGCTAAGAAGAGCAAAGAGGTCTTCCGTAAAGAGGCGAGTTCGTTTTCCTTATCGATTTTGTTTTATTTTTTATTTTATTTTATTTATATCCTAACTTTTTATCAATAACTAAAGATGGCGAACGGACCCAATGCACCTTCCTCATCCCATTTTCCCCACAACAACAGCCCTGTGAGGTTGGCTGGGCTGAAAGAGTGTGACTGGCACAAAGTCACCCAGCTGGCTTTCGTGCCCAAGGGCAGGACTAGAACTCCCAGTCCCCTAGTGCAGGGATGGCGAACCTTTTAGAGACCGAGGGCCCAAACTGCAACCCAAAACCTACTTAGGTATCTTCGGGTGCCGGGTGGGCGTGGCTGCGGTGGGAACGGCAGACTGGGTGGGACTAAAAAGTTCAATCAATCAATTACCACTTTGTGAGATCTTTACCCCCCCCCCCTCCTCTCCTCCACAGAAGTTGAAATTGACTGATTGAACCTGGGTGTTTTTTTTGTTTTTTTGGAGTTTTTTGCACATGGTGGCGGAGGCCTAAAGTGAAAAGGTTTTATAAAACCCAGCTGAAGGCCTAGGACTTGGGCGATGGTGCGTGTGCTCACAGAGAGGGCTCTGCGTGCCACAGGTTCACCAACATGGCCCTAGTGAATGACCCAAAGTCACCCAGCCGGCCTTCGTGCCCAAGGGCAGGACTAGAACTCGCCGTCTCCTGGCCATTGGCCCAAAGTCAACCAGCTGGCTTTCCTACTTAAGGGAGAACTATAACTCACCATCTCCTGGCCATTGGCCCAAAGTCACCCAGCCGGCCTTCGTGCCCAAGGGCAGGACTAGAACTCGCCGTCTCCTGGCCATTGGCCCAAAGTCAACCAGCTGGCCTTCCTACTTAAGGGAGAACTATAACTCACCATCTCCTGGCCATTGGCCCAAAGTCACCCAGCCGGCCTTCGTGCCCAAGGGCAGGACTAGAACTCGCTGTGTGACCAGCCTAGCTGCAGGGATTCTGCCAGAGCTGCCTCTCGACTCAAATCCTTTGCTCCGTGGAACCACAGATTCGGTTCTTTTGCGGGGAGAGAAGTGAGCGCAGTTCATTCAGGCAAGATCTGAGGCAAAAGGCAGCAAAGCCTCAAATTGGACCAACCCCCAAATCCCCCCCCCACACACACGCACACCCTCGCGTGTTCACACAAGGGGCAGAAATGGTTTTGGGAAAGCCTTGGCATCCCTCAGGTGTCCTGGCAAAGCTTGAAGAAACGTCCCAGAGCTTCTCCCGTGCCCTGGACCGGCCACCACAGGGTCACTTCACAACAGCATGAATTTTGGGCTTCGATCACTCAGGGACTGGCAGTACATTTCTTTACCTGCAGAGCTTCATATTCGTCTATCTCTCTCTTTCTTCCCCCACCAGATGTCTCAGTTTATTGTGCAATGCCTGAACCCCTATCGCAAACCTGACTGCAAAGTGGGGCGCATCACCACAACGGAGGACTTCAAGCACCTGGCACGCAAGGTGAGCGGAGAACCTCCCCAAACACACACACACACACACACACACACACACACACGTTTATGAGGCATAGATGGCATCTTGGCAAGGGAGGGTCGTCAAGCTTTTCTTTCTTTCTTTCTTTCTTTCTTTCTTTCTTTCTTTCTCTTCTTTTCTTTCTTTCTTTCTTTCTTTCTTTCTTTCTTTCTTTCTTTCTTTCTTTCTTTCTTTCTTTCTTTCTTTCTTTCTTTCTTTCCCTCCTTTCCTTCCGAGATTTATAGAACCTTCTGGGTACAACGGACATTCAAGCCGAAGCCTAGAGACGCATCTCGGTGTCCTTCCTGCCTGCCGGGAAGATGCATCTGCCCCAGATTCAGGTTCTGCCTACAAAATCGGGAGGGCTAAGATAATCTCTACCAAGGAAGGAAGGAAAAGAAGAAAGAAAAGGGAAGGAAAGAAGGGAAGGAACGAATTACTTCCTCTCCTCAAACACTGCCCCCCCCCCCCCCGAGCGCTGATGAGGTTCCCTAGTTGGGTTGTGAAACATCTGTGAGGAAACCACCCAGCTCAGAGAGCACCAGGGACCCTGCATTTGAACTACAAAAGTAATAATTATGTGGGGTTTCTTCCTTTTCCCTTCTCCCCCCCCCCTCCCTTTCCCCCCCCCAGCTCACTCACGGTGTGATGAACAAGGAGCTCAAATACTGCAAGACGCCCGAAGACCTGGAATGCAACGAGAACGTCAAACACAAAACGAAGGAGTACATCAAGAAATACATGCAGAAGTTTGGCACCGTGTACAAACCCAAAGAAGACACAGACATGGAGTAGGATAACGTGCATATGTATAAAAGTTCTTAGGGTTCTCCCCTTTTCTTGGGCAGGGTTCAAATACCGTTGTGGGTCTGAATACACAAAACACAGATCTGGCCACACAAACGTCTCCTTTCCAAGCTGAATTTGGAGGCCGGCGTAGCGGAAACAGTGGCAAGCAAAATGTGTTTGCACAGCCCCAGCTGCTCACAACCGCCTCCTCACTCTGCAAATCAGACCCCAAAACTGACCACTAGGGTGGTGCTTCCCGTGCGCAACACAACGTGTGAGTCCATCCCCTCTCCCCACTGAAAATCTGTACAATATTCTATGTGAATATATTGAATTCCTTGATTTCCCCCCCCCTTCCCTCTTTTCGTTTGGCCCGGCCTCTTTTCTGCAGCCCAACACACCTGTTGATATCATGGGAACACACTTTGTAAGAATAGTTTTGGGGAAAAAAAAAAAGAGGAGGTTTTGTTATTTTTTTCTTCCATTTTTGTTCCCTTCGGATTTTTGAGTTTCTTGTTCCCCCCCCCCCATTGTTCTCTGCAAGTTTTCATGTGTTATCATGTAAATATTTGCAAAGAGGCCAGCTCAAGGTTTTCAGGCAGGCCCCGCTCTCTGTTGATAAGATTAATTTTACTGCTTTAAAATCATTTTACTTTCTCCAATTTTTACGGAAGTTTTTATGTAAAAGGAAAAAAAATTAAAAAATTAAAGAAAACGGCAATGAAAGAAACGCAGAAAAAGTGAATTATTTTACACCCCCCTCCCCCACTGGAAGTCAAGTTACCTTGAGGTAGATGGGCAGTCTATAAATTTTGTTAAATAAATCGGAACAAAAGTTGGGAAAGGAACGGTTCTACAGCAGGGGTCTTCCAACTTGTCCCTTTTATGGTGGGTGGACTTCAACTCCCAGCGTTGCTGGCTGAGGAATTCTGGGAGTTGAAGTCCACCAGTCATAAAAGGCCCAAGTTGGAAGACCCCAGAGGGTCTGGATCTAAGCCTGCAGTTTCATCAGAATGGCCGACTGAAGAATTCTGGGAGTTGAAATCCACCAGTCATAAAAGGCCCAAGTTGGAAGACCTCCTGGTCTGGATCTAAGCCTGCAGTTTCATCAAAATGGCCGACTGAGGAATTCTGGGAGTTGAAGTCTACCTGTCACAAAAGGGACAAGTTGGAAGACCCCAGAGGGTCTGGATCCAAGCCCCCACTTTCATCAAAATGGCCGACTGAGGAATTCTGGGAGTTGTGAAGTCCCACCCGTCATAAAAGGGACAAGTTGGAAGACCCCTATTCTACAGGAACTTATGTTTGGTTGTTTAGCAGCTATTCAAAGTTATGACAGGTCACCTGGAGGATACCTACTGCCTGGATTGAAATTTATGATGGTCAAATGACCACCTGTTGGGCAATCAGCAACTGACCTGCATTTATGCTGGTTTGCAGCACCCTCCATACACACGACCCTGTTTTATAACGGTTTTGCTCAGTGAGTTTTGCCTCATTTCATGACCTTTCTCGCCACAGCTGTGAATCCCTTCAGTTGTTAAATTAGTCACCCGGTCGTTAAGTGAATCTGGCTTCCCCCGTTGACCTTGCTTGTCAGAAGGTCGCAGAAGGGGACCACGTGACCCCCACGAGACACTGCGACCGACCGTCATAAATGCAAGACAGTTGTCAAGTATCTGGATTTTGATCACATGACCACAGGGATGCTGCAGTGGTCATAAGTGTGAAAAAGGGTCCTTAAAACAGTCCCATTTAGTGACAGTTCTAAGTTACAACGGCACTAAAAAAAATGATCGTTTTTCCACACGGGCCGTTGCAACATCCTTGTGGTTTCGTGATCAGAATTCAGACAGTTGGCAACCGACTCCTATTTATGACGGTCGCAGCATCCGGGGGTCACGTGATCCCTTTTCGTGACCTTCCAACAAGCAAAATCAATGGAGGAAGCCAGATTCACTTCACAACCCGTGACTAATTTATCAGCTGCAACGATCCATTTAAGAGGAAGTGTGGTAAAATGTGGCAAAACTCCCCAACTGTATCGCTTAGGAACGGGATGGTTTTGGGTTCCCTGGTCGGTCGTAGGACTGCATGCAGATTGGGCCGGCCTGCACGCAGTGCCCAGGTTGGGCTGCAGGGGGCAGAGTTGCCTTGAATGAGGAGGCTCTTGCCAAGGAAAGGGTCCAGGCGGGCTGGGGTTCCCCAACGTGGTGCCCTCTGGATAGTGGGACGTCCGTCCTTCCCTGGGCAGGGAGGGCCCCCACGCCCCACTCCCTCAGAAGGGACCCCCCTGGCACCCAACCATTATCACACACACACCTAAAATTCAGACATCCTTGGGACCCCCTTTGAGCAGCCATTTCGAAGGGGGGTCCTAGAGCGGAGTTTCTCAGCCTCTGCAACTGGCCTTCAGTTTCCCAGAATTCCCCAGCCGGCCACAGTGGATAGAGAATTCTGAAAGCGTATGGATCAAGCGCCCAGAGGATTCTTCCACTCCCGTGGGGGCGCCCCATAGCTTCAGAAAGCTACTGAGTGCTCCCGTGGGGTGCCTCCTTTCGCCCAAATGGCCTTCAACCTTCACCCCACTCCTTTCTAGCGTTGGTGACCTTACTTAGCTGGGCCATTACAACATCTGCAAACGGCAGTCCTCCTCCTCCTCCCTTCCATTACTAATGACGTTCCCTAGTTGAGTCATGAAACGTCTGCAAGAAAAACCACCCAGCTCGGAGAGCACCAGGACCCCCCAGTCCTCCCCGCCGCCAATCCCAAGATCTCCTTCCCTGCCGGCTTGCATCAACAACAGATGCTCCTCCATCTGTTCCCCTCTTTGATGCTCAAGGCCACGTCCACGGGGCTCTCCGCGGGCAGGCACGCCAGGAGGACACCACGCAGTGGTTGCCAGACAGTCTGCATTTCCCCTTGGGATTAGCGGGGAAGCCCCAGCAAAATTGAGCACCCCCATCTTGTCCTGACCCAGCCTGCAAAACACGATTGGGTTTCACAAGGCAATTAAGAGCACTTTCGGCAAGGATGTTGTTGGCATCCACACAAAAAAATTACCCTTTGTCCTGTGCTGCAATTTGCCCCCCCCCCCCCCGACACACACACACACAACCATCCACTCAGTTTGCATTTGGTCTGTTCTCACAGTAACTATATCTATCTATCTATCTATCTATCTATCTATCTATCTATCTATCTATCTATCTATCTATCTATCTATCTATCTATCTATCTATCTATCTATCCATCCATCCATCCATCCATCCATCCATCCATCCATATCTAGTCCTTGACTTATGACTCTGGCATAAATCCATTGCTAAACAAGGGGATTGTTAAGTGAGCTGTGCCCAGTTTTATGACCTTGTTTGGAATGGCTGTTAAGCGAGTCACTGCAGTTGTTAAATGAATCAGGCGCTTAAGCGAATCTGGCTTTTCTCCATTGCTGATTGGAAGCTGGCAGGGATGATTGCAAATGGGTGGGAAAGGCAGGGAGGGAGGGAGAGAAGGAAGGAAAGGGATTGTGGGAGGGAGGGAAAGATGGAGCAACATCTGTAGAACATCTGGAAATACTGGCAAGCCTCCCGGTGACCTCAGTTTAGCAGTTTTAATTTTTAACAGCCCAAAGTTCCCCCACTTGAGCCTGTGGCTCACCCTGGAGATTTCCCCGCCTGCCTCTCACACTCCTGCCTCCCTGATTCTCCCCCAGAAATCAGACAACAAAGAAACCTATTCTGTCCAACTGCAGCCACAAAACTCCGCTTATCTCTATCAGCAGGGCAGAGGTTCCATCTTGACTTTTTTGACCTTTGGGTGGGTGCAGCTCCAGCAGTTTCCTTCCCTTTTCTCCTTCACTCTCTTTCTTTCCTTTCCTGCTTTTATCCATCCATTCCTTTTCTTTCTTGTCTTCCTTTCCCTCCCATACTTTCCTTCCCTCAATCTTTCCTTTTCTCCTTCACTCCTTTCTTTCCTGCTTTCCTTCCTTCCTTTTTTCCACTCCCTTCTTCCTTCACTTTTCCTCCCACCCTCCTTCTCCCTACCATGCTTTCCTTCCTTTTCCCTTTTCTTCCCTCAATTTTTCCTTCCTTCCTTTTTTCTTTCACTCCCTTTATTTTTCCTTTCCTGCTTTCCTTCCTTCGTCCATCCGTTCATTTTTTTTCTCCTCTCCGTTTTATCCATTCCTTCCTTCCCTCCCTCCCTTTTCCTCTCACCCTTTCCTTCTCTCCCATTCTTTCCTTTCTTCCTTTCCCTTTCCCTCCATCTTTCCTTCCTTCCTTTTCCTCCTCCACTTTTTTCCTTTCCCGCTTTCCTTCCTTTGTCCAAGGCCATTCTTTTGTCCAAGGCCATTCTTTCAAGGGACGCGGTGGCTCAGTGGGTTAGGACGCTGAGCTTGTCGATCAGAAGGTCGGCAGTTTGGCGGGTCGAATCCCGAGTGCCGCGTAGCAGAGTGAGCGCCTGTTACCCGTCCCAGCTTCTGCCAACCTAGCAGTTCGAAAGCACGTAAAAATGCAAGTAGAAAAATAGGAACCACTCCGGTGGGAAGGTAACAGCGTTCCGTGTGCCTTTGGCGTCTAGTCATGCCGGCCACATGACCACGGAGACGTCCTCGGACAAACGCTGGCTCTTCGGCTATGAAACGGAGATGAGCACCGGCCCCTAGAGTTGGAAACGACTAGCACGCATGTGCGGGGGAACCTTTACCTTGACCTTATTCTTTCAACAATCTTCCGGAAATGCCTCCCCCTCCTCCCCCCCCACTACCTGGCTGGGGGATCCTGGAAGCTGGCCTTCCAAGGAAGGGACCCTCCCAACTCCTGGACTTTATGCACTGGCACTTCCTGGAGAGCTGTGGGGATCCTGGGAGAATCCCAGCAGAACCAGAAAAATTTAATTTATTTGGAAGACACACCAAAACCTCCTTTCAAATCTATAACGTAAACGAGCTTCCACTATCTTTCTCTTTGGAAACCTCGGAGGAACAAAAGGGTTTTTTTTATTTAACAGCAAAATTGTGGAAACGTCTTTTAGTTTGTACATTTACAATTCTTCTCTTCCAAGAAGGACATCAGCAAAACTCCAGGCATATTTACAGAAGGGAAGTTAAATGTTGTTACTGAAAAAAACACCAGCATCTTCTCTTGGAGGAAAAAAGGCAGTCCTCGGTTTATGACAGATCACTTAACAACCACGCAAAGTTGTTAGACTCATCCATGTTTAGACTTCGTTCAAAGATGCCTCAAATTTAAAACGGCACTGAAAGAAGTGACTTTATGTTTTTCACACAAATGTTGTAGCTTCTCCCATGGCCCCATGGTCAAAATTCAGCCGCTTGGCAACTGATTCATATTTATGACGGTCGCTGTGTCCCGGAGTCATGTGATCCCCTTTGCGACCTTCGGACAAGCAAGGTCAATGGGGGGGAGCCCGATTCAGTTAACAACCATGTGACTAATTTAACAACTACAGTGTTTCATTTAACCACTGTGGCAAGAAAAGTTGTAATATGGAGCAAAATTTACTTAACAACCGTCTTGCTTAACAATGGAAATTTAGGGCTCAATTGTGGTCGTAACTTGAGAACTGCCCGTATTTTACTTATTAGATTTGTACACGTCCCTTCTTGTCTTGAGGCAACTTCGTATGACTGGTCCTCAAAGTTACAACAGCCACATGACCACCAGGCCTGGCCCTGTGATGGCGTGTTAGGCACTTGGCAACTGTCTCACACTTATGACTGGCTGCAGCGTCCCATGGTCACGTGATTGTATTTGGCAACATTTTTTGCATTTTCCAGCAAAAGACACGCACTGCGTGAAATGTTTGCCCTTCAAGACCAGGTGGTTCACTTAAGGACCGTGGTGACTCACTTAATGACAGTCATAAAATTGAGTGGGAATTGATGTCCACCCATCCTAAAAGTGGCCAAGGCTGAGAACCACAGTTGTAGAGAGCTGGGTAAACTGAGATAATCCACAGAGGCAACTTAATCTTGGCTTATGGGGTGGTGATCACAGCCACCCTGATCAGTTAACTATGGTTTATGGCTTGCCCAATGCAGCTTTGTCTCATTTTGCGAGAATAATAAAATTCAAGGGAAACAGAAGCCAAACTCAGTCCTGCGGAAATGTTTTAGCCGCATGAGGCCACAGGAAGCCAATCATAGCAGCCAGAGGAGGTCAAATAAGTCAAAATTGCCACCACAACTCTGTGATTGAAGCCCATCCCCTTTGTGAAGTTGACATCTCTGGGTACCAGCCCCAAAGTGAAAATCGGTCGAGGGAGGTTGAAGGTTCAGCGTCTTGTGGGAATGTTGGCCACTTACGTGAACAAGCCCATCTACGCACCCACCCCCTGAAGCCATCTGGAATCACAACAAACTGGGTTTGTTAAGCCATGTTCTGCTGGGGGGGGGGGGGTCAGCCTGGGTCCAGCATCTGGTGAAAGTCACATCAAGAAGTTGGCCAAAAGGACCACGAGGCAGAGAGACAACAATGATGCAGTGCAGGGAACGACCAGTGTGCAAAGGGTTGTCTATGTGTATGTCTCTGTGTGTGTGTGAGAGAGAGAGGGGGAGGGGGAGGGGAAGGGGAGACAGAAAGAATGAAAAAGAAAGAATAAGAAAGAGAATAGAAAGAAAGGGAGAGAATGAAAGAATGAAAGAAAGAGATGAGAGAAAATGAAAAAGAACGAAAGAAGAGAAAAAGGTGAAAATGAAAAACGAGAGAAAAAGAATGAAAAAATGAGTGAAAGAGAAGAATGGCAGAGAGAATGAGAAAGGATGGGAGAAAGGATGAATGAAAGAAAAAGGAACGAGAAAGAATGAGAGAAATAACAGAAAAAAGGGAAAGGGAGAGAATGAAAGAAAATGGGAGATTGGGAGAGGAAAAAAAAGAGAGAGACAGACAGACTTAGGGTGACTTAACGGAAGGACGTAATTGCAAAAACTAAATCGGTGTGGATAGGGCACCACCAGGAAATCCAAAATACTATTCTAGAGAAGGAACATGCCTGGAGGAACGACGGTGTTTTTTGCTTCCTCCCGTTAAGCTCCTGTTGGTAATAATTCCCATCCAGGCCTCCTTGATGGTTTGTCCAAATTTTCCTTTTTTCTTCCAACCCCCCCCCCCCCCACAAAAAAGCAAAGCCCTATTACGGTATCCAAAGTGTCCTCATCCCTCTCAACTGTCCTGTTGGTTAAAAACCTTATTATTATCTTTTTTTTAAAGGAAAAACCCAGAGTGAGAAAAATAACTGTTGGAGGTCGGTGGGGGGGGGAGAGAGGGGGGGCGGCAGCAACTGAGGGGGGGGCAGAGTCCTCACACCACTGAGCTAACCTCGAGGGGTGCGTTCAGACGGTCCACCACGTCCCCCCGCTCGAGGGCAGACAGGGCCTCTCCCAGGGCCTCCAGCGTGGCCCCCTCTTGGGCCGACCAATCGGAGAGCAGCGTGTGGGCAGGGGCCTCCCCCCAGCCAATGGTCTGGATGGTTTCGTCCGCGTAGCCCAAGCGCTGGGCCAGACTGCGCCAGTCTTTGCCTTGGGGGGTGGGCGCTTCCAGCATCTGCTCTACTTCCTCCTGCCGAGGGTGGGGGAGGCTGCTGTACAGGCGGGGGTCGGCTCTGCTTCCTCCTTTTGCGAGGGGGGGGGAGGGGCGGGAAGAGAAGAAGGAGAGGAAATTGATTCAGATTGATGGAGTGGCTCTTTCCTTCCTTCCTTCCCTCCTTCCTTCCTCTTTCCCTCTTTCTTTCTCTGCCCGTCTTCCCCTTTTTCCTTCCTTTCTTTCCATTTCTTCTTCCTTTTCCCCCGCTTCTGCCTTCCTTTTTTCCCTTCTTCCTTCTTCCTTTTCTCCCTTCCTTCTTTTTTCTTTCTTCCCATTTTCCTTCCTTACTCTTGCTTTCCATTTCCTCCTTCCCCCTTTCTCCTTTCCTTTCCTTTTTCTTTCCTTATTCACCTTCTTCCTTCCTTTTTTCTCTTTCCTCCTATATTTCCTTCCTTCCTTCTTCTCTTTCCCTTCCTTTCCTTGCCTCCCCCCCCCCTCCCTCCCATTTCATTTCTTTTCCCCTTGAAGAATGGGTTGGATCCCGGCAGCCTGAGCAACAGCTGAACAGGGAGGCCAAAAAGTCAACTCCACGCCATTTACCCGTAGTAAAAACCTCTCCTCCATGAGGACTAGCAGCTCAGGGAACGGTAGTTCCCGCAGAACAGATCCCCTTCAAGGTCCTGCTTGGTTCTCAAGACGCAACTTGAGAGCGTTCCCCTAATTTGTCTGTGTGGGGGTGGGGTGGGGGGAGAGGGGTCTCTCGAGCAACCTCACCCTTGTTCGAGGGGTGCTGCTCCTGCAGACTGTGGGTGTCGAGGAAGACCCCGCTGTCTCCGTGGAGTTTCTCGCCTTCGGGGGGGCACGAGACCAGCTCCCCCATCCGGGCTTTGGCCAGCTGCTGCTTCTGTTTGCATGTCGTCCAGCTGCATCAGAGCGGGAGGAGATGGTTAAGTGGGGGGCCTGACCCAAGACCCTCCCTCTATTCCCCCTTTCAAGCGAAATGGGTGGAAAAGAGGAACGAAGCAGGGAGCAGAAGTGGGGAAGAAGGGCTGGGGGGTGGGGCCCAATCAGATGGTCACAAAAGGGGATCACGTGACCCCAGGACACTGCCTCTGTCGTAATAGGAGTCAGTGGCCAAGCCTTTGAATTTTGATCCTTTGGGACGCTGCGATGGTCATAACTGTGAAAAACGCTCGTAAGCTGCATTTTTCACCAAATGAACTGTCGTAAGTCGAGGACCGCCTCTCAATAGGAGAATGAAAGAAAAGCAAGGAGCAATATTGGGGAAAAACAAATCCTTTTTCATAAGGAACCAGCCGGCTGAGGAATTCTGGGAGTTGAAGTCCACCAGTCATAAAAGGGCCAAGTTTGAAGACCCCTGTTCTAAGTGAATCCCTGCAATTTTTAAGTGAATTAACCAGCTGGGAAGATTGCATGTGGTGATCACGTGACCCCAGGACAGGGCAAACGGTCATAAATGTGAGCCCGTTGCCAAAGGCCCAAATTGTGACAGCCATAACTCGGAGGACAGGTCCTAAGTTCTGTTTTTTCAACACCGTTGTAAATGAACTGTCACAGGACTTGTTTCTCAAACCAGCTGGGGAATTCTGGGAATTGAAGTCTACCCATCTTGAAGTGAGAGGTTGAGGCATCGTTATATTGCAGGCAGGCCTCAACTTGCGACAGTTCATTTAGTGACCATTCAAAGTTACCACAGCAATGAAAAAAGTGACTTATGACCATTTTTCACACTTACGACCGCCGCAGCATCCCCCGTGGTCACGTGATCAGAATTCAGACAGCTCAGCCACTGATGTGTATTTACGATGGTCACAGCGTCCTGGGGTCACGTGATCCCCTTTTGCGACCTTCTGACAAGCAGGAAGCCAGATTCACTTAACGACCGTGTTGCGAACTGAACAACTGCAGCAATTCACTCAATAATTGCTGTGGTGAGAAAGATTGTAAAATGGGGGCAAAACTTACGTAACAAATGTTTTGCTCAGCAACAGAAATTTTGGGCTCCTGTGTGGTCATAAGTCAAGGACTCTCGGTGGCTTAATTCTAGCTCTAGCAAAGATGTGAGGGGGTGAGGTTGGGCCAAGGTTCTCATTTCCCCGCAAGGAGGAATGTAGCTTCTCAGGGAAAGAGGGATGCTATATTTCTAGATTTCTTCCTGCAGGGAATTTGAAGAAAGCCAGATAGGTCTCTGCAGGATAGGGGGTCCCCGTCCTGGAGACCCCTCCTCACCACAGAGGCTTACCATTTGAAGCCCACGTAGGCGAGGAGTCCCACCACCACAGCGGCCAGGATGGAGCAGTAGACAGGGATAATGCTGTTGGGATGATGGTCCACGAGGGAGGGCGCGAACTTGGAAGACGAGTTGGGAGAATCGCTGCCTTCCGCCTCTAGGGGCGCCGTCCTCCTCGGATGGTCCTTCCGGGGCGCCCCTTCAGGCCGTTTCAGGATCTGCAGCTCTTTATCTAAAATTAAAATGAATCGGAAAATTAAAATGAAAGGGGGGAAGGCAAACCCCAATACCTAGGAAACAGGTGGGGCTTCCCAGCGGTTTGTGTGTATTTGTGTGAGTGTGTGTGTCATCTCAAAAAGAAAAAAATAACAACAGCCCCCTCCCCCCAATTACTTTTGCAGACACAATCCCCCCCCAACTACATTTAGTCCTCGACTTATGACTACAACAGAGCCTCAAATTTCCATAGCTGAGCGAGACAATTGTTAAGTGGGCTTTGCCCCACTTTATGACCTTCCTTGCTCCGGTTGTTAAGTGAATCTTTTTACTCGTCATAAATACGAGTCAGTTGCCAAGTGTCTGAATGTTGATCACATGACCTTGGGGATGCTGTAACGGTCATAAGTGTGAAAGTCACTTTTTTCAGTGCCGTTGTAACTTTGAATGGTCGCTAAATGAATGGTTGTAAGTTGAGGACTACCTTATTACCCTGCTCTCAGCGGGGCTCTAGAAGACCACCCACCCAGCAGGGTGCCAGCAAAACAACTCCTAAAATTCTGCAAAATTGCAAAACTTAAAAACAGGACAGCCATTATGGGTTCAACGCAAGGCAAGTTGGAGAAATTGAACAGCCTGCCTTGAGAAGTTGGGAATGCTCCAATACTTGAAGTTTTTAAGAAGAGACTGGACAGCCGTTTGTCTGAGCAGGGGGTTGGACTAGATGACCTCAAAGATCCCTTCCAAATCTTGTTAGGAGGAGGAGGAGGAAAGTGATTCCTGCCTGAGCAGGGGGTTGGACTAGATGACCCCCAAGGTCCCTTCCAACCCGGTGATTCTGTTAAATGAGTGCCTAGATCTACGGAATCTGGTCCCTGCATGCATTGGGGCAGTGAGGGGATTCTGCAGTCTGGGCAGTGCCGAAATCTCCTTCCCAGCTGGCTGCAAATCGCCTTCCTGAAGCTTTGGGGGCTTCGTCCGCAGCCAGGGACTTGCTGGCGTCTCTGTGCGGAGACACATGTGTGCCAGATGTGCAGGAGGGATGTGTGTGTGTGTGTAGGGATGGGGGGAGAAACAGGAAAAATGATGAATTCCTAGTGTTTTATCTTCCTTCTCTCTTGCCAGTCTTCTTTTTGCAAACCAGCGTTCAATCTTCTCTTTCTATTTTGGCCTTCTGAGTTTGCAGAAATAATTTTCGGGGTTGTCCTCTACTTACAACCATTCATTTAGTGACCATTCAAAGTTGCAATGGCACTGAAATAAATGTGATTTAGGACAGTTTTTCACACTTACGACCATCCCAGCATCCCCCTGGTCATGTGACCAAAATTGGGCGACTCATATTAATGACGGCTGTAGCGTCCCAAGGTGTCTGTGTGTCTGTCTGTCTGTCTGTCTCTCTCTCTCTCTCTCTGTGTCACATGATCCCCTTTGGCGATCTTCCGACAAGCAAAGCCAGTGGGGAAGCCAGAGAATTCGCTTAGCGAGTGTGCGAGTAACTTAACAACTGCAGCGATTCCCTTAACAAGGGTGGAAAGAAAGGTCAATAAATGAGGGAGAACTCACTTAAACGACTGTCTCGCTTACCAAGGGAAAATTTGGGCTCGGTTGTGGTTGTAAGTCAAGGACTACATGAGTACCTGTGTCTGATCATTTCACCCTGCTCCTGGCCGTGTTAAAATGGGAATAAGCGGTAAAATGTGGCTTCTGCAGAGCAAGAGAATATTTTCAAGCTAGAACGCAAAGAGGAAAGCAAAACCTCCCTCCGAATATTGCCCAATATGGTCAAAAAAGTCAAGATGGTGGCCGTGAAGCTCAGCTCTAAGCTTGGCCTGTTTATTATAAGGTAAAAAGGTTCCCCCGCACACGCGTGCTAGTCGTTTCCGACTCTAGGGGCCGGTGCTCATCTCCGTTTCACAGCCGAAGAGCCAGCGCTTGTCCAAGGACATCTCCGTGGTCATGTGGCCGGCATGACTGGACGCCAAAGGCGCACGGAACGCTGTTACCTTCCCACCATAGTGGTCCCTATTTTCCTACTTGCATATTTACGTGCTTTCAAACTGCTAGGTTGGCAGAAGCTGGGATGAGTAACAGGCGCTCACTCTGCTACGCGGCACTCGGGATTCGACCCGCCAAACTGCCGACCTTCTGATCGACAAGCTCAGTGTCCTAACCCACTGAGCCACCGCATCCCTGTTTATTATAGGCATATTATAGGCATGTGTAATCCAGCTGCAACTTTGGCCTTATTTTGTGACTTTTTTTTTTTTGACCCCAGACTGCCTACTTCCCCACACACCACACTAACCCAGCCTCTCCCTTGTTATGCTAGCTTTCTGCTTGCAGGATTGTTGGAATAAAACCCACCTCCCCACTCTGGAAAACACACCCAATTCCACCCAGCCTTCAAAGCACAAAAGCTGGTGAAAGGCTTAGGGTTCTTTTTTTAAAAAAAAAAAAAGAAAGAAAGAAAGAAAGAAAGAAAGAAAGAAAGAAAGAAAGAAAGAAAGAAAGAAAGAAAGAAAGAAGAAAGAAAGAAAGAAAGAAAGAAAGAAAGAAAGAAAGAAAGAAAGAAAGAAAGAAAGAAAGAAAGAAAGAAAGAAAGAAAGAAAAATCAGATTTTTGTGTGTGTGTTTGCACTGGGGCGGGGTGCAATTTAAATGTGGGGGAAAATTCGATGCTCGGATTGCAGAATTGCAGCATCTCTCTCTCTCTCTTTGTCTCTTTCTTTCTGTTTTTCTCTATTTATCTCCTTTGCTTTCTCTCTATTTCTTTTTCTCTCTCTCTAGCTCTTTTTCTCTTCCTTTCTCATTCTTTCTCTCTCTTCCTCTCTCTGTTTTCCTTCCTCTCTCTTTTGTTTTTCTATTTTTCTCCCCCCCCATCGCTCTGTTTCTTCTCCTCCCTCTTTTTCTCTCTTCTTTCTTTCCCTCTCTCTTTCTCTAGGTCTTCCTCTTTCTTTCTCTCCCTCTTTTCCTCTCTCTGTCTCCCCCGTCTCTTTTTCTCTCTTACCTTTTGCCTCTTTCTCTTTCACGCTTTCTGTTCCTCCCTCCTTCTTTCTCTCCCTCTTTCGCTCTCTCTCTCTCTCTCTCTCTCCCCGCTGGTTGATCCTGGTTTCTTTTAGCAGGGCTGAAAACAGACACTTGCCCCATTGTGCCTCTCTTCCCCCAAAGCAAACACGGAAACTCTTTCAGGGCTTAAGCCTGCTTCCCACCCCCCACATCTTCCCACCCCCCCCCCCAGCCCTTCTCTCTCCCAGCTGTGCGCCCACAGTTCCAGCATAAGAGAGAGACAGGGCAGAGCTGACAAACGGTGTGAGGTGTGATTGCGCAGAGGGGGTTGTGACAATCCAACTGCTGTTGACTCACCACTCCGCCCCACCCTTACAGGCTCAGTGTATGGGGGAGTCCTTCTCCCCCCCCCGTAGCCCCCCCCCTTGGGGCTGCCAAGGGGGATTAGAGACAAGGGCCAGGAACAAAAGGAAGATTATGACGAATGCCAGCAACTGCAGGAGTCTAGCAGGCAGGCAAACAGACACACACACACACAGACACACAAATGCGCACAGAGAGCAGAAAATCCTCCCTAAAATAGCCCAGACAGACTCTAGAAACGTCAGGAAAGGACTTAAGCTTAAGATGATCTGAACTCTGATTGATGTCTCCACTGCTAGGGGAGGCTGGTCTCCCATTGGAAAAGCTGCCAGGGGTAGAACTTGGTTGGGTCGACTGGGGTTTGGGGTGTGTTGCACACAGCCTTTTTTTTGGGGGGGGAGGGATCAAGGAAGAGCAAGGCAAGCAGGTGAGGAGTAACCTGATGGGTGAGCCCCTGGTATAGAAAAATAAGGCAGAACCTCACTCCCTTCTAGCACTGATGGCGCTCCATAGTTGGGCCATGAAACGTCTGCAAGGAAACCACCCAGCTCAGAGAGCCCCAGGGACCCCCCCCAGTCCTTCCTCCTCCTCCTCCTCCTCCTCCCTTCAAACCCCCCTCTTCTAGCCCTGATGGTGTTACCTAGTTGGGCCATGAAACGTCTGCAAGGAAACCACCCAGCTCAGAGAGCATCAAGGAGCCCACAGCCCAATTTCTTTCTTTCTTTCTTTCTTTCTTTCTTTCTTTCTTTCTTTCTTTCTTTCTTTCTTTCTTTCTTTCTTTCTTTCTTTCTTTCTTTCTTTCTTTCTTTCTTTCTTTCTTTCTTTCCTTTCTTTCTTTCTTTCTCTTTCTTTCTTTCTTTCTTTCTTCTTCTTCCTTCCTTCCTTCCTTCCTTCCTTCCTTCCTTCCTTCCTTCCTTCCTTCCTTCCTTCCTTCCTTCCTTCCTTCCTTCCTCCTCCTGCTCCACTTCTTCTTCCTCCCTTCTAGCCCTGATGGTGTTACCTAGTTGGGTCATGAAACGTCTGCAAGGAAACCACCCAGCTCAGAGAGCATCAAGGAGCCCACAGCCCAATTTCTTTCTTTCTTTCTTTCTTTCTTTCTTTCTTTCTTTCTTTCTTTCTTTCTTTCTTTCTTTCTTTCTTTCTTTCTTTCTTTCTTTCTTTCTTTCTTTCTCTTTCTTTCTTTCTTTCTTTCTCTCTCTTTCTTTTTCTTTCTTTCTTTCTTTCTTTCTTTCTTTCTTTCTTTCTTTCTTTCTTTCTTTCTTTCTTTCTTTCTTTCTTTCTTTCTTTCTTTCTTTCTTTCTTTCTTTCTTCCTTCCTTCCTTCCTTCCTTCCTTCCTTCCTTCCTTCCTTCCTTCCTCCTCCTGCTCCACTTCTTCTTCCTCCCTTCTAGCCCTGATGATGTTCCCTAGTTGGGTCATGAAACGTCTGCAAGGAAACCACCCAGCTCAGAGAGCCCCAGGGACCCCCCCAATCCTTCCTCCTCCTCCTCCTCCCTTCCTGCACTGATGATGTTACGTAGTTGGCTCATGAAACGTCTGCAAGAAAACAACCAAGCTCAGAGAGCACCAGGGACCCCATAGTTCGTCCGTCCTTCCTTCCTCCTCCTCCTCCCTTCCAGCACAGATGATGTTCCCTAGGTGGGTCAGGAAACCCCCCAGCTCAGAGAGCACCAGGGACCCCCAAAGTTGAACCGTGAGCTACCAATATTCTCTTCTATGGGCCAAGAGTAGCAGAGCGTTTATGGCAGCGACACATGGAGGAGAATCCCTCCAAAACACATGAAAATAAATAAAAAGGTCTGCTTATAAACTGATAAATACACGAGCATCTGTAAATTCTTCTCGATTTGCATCAGTTCATTTAAGGACCATTCAAAATTGCAACAACATGGGAAAAACTGACTTATGACCAGTCCTCACACTGGGACTGCTAAGCTTGTAAGCCGCCCTGAGTCTTCAGAGAAGGGCGGGATATAAATGGAATTAAAATAAAAATAAATAAAAAATTATAACCATTGCAGCATGCCCACAATCACATGACCCCCAATTTGGGCACTTGGTAACAGGCATAGATTTAGGACAGTTGCAGCATCCCGGGATCCCCCTTTGCGACCTTCAGGGACATTTTCTGACAAGCCAAGTCAGTGGGAGGAACTGGATTCACTTAATGACCACCTGATTTACTTAATGACTGCAGTGATGATTATCAACCGTGGCATAAAAGGTTGTAAATTCAGGCATGACTCACTTAACAACCACAATGGAAATTCTGGTTCTAATTGTGATCATAAGTCGAGGACAACCAAATTCACATCTGGTTGATTAAGGCACAATTGTCTGGCTTAGCAACATCTGTGTTGCCTAGAGTGTGGTTCCATGGTGACCCCCTAAATCATGTCTGGGATGTTTCTTACATTACAAAGAGTCACACAACTGTCCTCACACTTGTATAGGTAGTCCTTGACTTACAACCACAATCAAGCCCAAAATTTTGGTTGCTAAGTGAGACATTTGTTTAAGTGAGTTTTGCCCCCATTTTACCACCTTTCTTACCACCGTTGTTAAGTGAATCCCTGCTGTTAATAACAGTCACGCGGTTGTTAAGTGAATTGTCAGTGGGTCGCAAAAGGGGATGACATGATCTGGCACACCACAACCGTCATAAATACGAGCCAGTTGCCAAGCATCTGAATTGTGATCACATAACCATCGTAAGTGTGAAAACTGGTCCTAAGTCACTTTTTTCACTGCCATTGTAACTTTGGTCACTAAATGAACTGTTGTAAATCGAGGACTATTTGTAGACCACACCAGATCCCCCAAATCTTTAGCGAGAAGACTGTACAGCTGCGGGAAGTAGCTGCGCACTTTGGCAGAATGGATCCACAGAATCCAGTAGATCAGCGCTAAGCGCCAAGTGTCCTCCACCCCCCATTGAATTCTGACCCTCCCCTGTTCAGCTTTCCCCACGGCACATCGACCAACCTACCCATGCACAGGGTGTCAGACAACGGGGTGCAAGGCTGGATCATGACCTCATTTGGACCGCATTCTCGTCGGCAAAGCAGACACGGCTCGTACGGGCTCTTCACCTCCGAGTAATAACCCTCACCGCACTTTTGGCACGAGGTGTCAGTGCCAGGCTTGCACGCCTGGGTCGCCCCGAAGCCTTCCTTGCACACTTGGCAAGGAACGCAGGACTCTTGAGGCTGGGTCGCATTTCCCGGCGCGAGGTAATGTCCGCGTGGACAGCTGGCGGAGCAGAGCGTGTCATGGGTCACAGTGCAGGAATCGCTGGTGGGAAGGTGTCTCGGGCATGTGGAACACGGCCAGCACGGGTCGGTGGCGCTGGTGGTGGAGGAGAACGTCACACCTGTGATAAGAGGAAACCACTAGTGTGCATGATGTCATCGTCCAGATTTGGGACGAACACTCGATCGGTTCCTGGACCTTTTGAGTTTGCACAATTAGGGAGAACGAGCAATGTGCTGCATTAAGGTACGTACACACAACACAGCCAGCGATACAGTAGAAAAAAGGAATGAATTCAACAGGTAGTCCTCAACCTATGACCATAATGGTACCTGCCCACGACAGTCGTAAATCGTGACAATCCTCATACTTACGGCCCATGATCAAAATTCAGGCACTTGGCAACCAGCATCATTTATGAGGGTTCGTTCCAGTGCCCTGGGGTCACTGGATCGTCTTATATGACCTTTCGGACAAGCAGAATCAATGGGGAATCCAGATTCACTTACCGACCATGTGATTCATTTAACAACTGCAGTGACTTGCACAACAAATATGGCAAACAAGGTTGTAAAATTGGGCACGAATCACTCAAGACTGCCTTGCTTAGCCAAGAAAGTTTTACTCCCAGTTGTGTTCATAAGAACCGTTCAAGAGAGTGACCTACGGTCCAACTGGGGTAATGCCCTCCCCCCTCCAAACGGGGCAAAAATTTAGCACATTCTTGAGCCATTTGTAATTTATTGTTAAAGTTATTTCTATCCTGCCTTTATTATCTTTATAAATAACAAGGGGCAATAATCCTTCCTCTAATTTTTCCCACAACAACCCTGTGAGTTGGGTTGGGCCAAGAGAGAATGACTGGCCCAAAGTCACCCAGCGATTTTCTTTCCTAGGGCGGGACTAGAATTCACTGTCTCCTGGTGATTGGCCGGAAGTCACCCAGCCAGCTTTCACTCTTAAGCAGGGCTAGAACTCCCAATCTCCCAGTCTCTACTGATCTACCATTATCCATCTCTGAATTTGTTATAGATCTGTTTGGAATGACTTAGGATCCAAACTGGGGTTCACCCCTACAAGGAACTGGATACTCACTTTCTTGGCAGGGTTCACACACGGTGTTGGTGCTACCACAGGGCACACGTGCCCCAAAGCCCGGGGGACACAGGGTGCAGCACTCTCCTGACGAAGCCACCTGCCCATTTTCACATCCTTGATGCGCCAGAAGCTGAAACCAGAGAATCAAACCAGTAGTTAAAAATCAGGGTTTGCAAACTCCGTAGCTTTGCAATCACTTGAGATCCTTTTGTCTTGTTCCCAACCTTTAGAAACCCAGAGAAGGAGAGACAACCGAACAGGGTGCTTTTCAGATGCATGGACTTCAACTCCCAGAATTCATGGCTGGCTGAGGAATCCTGGGAGCCGAAGTCCACGGGTTTTAAAGCAACCAAGGTGGGAAAGAGAGAAACAGCTGCACAAAAGGAAAAAGGAAGAGAAGAGTAAGGCTGGGTGCCTGATGTAGGACTAGAACTCACATCTCCCATTCCCCACAACAATCCTGTAACGTGGTTTGGGATAACAAAGAGGGACTGGCCCAAGATCACCCAGCCGGCTTTCTTGCCAAAGGCGGGACTAGAACTCACCGTCTCCTGGTGATTGGCCCAAAATCACCCAGCTGGCTTTCATGCCCAAGGCGGGACTAGAACTCACCGTCTCCTGGTGATTGGCCCAAAGTCACCCAGCCGGCTTTCATGCCCAAGGCGGGACTAGAACTCACCGTCTCCTGGTGATTGGCCCAAAGTCACCCAGCTGGCTTTCATGCCCAAGGCGGGACTAGAACTCACCGTCTCCTGGTGATTGGCCCAAAGTCACCCAGCTGGCTTTCATGCCTAAGGCGGGACTAGAACTCACCGTCTCCTGGTTTGCAGCCCAGCATTCACCTCTATACCAAGCTGGATCTCTTTTCCCAGCAAATCCTAGACACCCACCCACACCTATTCATCTTTCACCACCACCCCCAATTGTTGCCCAGCCACATTGGGAATGATAGGCATTGTAGTTCTTCCTTCCAGATGGTCCACAGATGGGACTAGGGAATTTCTGGTATCTCAAAGTTGGGGGGAGGGGGGAAATGCGCTTTGAACCCTCCTGAACCAGCAAGCCCCCCCCCACCTTCTCTGAAAAGCAGAGATGGAGTGGGGAGGGTCCCCCAAAATTTTTGAGCAGCCAAACACCAGCAGTCATTTTCTGCAGAAAAGAGCACGGAATTTTTTATTATTATTATTCACTGTTGTGAGGGGCTCCTACTTCCCCAGACACCACCCTGTGGGGGTCTTTCTTAATAATCTTTGGAATGCACCAGAACCCCCCCCCCCCGCCTGCTGAAAAACACGACCGTCGGTCCAGCGAGGAGGAATCTGCTTGGGGCGGAGGCCACTGAGCGATGCCCTGCAGCTGGGAGTCAGGAATGTCTGTGGACCCCACCCTGGGCCGAAGGAACAAAAACACCCTCTGTTCCTTCCAGGGTCCTGTTTCCCCCCCACACACACACCCCAAACCCACCCGGCTGCTCCCCTCCTCCCCCCCAGCCCTCCAGATCCAAGCCCCACTTCTAATTAAGCCAAAACCTGTCCTGTCACTCCAGGGGGAAAGCAGATCGTGTTACCCAGCCCCCCCCCCAAGGATCTCACCCATCCTTATTCCAAATAGAGAGAGAAAGAGGGGGTGTGTGTGTGTGTCCTCTGGAGAGTTTCATCGCCCTGTGGGAAGGGCCTGGCCTTGAAATACAGTCCTCGACTTACAATGGTTTGTTTAGTGACCGTTCAAAGATGCGACGGCACTGAAAAAAGAGCATTTGTCACGCTTAAGGACCATCGCAACATCCCCGTGGTCACGTGATCAAAATCCAGACACTTGGCAACGGCCTCGTAGTTATGACGGCTGCAGCGCCTCAGGGTCCCGTGATCCTCCTGACAAGCCAAGTCAATGGGGGAAGCCAGATTCACTGAACGAGAAAGGTCGTAAAATGTGGCAAAATTCACAGTCTCGCTTAGCAACAGAAATTTTGGGCTCTGTTGTGGTCGTACATTGAGGACTACCTGTGAACTATTTCTCCCAGTGGACTGACTATAAGGTAAAGGTAAAGGTTCCCCCGCACATGTGTGCTAGTCATTTCCGACTCTCGGGGCCGGTGCTCATCTCCGTTTCAAAGCCGAAGAGCCAGCGCTTGTCCGAGGACGTCTCCGTGGTCATGTGGCCGGCATGACTGGATGCCAAAGGCGCACGGAACGCTGTTACCTTCCCACCGGAGTGGTCCCTATTTTTTTACTTGCATTTTTACGTGCTTTCGAACTGCTAGGTTGGCAGAAGCTGGGACGAGTAACAGGCGCTCACTCTGTTATGCGGCACTCGGGATTCGACCCGCCAAACTGCCGACCTTCTGATCGACAAGCTCAGCGCCCTAACCCACTGAGCCACCGTGTCTGGTGGAATTGCCTTTCAGCAGCAAGTCAGGGATAAACTGCTCCTGATTGTGGAGGCTCAATTTATCCTCTCTGACTTGACTTGGCCTCCTTTTAGAGCAGTGTTGTCTAAACTTGGCAATGTTAAGATGGGTGAGACCATCTCCCAGAATTCCCTACCTGTCCATAGTTTAAGCCGGCTGGGGGGATTCTGGGAGCGGAAATCCTCCCCTCTTAAAATCACTAAGGTTGGAAAATGCTAGTCTAGGACCTTGAAAATTGAAGCCGCCATCTCCTATTGGTCAGGTTTCCTAGGCAATAAATAATCCATACAGTCAATGTTTTGTTATCACTTCCCAGCTCATAGTCTGAGCTTTCCTGGTGGTGCCCCATCCACGAGCCAGCCAATTCTCTGACAGACAAGCTCAACCATTCCTCACGAGTCTGTCTTTCAGGTAAAATGAGTAACCTTACGAATACCTACGACTTTCATTTATGAAAGGGACAAGGAAGAATCTCTCTTTTCATTGAGGAGAATGTTTTTCCCTGCGGCATTTTGGCGTGAAAAGCTGAAACTCACGTCTCCTGGATTCCTTCCAATTTTCAACACACAAATATGTGCACACAGACCCACAAACCCACCCCAAATTCTCCTGCCGTTTCCTCTAAGCCAGAAATCCCTACATGCAACAATGCAGCGCATAAAAATGGAAAATACAGGTGGTCCTTGACAGTGACTGCTGGAAACTACAACAGCACTGAAAAAAGGAGACTTATGACCGTGTTTCACACTTACGACCATTGCAGCATTCCCCTGGTCACGTGATCGAAATTCAGATACCTGGCACCGGTTGCATTGTCCCAGGGTCATGTGATCCCCTTTTGCGACCTTTGGACAAGCAAGGTCAAATAGGGAAGTCAGATTCACTTAACAACCGCGTGACTCACTTAATAACTGCAGAGATTCACTTAATGGTGGCAGGAAAGGTTGCAAAACTAGAAAAACTCACTTAGCTGTCTTGCTTAGCAACATAAATTTCAGGGTCACTTGTGATCATAACTCCAGGACTACTGGAGACCCTGGAGGTCATCTAGTTCAACCCCCTGCTCAAAACAGGAGTCTTTATACCATCTCAGACAAATAGTTGGTCAAATCTTTTCTTGAAAAAAGGAAGGCGGGGTGGGGAGGCCAAGTTTCAGAAAAACTGTTTTAGATATTTCTAAAAAGTGCTTTTTCAAATATTCCTTTAAGGAAAAGATGTGATTTAGGAAGAAAGAATTTAGGACAAATAATTCATACATGCAACCAATCTCCAAAAACCAAATCTGTGCTATTAACTGTAAAACTTAACCAGTCCTATTTTTTGAAAACGCAACATTTTTTGTAGTTACAAAAAATATTATTATTGCTGTCATTGCACAAACTCAATCATTCACTTAGTGACCATTCAAAGTTACGACAGCACTGAGAAAAGTGGCTATGACCAGGTTTCACACTTACAACCATTGCAGTACCCCCGTAGTCACGTGATTCAAATTCAGATGCTTGGCAACTGACTCGTATTTATGACGGTTGCGGTGTCCTGGGGCCATGTGATCCCCTTTTGTGACCTTTGGACAACGGGGAAGCCTGATTCATTTAACAACAGTGCGACTAACTCAATAACTGCATTGAGTCACTTAACAACTGTGTCAGGAAAGGTCATAAAATGGGTCAAAACTCACCTAACAAATGTTTTGCTTAGCGACAGAAATTTTGGGGCCTAATTTGTGGTCGTAAGTCAAGGACTGCCTGTACATGGAAACCTTCTGAAGTATTTTAATTACTGTAGTTTAACGTCAGCCACTTTAAGCTGCATTTTGTGTAAAGATTGAGAAAACTGACTCTTAGATAAAACATTACAATCTGCATTTCCAGTATCAGTGGGAACTTTAATCCTCCTTTTTCATTATTTTTCATTGGCTGCGCTAGACAAGGAAGCTGGGTGGGAATTAATGGGAAGAGAACAATAGATATTGTGAGCTGCTTGACAATATGTTTTGCATTAGGCCAAAATCCTTGCAAGTCACTTTTAAAATTCTTTGCAATTCCTGTCCTTTTAACTGGTCTATGTCTTTGTCTCCGGTTTGTCAAAATAAGATGCTATTTCTTCTGTTTCAAAATAATTAATATTTAATTGTGTGTCAAAAGGATGCTTTCCCATTTTTTAAAAAAATTAAATATATGAAATTTATTGTGTTTCCTTTTCAGCCTATATATTCCCTTTTGTTTTGGTTCACTTTTTAGGAGAAAAAGTCCCTTAGCACCCAAAGCTGATTTTATGATCTTCTACAAAGCACCATTGGACATTGTAGTGTTACGGTTAACCACAATTGGCTTTGTATTGGGAATTTATCTTCGCACTAGGAGTTAACTTTTGCATTGGGTTTTTATTTTTGCACTGAGTTTTAATTTTTCTATTTGGATTTTATTTTTTGGAATGATGTTTTATTTTTGCCTTGGGGTTTTAATTTTTGCCTTGGGGTTTTAATTTTTGCAGTGAGATTTTATTTTTCTCTTTGAGTTTTAGTTCTGCACTGAGGTTTTATTTTTTGCACTAGCATTATAATTTTGTAAGCAGCCCAGAGTCACCGTGAGTGAATTGGGTGGCCATATAGACTTTCTTAATAGATAAATAATAACAAATACATTTATAATTCTATTTAAATATTTATGCAAACGGAAGAATAAGCCAGACATGGCTTCTCAAATGCCCACCTTCCTTTGTTATTGATCCATTTGTTGTGAGGGCAAACAAACCTGCTTGTTGCCTTCACATAATATCCAAAACCACATGAAGATAAAAATCAAAGCATCCAGACATTACCCTGCCAAATCTGGGTTCAGGTTAACACAATTTAGGGTGCAGTGGAGTTTGAGGGAGGGTAATTTAATTGACTCTGTTGGGGAACTCCATTCCCCCCCCTCACACACACATATTCAAGATACTATGTGAAACTAGCAAGCAGTTTAAACTATTCATAGGGTTAAGGATGTTGTGTGAATGCAAAACCAAGCTTGTGCTGTCTCATTTGCACCCTGGTTTGCGGAATCTCTGTTTTGCTGTATTTTTTTTCTTTTTGCAACGGTGGATCTCAACTTTAAACTAAGCTTTAATGAAACCCCTGCAATGGTAGTTTTGTGAACTCTGTGTAGCAACTTCAGAGTTGTGTCAAAGGTTGCAAGGGTTTTGGAAAATCCCTGAGGCAAATTCAGCCTCACAAGAGTCTTTGGGGGTGGGGTATCTTCCCATTTCACTGACTGGCAAACTGAGTCCAAATGGAAATCAGGCAAGGATTGGAGACGCCCAAAGGAGACTCGGGAATAAAACCTTTTTTCACAATTTTTCCCCTCCTAAAAATTCCTCCTCTCCTCCTTTCCTTTCCCTCCCTTACTTTTTTTTCTTCTCCTTCCTCTCCTCCTCCTCTCTTCCTTTTTCCCCTTTCCCTCTCCCTCCTTTGCTTTCTTTTACTTCTTGTCCTATCCCTCCTTTTCCTTCTTCCCTCCTTCCCTTCCTCTCCTCCTCCTATCCCTCCTTCTTTCCTTCCTTCCTCCCTTCCTCCTTCATTGCTTCTTTCCTCCCTCCCTCCCTTCTCCCCCACCCATGCCAGCTTCCTCGCATGGAGCCCTCACCCTTTTTTGGCGAGGGAGCAGCGTTCACACGACCGGCTTTGACCCGGTTAGGCTTTGCTAGGTTTTGCGGAGCCCAGAAAAGGGGGCACACTCAGAACATACCTCCGGCGGATGGTGTGAATGGGGTACCCGGGAAACAGACCCCTCCCCAAGGCCCCATTTGCAGGCAGTTTGCAAAAGGACCAAACTCCCATCCTCCCCAACAGCCAGACCCCTCATCCATCGCGGCGATCTGAAGGCTCCTTACTCCCAAGGAAACCCTTAAGCCTCCCGTCTCCCATGCCTGGACCTCCTTTTGCTTACCGCCCCCTTGAAGAGGGGCCATCCGATGCTTGGAATGGGGGTCTTTCCCCCTCCCGGGACCCCCCTTCCCCAAAGCCACCCCCGCCCGGAGCGGCCCACCTTGGCGGCCAGCAGCTGCAGCGCCAGCACGAAGCGCCGGGTCACTTTCATCTCGTCGGGACGATCCGGAGGCGGAGTTGGGAGAGGGGTGTGGGGGTGGGGGTCTTCCCGGCCGATCAGCCGGGCGGAGGGCGCCGGAGACCCTCTTTCCTGACCCACTCCTCGGGACCTCGCGAGCGGGTGGGCGGCAGAGAGAAGGAGAGGCAGGCTCCGGGCCGGGGTCGCCGCAGACCCCGCAGAAGCGTCTCCCTCCCGGGCCGGCCAGGCAAGAAAAAGGCGGACACCGCCCCCTCCCCAATTCGCAGCCGAGGAAAGCGGCGCCTTTGAAGTTGCCGGAGTTATTTGGCGCGGCTTGCTCGGGGGTCGCCACTTCCCCCAGGCCGGGTTGGGTTGAGGGTGGGGGTCTCTGCTCCTCCGGGTCTGCCTCTGCCGGGACTGCGGGCTGGCCCCGTTCACACGTCTCCCCCACCCCGGGAAGGGGCGTCTTCCCTTTGCCTTGACCTCGCCCCCCGCCCGCCCCTTTCAGCCCCCCGCCCCATTAGAGGGGGAGGAAGGAGAGACAAAGAGGGGGCAGAGGCGAAAGAGTCGCGCTTGGGGGGGGGGTCGCGTTTGTGACTCACAGACCCACAATCACACAGGCACAAAGACACACTGACACAGGGACACAATGAAATAAAGACCGAGGCACAGACCCCGCAGTCAACTAGAAATCCTGCGAGCCAGGCTGCCATTCAGGAAGTCCTCGACTTAGGACCACAATGGAGCTGAAAACCTTTCTGGCCGAGCGGGACGTTTGCTAAGTGAGTTTTGCCCCATTTTGCGACCTCTCTTGCCACAGTCGTTAAGGGAATCCCTGCAGTTGTTCAATTAGTAACACAATGGGCACACCATTTGCAGCGTCCTGGGGACAGGTGACGCCCCATTTGCGACTTTCCCACAAAGTCAATGGGGGAAGCCAGATTTGCTTAACGACTGCCTGATTCACTTAACAACAAGAGGGATCTGGTGAACAACAGTGGCAAAAAAGCTCATAGAATCGGGCGTGAGTTACTTAACAACTGCTGTGTTTAGCAATGCAATATTTTATTTTATTATTTATTTTATTTGATCATTTTATTTTTTTAATCTATTTTTTTTAATTTTATTACAGGTAAACTTACAACCACAACTGAGCCCAAAATTTCTGCTGCTAAGCTGTTAAGTGAGTTTTGCCTCATTTTATGACCTTTTCTGCCACCGCTGTTAAGTGAATTACTGCAGTTGTTAAGTTAGGAACACAGTCGTTAAGTGAATCTGGCTCCCCCCTCCATTGACTTTGTCAGGTGGTTGCAAAAGGGGGATCACGTGACCCCCAGGGACACGGCCACCATCAGTGGCCAAGCGTCCAAATTTTGATCATGTGAAGACTGCAACGGTCATAAGTGTGGAAAAACAGTCATAAATCACTTTTTTCAGTAGTGTTGTAAATTTGAACAGTCACTAAACAAACAGTTGTAAGTTGAGAACCATCTGTGCTTCATTTTATTCATTCATCTACTCAGTTCATTCATTTAGAGAATAATTAGAATATTATTTTCTATATAATTATATTACACAAGCAAAATTATTACTATTACTACTACTATTATTGTTATTATTATTATTATTATTGATCATCACAGAGTCAGCCAGATGTTCAAACCGCATTTGGCATTTTTGTCTACCTATTGAGTCCTTACCAAGGACCTGGGATGTTTGGCAGATGTGGATGTTTGATGGTATTACAGATCTCGTCACAGGATGGAAGCAGTTCCTAGTAAGACTGCCTTTTGCAATTGACTAATGGCGAATTTCTCAATATGTTGTTGATTGATTGATTGATTGATTGATTGATTATGAGTAGAGAATAATAGAAAATACTGTTCAGCTCATTTATTTAGAGAATTTGTAACGAAGCCCACTCAACTCTCAAATGTTAATGAAATTCTGAATTTTCCTCCCAATTGTGGTCACTGAGGACTAGCTGTAAACAGAATTCCTGGATTCAAAGCTGCTCCTGATCTCGGAGTCCAAAGCAGAGCAGCCCAGCCTTGGCAATTAAAACCAGAGAGGAGGGGTCTTTTCTCCCCCACCCTCAGCTATTTGGGTTATGGCTGAGACCCTGAAGTGCAAGGCATAAACTTGTCCGGTCCCTCCAAAGCAGGGGGGGGGGCTTTGAGAATTGAGCCACAGGCCTTTCTTTCCCCTCCTTTGATCTCTGCAATCTTTGGACTCTGCTGGCCCCCTCCCCAAATTCCAGGGGATGTTATTTCCGGTCTCTTGAAGTGCAGGAGACAAAGGGGGGGCAGGGGGTGTGGGAGGGGGGCCGGCCAGGGAAATCTTCCTTAAAAAACAGAGGAACAGCAAATTTTATTCCAGGGCTCACAAAAGGTGGGGGGGAATGAAAAATTATTATCAAATTTCTGATTTATTCATTTTTTTGGCTAGCTCAGAAAACCTGATGCCTTTTTAAGAAAATTGTAAGCCGGGAAAAGGGCCACCAGATTCTTTTTGAACCCATCAATTATACGAAATCCTGAATCCCATTTATTGTAAATAAATGCCAATTGCTAAAGGGCCTGAACTGCAATCAGATGACCACAACAGGGATGCTGCAAAGACAAGTGTCAATCAATGAGGGATTGTAAGTCATGTCTTTCTAAGCAATAATATCCCTGTGCCAGTTTGTGTAATGGAATAAAATGGGAAGAAGTCATTGTTAAGAAAAAAAATAAAAATTGGACACACTTTGTTATGCTTTTATCTTTTTAATGTCAGCCTCGGCTTGCTGAGGCTTTGATCTGAGATGGTGGCATCAAAGACATGCTGCGAGTCCTCGGCTTACGACCACAATGGAGCCAGGACCAGTTGCTAAATGAGTTTTGCCTTCTTTTGTGACCTTTCTTGCCTCAGTCGTTAAGTGAATCGCTTCAGTTGTTAAGTCAGTCACACGGCCGTTAAGCAAATCCGGCTTCCCCATGGACTTTGCTTGTCAGAAGTTTGCAAAAGGGGATCATGTGACCCCAGGATGCTGTGACCGTCATAAATACGAGTCAGTTGCCAAGTTTCCCAATTCTGATCACATTCACATCAAATAAGGCACTGCAAAGGAGGAAGAAACAGGCATGACAACTTTGCAAAAAAAAAAATAGGAAACGAAGAGGCAGAACGGATATGGGTTAAGTTTCAAAAGAACAGCACAGTCTTAAAATTTTAACTTGCCCAATTTTAATACTTTTAATTATTGTTCTTTTTATAATCTGTAAAAGGCCCAGAGTCGCCTTGGAGGGTTGCAGAAACACTGAATAAAAAAATATTAAATCATCAAATAAAAGAATTGATCCCAAACAAGAATGCCTCAGTAGATTTTAAAAAAAGAGAGAGGAATTTGCAATTGGGGTGGCACAACTATTGCCGACAATTTTACAAGGGTTTTTACAGCCTCTCTCATCTGGAAGTTTGTACCTTCCCAGTTACACAATTCTCAGGCTTCTGCGTTTTTTCTCCCCAGGATGCAAAGGACCACAATATGCCACTTCAAAGGGGTCCTTGGGGAAGATCAGAGAGGTGGGAGGAAGTGGAGGGGGGGGAAGGTGCCATCTGCTCCCCCCACCCAGAAAAGGCCATCAAATTTTATGAGGCCCTTTTGAAGTCCCGAGATGGCTCCAGGAATGAAGACTTGATGCCTCCGGGCTCCCTTCCTCCTTAATGTGGACTAACGGACCAGGTGGCTTTTGCTGAAGACCTTTGCTTACAACAGAAAATAACAAAGTAGGAAGCAGCCCTGGAGGTCATCTAGTCCAACCCCCTGCTCAAGCAAGAGTCCTTATTCCACTCAGGAGAAATGGCTGCTGGTCTCCAGTGTTGGAGAAACCACAATTTCTGGAGGCAAGCCGTTCCACTGGTTAATTGTCCTCACTGTTGGGAAGGTTCTCCTTAATGCTAGGATGATTCTTCCCAGGAACCAGCATTAGCCACGTGGAAGGACCAACGGCCTAGCCTTATAAGCTGTCGGGAATTGCATACAGAAAATTGCAACACTGATTTTGATTCTGTGAATTGAAAAATACAAATTTGGGGCATAGGACAAGTTGGGGTGTTTCTCAATATTAGCAATGTTAAGATGAATGGACTTCAACTCCCAGAATCCCCAGGCCAACCATGCTTTAAAAGGGGAGGACTTCAACTCCCAGAATCCTCCAGCCAGCATGATTTAAAAGGGGAAGACTTCAACTCCCAGAATCCCCCAGCCGGCATGCTTTAAGAGGGGAGGACTTCCACTCCCAGAATCCCCCAGCCGGCATGCTTTAAGAGGGGAGGACTTCAACTCCCAGAATCCCCCAGCGGGCATGAAGTAAAAGGGGAGGACTTCAACTCCCAGAATCCCCCAGTGGGCATGATTTAAGAGGGGTGGGCTTCTGGGAATTCAAAGTACTGAGGCAGAGTGCCTTCAGCTTTGGAGGCAGAATCTGAATACTGGGGTCACAGCAGCAACAAGGAAAGAAGGGGCATCCTTGGAGGGGTATCAAATCTGTAAGAGGGTGGGTGGGACCTCATGGATAAGCTCCGCCCCTCCTTGCAGCTTTTTACCTTCATATTAGAGAAGACTGCCTTAATTTCCAATTTGCAGGGTGTCTCATGTGACATCACCGAAGATGAAGGCCAGTAATACGGTTGGGAAATTGCAAGGACTTTAAACTAGGTTTAGATCAGGCCTAAATCCATCTATCTAGTCTCCATATCAATAGTGGACCACCTTAACCATAATCCTCTGCCTTCCTCCTTCCTCAAGGGATTTCAACACATTTCAAGAGACAATAGGGTGCCATTGATACAGGAGTCCTCGACTTAACCATTTGTTTAGTGACCGTCTGAAAAAAGTGATTTATGACCGTTTTTCACACTTACGACCGTTGTGGCAACCTCGTGGTCATGTGATCAAAATTCAAACTCTTATCAACTGACGTGTATTTACGACGGTCGCACTGTCCTGGGGTCATGTGATTCCATTTTGTGACCCTGACAAGCAAACAAAATGGGGAAGGCAGATTCACTTAACAACCGTGTTACCAGCTTAACAACTGCAGTGATTCACTTACGTGACGAGAAAGATCGCAAAAATGGGTCAAAACTCATTTAACAACTGTCTTGCTTAGCGCTGGAAATTTTGTGCTCCATCATGGTTGTAAGTCAAGTTCAACCTGTACTGGTGGATGGATCCCTCTTTTCACAAACAGAATTGTTTCACCAACTTAAGTTGGTCACATCTTTATAAGCCATCATTCATGGCTTTTTATGAGTTGGACAGTTCAACAACCTGTGGACCTCTGGCTTGTTCTGGAATGGATTTTACACATGTTGTACAACTAAGTTGCCAATTCAGACCTTGCTAAATGGAGATGCAATATTCCAGTGCCACCAGAAAGTTCCTGAGTGTCAAACAATTGTGGGAATCCAACATCTAAAACATCAAATGACTCCACTGCCCAGGATCTGCAGATCTTCATCTTGTCTTTTTACCAGCCTCGCACCGGCTTCCACGTCTCCACAACACGGCCCCCACTATGGACGAAGAAGACGGGGTGCATCGCGGCCGTGGCACACGCCTGTCGTTTGGGTAGAGCAGGGTTCCCCAAGTTGCATAAAACAAAGAGAAAGGGAGAAAAATGAGACAGTTGGAAACACAGCTAGCTGTGTTGACAAACACACTTCCCAGGGTAAAAAAAAAAGGCCCAGTGGATGCATTCACACAACCTGGAAAAAAAAACTGCTTGGGGTTAACCTGTGTTAGCGTTGTTTTGTGGCTGAATGTCATGTGAATGCTGCCAGGTTAGTCAGTTTAGGGTTCTGGACATTGTGCAAAGCAGAAAAAACGCTGTGTGAGAATCCAGGTTAAATGGGTTGTGTGAATGCGGCCTTGGAAGACACTCGGGAGAGGCTGGACCAGCAGCAAACCTGCACAGATGGGGCCATTGGTTTTTAGATCCAAGCCAGACTTACATGATAAGGAATCAGAGCAAGGAGGCTGCCCAGAGGGAATTTGGCAAAATCCAGCTTCCCGGTCATGGGTTCGATTTTTCCGTGCTCCTGGGTCATCCCCACCAATCTGCAAAGGAAGATCACAAGCTGCTTTTCCTTCTGGATAGGATCTCTGTGTGACAAATCTCTTCACCTGAAGACTTGCCATTTCACAGGATCCTAGGGTTGGAAGGGACCATAGAGATCATCTAGTCTAACCCCCTGGCCCAGGCAGGAGACCCTATACAGGTGGTCCTCGACTTACAACAGTTCATTTAAAAAGTGACTTAAGATTGTTTTTCACACTTACAACCGTTGCAGCATCCCCATGGTCATGTGATCAAAATTCAGAGGCTTGGCAACGGACTTATTTACAATGGTCGTAGGGCCCTGGGATCATGTGATCCCCTTTTGCGACCTTCTGACAAGCAAAGTCCAGGAGGAAACCAGATTTATTTAACAACCCTGTTACTCACTTAACAACCACAGGGATTCACTTAACAAGTATGGCAGGAAAAGTCGTAAAATGGGGCAAACCTCATTTACTGTTTCACTTAGCAACAGAAAGTTTTGGCTCAATTTTGGTCTTAAGTCAAGGACTGCCTGTAGCATTCCGGATTGTCCTTGCTGGAAAATAATGGCGGAGGGAGAAGCCCTCGACAGGCTGCTGTTCTTTAGGGAAAGCGCTGAGGAAGGAGGGCCTGAGGGCCAGAAGGGGGAAGATCTTCTTGGTGGTGGCCCCACCGCATCTGAGCGAGTCCAGCTGCATTAAAGCCCCTCCACTTTTAGGCAGGAACGGAAGGGGTCTCCATCCTCTTCCACGGAGCCCTTGGCCCAGAGTCACTTGAAGGGTGTTTATGTTTTGATTTTTTTTAAAAAAATGTATTATATTTTTAATTATCTAGCCTATAAATACTTTTTGAGATAGACAGATGACAGATCAGATGGATGGATGGATGGATGGATGGATGGATGAATGGATAGATAGATAGATAGATAGATAGATAGATAGATAGATAGATAGATAATGACAGATATAGATCATTCATCTATAAGAAATGAGATAGGTATAATAAATAAATAGAATGAGATAGATTAGATAAATAAATAGATCATTAATCTATAAAAATAAAAGAAAGTTAGAGAAATGATAGGTACTAAAATGAATTGAGGGGTAGATGGACAGATCATTAATATATAATAAATGAAAGATAGATAAATGGATGATAGATAATAAATAAACAGATGAGATAGATAACAGCTATAAACAGACAGACAGACAGATGGATGAGAGATGGATGAAGAGAGGAAAGATGATTGGTGTATAATAAATGATTAATATATTATTGAAATAAATAATAAAGATACATAAATGATAGATAATTTAACTGATACATAATGGATAAATGAATAAATATACATAGATGAGATAGATAATAGACAGAAATAATAGTTAATTGATAAACAAACAGATGAGATATAGATAATAGACAAATGATAAAAGATAGAAATGATAGATAATAGATAAATCAAAATAGATAGAAGGACAAAAAAAGATAAATAGCAAATAATTTGGGTGCGCCTCAACTTATAACAATTCATTTAGTGGCCGTTCAAAATTACAACGGCACTGCACAAAGTGACTAATGACCATTTTTCACACTTACGACTGTTGCAACACCCCACCCCACCCCAGTCAGGTGATCAGAATTCAGACGCTTGGCAACTGGCTCATATTTACGACGGTCGCCGTGTCCTGGGGTCACGTGATCCCCTTTTGTGACCTTCTGCCAAGCAAAGTCATTGGGGAAGCCAGATTCACTTAACAACCAGGTTACTCACTTAACCACCTCAGTGATTCACTTAACGACTGTGGCAAGAAAGGTCATTAAAATGGAGCTAAGCTCTCTTAATAACTGTCTTGCTTAGCAACAGAAATTTTGAGCTCAGTTGTGGTCATAAGTCGGAGGACTACCTGTAGATAGACAGAAAGATTTGGGAGAGGGACAGACGGACAAATATCTAAATAAGATGACTGAGTTGGGTGCAAAGTAGGGAAGGAAGAACCAGGCACCCGGGAATTATAGCCTCTTTACTTGAGGTCCGGGTGTCCATCCACCATGGCAAAGCCCGTTGGGAGCTGGCCCAGGCTGTGCAGACTTAAGCCGGTCCAGCCACAGTCCACCAACAGCTGGTTCCGATGAGGATAGTGACCGATCACTCGCGTCCAGACCCGGACGGCCACGTCCTCCAGCTGGCAGGAGCCAATCAGCATCTGTTGGACATCTGGAAGGGAAGGAGATCCATTGGGCCACTTGTGGTCTTTTGACCAGCCTACCTGACAGGGTTGTTGTTGCAGAGGGACGGGAAGGAGGCAAATAGGTAGCCAAAAGAGCAATGCACAAACATACCTCGAGTCATTCTCAACCTTGTGTGAACTTCGTCTTGCACAATTCCTCAGCCAGCATGGGTGGACTTCAACTCCCAGAATTCCCCAGCCAGCATGGGTGGACTTCAACTCCCAGAATTCTGGGAATTGAAGCCCACCCATCTTCAAGAGTCCAAGATTGAGAAACTTGGCTCTAACTAGTAAAGAAAGGGGAAAGGAATGATGACCAGGAGGACCTGGGTTTAAATCATCTCCCTCCCCCTTGAACCCAGAGCTCCAGGTATGAATTTGGACCAGCCCCTCCTTTTCACTTACACGAGACTACCTGGCAAGGGGGTTGTTTGGGGAATAGATTTACATTGCGTCTTCCTCTCAAGGGAGATAGAAGAAATCTATTATTTTATGTTTCAATATTTTATGCTTAAATGTATTTTATGTACATGTTAATGTATTTTGAAGGTAAATGTATATAAATGTATTTTAAGTGGGAATGTACCCTCCATAGGATATTTTACATTTGTATATTATTTTATATATTTATATTCTAGCTATCTATTCATCTCTCTCCCTGTGTATCTACATAATTTTATAATTTTTAATGTCTATCTGTCTATCTATTCATCCATCCATCCTTCCATCTTTCTCTCTGCATATCTATCATCTATCTTTCGTATGTCTAATCTCTCTCTCTCTCTCATCTCCATCATCCATACATTTATCCATCCATCCGTCTGTATGTCTGCCATCTATCTATCTATCTATCTATCTATCTATCTATCTATCTATCTATCTATCTATCTATCTATCTATCTATCTATCTATCTATCTATCTCCATTATCCATACATCTATCCATCCTTGTCTGTATGTCTTATCTATTTGTCTGTCTGTCTATCTATCTCCATTATCTCTCTCTCTCTCTCTCTCTCTCTCTCTCTCTCTCTCTCTCTCTCTCTCTCTCTCTATATATATATATATATATATATATATATATATATATATATATATATATATATATAAAGGTAAAGGTTCCCCCGCACATGCGTGCTAGTCGTTTCCGACTAGGGGCCGGTGCTCATCTCCGTTTCAAAGCCGAAGAGCCAGCGCTTGTCCGAGGACGTCTCCGTGGTCATGTCCGTGGTCATGTGGCCGGCATGACTAGACGCCAAAGGCGCACGGAACGCTGTGACCTTCCCACCGGAGTGGTCCCTATTTTTCTACTTGCATTTTTACGTGCTTTCGAACTGCTAGGTTGGCAGAAGCTGGGACGAGTAACAGGCGCTCCACTCTGCTATGCGGCACTCGGGATTCGACCCGCCAAACTGCCGACCTTCTGATCAACAGGCTCAGCGTCCTAACCCACTGAGCCACCGCGTCCCTTTAAAATATATATCTATATCTATATATCTTTCCATCTATTTCCATATCTAGCCATCTATCTAGCCATCTGCCTGTCATCCATCCACCCATCCATCCATCTCTCTCATTCTGTTTATATCTATCACGTATCTACCTATCATTATCCATCTTTCCATATCTATCATCTATCTATTTTTCTATCTATGGCTCTATCTTTTTATTTAACTATCATACGATTTTATCTCCTATCTACCATCTGTTATCTATGTGTCATCTCTCTCTCTCTCCTGCCATTTTGGCTGCAGGGAGGAAGAGGAGCGCGTTCCGAACAAAAACCTGCAGGATCTTCGCTGTCATTTTTTTCTTTTTCTTTTCATGGTGGCTTTCTTTTCTCCTGGACCCTCTTTGGAACAAGGCCTGCGGCGAGGAAGCCGACATGTGGAAAGCGTTAGGCTGAACATGTGCATCTGTTTAGGCTGGAAATGCCTGTCGAGCCAGCATGGAGAGCCAGTGGCGTCTGGTGGTTAAGGCACCAGGCTAGAAAGTGGGAGACGGGGAGTTCTAGTCCCGCCTCAGGCATGAAAGCCGGCTGTGTGACTTTGGGCCAATCACCAGGAGACGGTGAGTTCTAGTCCCGCCTCAGGCCTGAAAGCCAGCTGGGTGACTTTGGGCCAATCACCAGGAGACGGGGAGTTCTAGTCCCGCCTCAGGCCTGAAAGCCGGCTGGGTGACTTTGGGCCAATCACCAGGAGACGGGGAGTTCTAGTCCCGCCTCAGGCCTGAAAGCCGGCTGGGTGACTTTGGGCCAATCACCAGGAGACGGGGAGTTCTAGTCCCGCCTCAGGCCTGAAAGCCGGCTGGGTGACTTTGGGCCAATCACCAGGAGACGGGGAGTTCTAGTCCCGCCTTAGGCAGGAAAGCCGGCTGGGTGACTTTGGTTCAGTCCCTCTCTCTCTCAGCCCAGTCCACCTCACAGGATTGTTGTTGTGAGGAAACGAGGAGGAGTGAATAGAAGAAGTGTTGGAGATGTTTGCCACCTTTTAGAAATAATAAAGGTACAAATCAAATAATAAAATAAATGAAATATAAAATAAAATACTAAAACAAATAAAATATAAAATAATAAATGAAATATAAAACAAAACGATAAAACAAATAAAATAATAAAACAAATGAAATGTAAAATAAACTAACAACATAAACAAAATATAAAATAAAATATAAAGTAAAGTAAGGCAAAAATTATAAAATAAAACATAAAAAAGTATGACATAAAATATAAAATAATGTTACAAAATAGTGCCCAGCTTGCAGCAGGGGGTAAGAGAGGCCATCTTGAAGGGCCCAGAGCAGAGGGGAGGATCTGTCATCTCGAAGGGCATCACTGGGCATCGTGGGACCCCTTGAGGTCCACAAGACGGCCAGGCCTGTTTCAGGAAGAGTCGTGGGGAGGGGGGGGGCGTTGTTCAGACGGGGGGGGGGGGAAACCTCTGTTGTTTTCCTTCTGCTTACCATAAAAAACATAATTTCCCGGGTGAACTTCGCTGAGTTTGCCCATGATGGGCACCGGGTGGCTGCAAGAGGGCGTGGAGCCGATGCTGGACTTGGGGCAGGGCACCCCGGCTTCCAGGAGCCTGCGAGAGGGAGCCAAAATGGATTCTCCTAGCATACAGGGTGGTCCTTGACTTACGACCATTCCTTTAGAGACCGTCCAAAGCTGCAGGCCGGCCTCGGAGGGAAGCCGGCCTGGCCAGGAAACATTGGACAGGGATTCTCAAGGTGTGGAGAAACTGCTTGCGTTTTGACTGTGAGAAGATGGATGCCTGGCATGTCCTCGGCCCCATTTCAGAGAAAATATTCCACCCCTCACTCTTTCTCTCTCTCCTTCCTTCCCTTTTCTTTCTGCTCTCTCCCACTTCGTTGCCTGCCTTTCCTTCCTTCTTTTTTCTTCCTCCTCTCCTTCCTTCTGTCCTTCCTCCTTCTCTCTTTCTTCTTCCTCCTCTCTCCACCCTCCTTCTTTCTACTTGCTTCCTTTTTCTTTCTTTCCTTTTTTCTTTCTTCCTTCTCTTCCCTCCTTTTCTCTCCTTCCCCCTTTCTTTCCCCCCTCCCCCCTCCTTCCTTCTGTCTTTCTCTCCTTCTTTCCTTTTTCTTTCTCTTTCCTCCCTCCCTCCTCCCCCCCCCCCCGCCCATCACAGGGCTGGACTGGAGGACCTCAAGGCAACCACACAGGCCACCTTATTCTCTCTTTTTGAAGGGGGGGAAAAAAGAAAACTACACGCCCCCCCCCCTCTTCTCCTCTGCTTTGCTCCTTCCAATTCATTGCCAGGATATGCAAAACTTTTGTAAAACTTTCCTTTCCCTTCACCTTGCAACCCAGCTCTAAAACTCTGCCCCCCCCCTTTTCTTTCCTCTACGTGGTGCAAATCCGCCCCCTCCCCAGCTTTGTCTGAGCCAGTGGAAGGAGGAGGGGGACCCTGGAAAGGTGGGGGGGAAGAGGGGGGGGACAAATGCCACTAAAGGCCACCTGGACATTGCTGGATCTTTGAAGAGGCAACTTCAAAGGGTCAGAAGCTCACCTGAAATGCAGGGGAAAACCTGGGGGTGGCATGGGGAGGGGGGAATGTGGAAAAATCCCACCAATAAACATCTTGCCCCCTCCCCAATTCAGCTAAGACATTTACACCAGATAATAAACAAGGATTAGCTTTTATAGCCTTTTAACCGGAATTGGGAATCTCAACTAGACCTTTTCAAACCTGGCCTTTTCTTTTGAGTTAGGGGTGTGTGTGTGTGTCAACAGACATGCATTTTTCCCTGAAGGAAGAGATAACAACAGTCCTCAACGTACAACAATTTGTTTAGTGACCTTTCAAAGTTGCAGTGGAGCTGAAAAAAAAGGGAATTAGGATCGTTTTTCACACTTAAGACCGTTGCAGCATCCCCGGGGTCAGGTGATCAAAATTAAGACTCTTGGCAACTGACTCGTATTTATGACGGTCGCAGCATCCCGGGGTCACGTGATCCCCTTTTGTGACCTTCTGACCAGCAAAGTCAAAGGGGGAAGCCAGATTCACTTAACGACCGTGTTAATGGCTTAACCACGGTGGCAAGAAAGATCATAAAATGGGGCAAAACTCACTGAACAAGTTTCTTGCTTAGCAACAGGAATTTTGGACTCAATTATGGTTGTAAGTTGAGGACTACTTGTAATGCAGGGGGAAAAAGAAGGGACAAAATGTTGCAACCCAAAGATGCAGATGAGGGAGGAGATGAAAACTGGGCCCAAGTTATAACTCTGCAGTGGGTTCTAGTCCTGCTTTAAACAGGAAATCTGGCTGGGTGACTTTGGGCCAATCGCCAGGAGGTGGTGAGTTCTAGTCCTGCCTGAGGAACCAAAGCCAGCTGGGTGACTTTGGGACAGTCCCTCTCTCTCTCTGCCCAACCCACCTCACAGGGTTGTTGTTGGGGAGAAAACAAGAGGAAGGAGATATGTTTGTCATCCTGAGTTATTTACAAAAGTAATAAACTGGGATTCAAACAAAGAAACAAATAAATGAATAAATACTCACTGCTCCATAAAGTTCAGGGTCATCTCCGTGGTCCTCTGCGCCACTGACTGGGTTTCCGACACCCCATGGCAACCGTACGAGTTGCCACAATGGGCGTAGATGCCTGCCAGCTCCGTCGCGCCTTTGGAGACGGCCTTGGCGAGGCGCAGAGCGGCAGGATCCGAGGCTTTCACGCCAGCTGCAAAAAAAAAAAAAGCAGATAGAGTGCCGATTCCCCACCATACAAGTAATCCTGAATTTACGACCACAACCGGCCTCGAAATTTCTGTTGCGGAGCGAGGTAGTCGTAATGTGAGTTTTGCCCCGTTTTACAACCTTGTTAAGTGAATCCCTGCAGTCGTAAAGTGAGTCACACGGTCGTTAAGTGAATCCGGTTTCGCCATGGACTTTGTTGGTCAGAAGGTCGCAAAAGGGAATCACGTGACCCCAGGATACTGCGACCGTCGTAAATTCGAGTCAGTTGCCAAAGCGATCGTAAGTGTGAAAAACAGTCCTAAGTCACTTTTTTTCAGTCACTAAATGAACAGTCTTAACTTGAAGACTGCCTGCAATGTTAGTGATGCCTTTTCTCTTCTGCAACCTTGCGCCCTCAGGAAGACCACAACCATGGGTCCCGTCATACTGAAGGGCAGAGCTTGTGGGAGTTAAAGGCCAGGATGAGGGCCCACCTCAAGTGCTTGAGCTCTTTGAGAAACCTTAAAACTTGAGTTTGGGCAAATGGAACCTCCAGTCTCGGGAGTAGTCTACCTTAGAATTTCTGAAGATGGGAAAATAGGAGAAAACGCAGCAGCCAATTGCAGTCAGGCCCTTGCATGAAGTCTGGTGGGTCACTAGCACCCTGTGTTGCCAGAATCTTTTGGATTCGAACTCATTACTCTTGATTGCACGGGGATGAGATGGAGGGGCTCGCCTTGAGAAGGAAGATGAAGAGGGAGAAGCATAAACTTCCTCAATATGGGTTTGTTCCTTATTTATTTATTTACGTATTTGTTTATCACATTTCCTCACTTATGTGCTGATTCAGAGTTTCCCAGCCTTGCCAAGTTTAAAATGGGTGGACTTCAATTCCCAGAATTCCTTTGGAAGTTGGTCCTAGTAAAAAGGTCAATTTTTCACGTGATCAAAATTCGGACGTTTGCCAAACAACTCGTATTTATGACAGTCCCAGCATCCTGGGATCACATGATCCCCCTTTTGCGACAAGGAAAGTTTCAGGGGAAGACAGACTTGCTTAACAACCACATGATTCATTTAATAACTGCAATAATTCACTTAACAATGTGGCCAAAAATTTTACAAAAGGGGGCAAAACTCCCTTAACAACTCTCCTGCTTAACAACGGAAATTTTGGACCGAATTGTGGTCATAAATTGAGGACTACATCTATTACCTAAATCTCGGGTTTTTCTACCCAATCTATGTCCCTTCTTTTCCACTGTTTATAGACTCTCCTGAATAATTTGGGGGTCACGACTAGCAGAGAGGAGGAAGAGGAGGCTAAGGGGACACAGCTAGTTCTCGACTTACAACCATTTACTTAATGACCATTTGAACTTAAGACCTCACTGAAAAAAATTGAGTTATGATGAGTCCTCGTACTGATGACCCTTGCAGTGTCTCTGTGGTCATGTGATCAAAATTGGAAACCGACATGAACTTATGATGGTTGTAATGACCTTTCCAGCTGGCTTCTGGCCAGCAAAGTCAATGGGAGAAGCCGGATTCGCTTAACGACTGTGTGATTCAATTAATGGCCACAGGGATTCACTAAACGGCCATGGCAAAAACGGTTGCAAAATTGGCCGTATCTCAATTAGCAATTGAATCACTTAGCGACAAAAGGGCTAGTCGATCGTAAGTCGAGGATGAAAATTGTGTGTCCCCCCAGGAGAGCAGGCACCTCGTGCGTTGTCACAGTCAATCTTCAGCCACACTTTCCAGGGCCGTCCCGTCCGCAGGGGCCTCCCTTTCAGCTGCTCCAGGGCTTCTGGACTGTCCACCATCACCTGGAAGGCCTCCAGCTTCTCGGCCAAGGCGGCACAATCGCCCACCTTGTCGAAGGGAAGCGGGTAAGCGTAGAGGATGTCGTCAAAGCCGCCGTCAGCAAAATAGCGGGCCTCGGCCAGCGTGGAAACCACGATCCTCCGCAGGGAGCCCCCCGTCATGAGGCGCCCGCCTTCCCTGCGAGGGAGGCAAAGAACGAAGAATGACTGCAGGGGGGGAAAGCGCCCCTTGGGGCTCCCTGAGATGGGTGGAGGAGGAGGAGAAGCAGGAGAAGGAGGAGGAGGAGGAGGAGGAGGAAGAGGAGGAGGAGAAAGAGGAGGAGGAGGAAGACGTCTTATGACCCAATTAGGTAACATCATCAGTGGTAGAAGGGAGGAGGAGGAGGAGAGGAGGAGGAGGAGGAAGACGTGTCATGACCCAACTAGGGAACGCCACCCCCACTTGGCAGAGTTTGTGTAGCGGAGGAGGAGGGCTCTGCAGAGTCCGAGTACCACCGGGGAAGTTCCCCTGCAAGAGAGCCAAGCTGAGCATTGCTGATGAGACCCCCCACCACTCACAGCGTCTTGTGGGTCTTCATGTGGGGCCTGAGGGCCACCCCCAGCGCTTGGCAACGCTCCTGCATGCGCTGCGCATTCCTCGAGGCTACGTCGAGATCCACCGTAAAGGCCGGAGTCGGCAATTCCGCAACAGGACATCCTTCCCACATGCTCTGCCAAGAGACATAGATGGAAGTTGGGAATCGCCTAACTGGGGCGCGCCGGGTTCAAGAAGCTGCTGAAAGGGACTGAGGGCCAAATCCCAGCATCCCAGAGGTGGGAGGGGCCTTAGAGGTCATCTAGTCCAGCTCCCCCCATCCTTTCCGGCTTGGCACACCCGCGGGCAAAAAAAGGGATGGTTCTACCTGAGCACCGCTGCTTGTGCGGCCCAGTTTTGAATGGGCCTCGGCCTGGGGGCGTGGGGGACCCCTGATTTACTCCAACCCCCTCCTCAGTGCAGGCTCCATAGAGCTATGTTCCTCAGCCTGGGGCCGTACGGATCTTGGGGACCCTAGGAAATTTCAAGGGGGCCCCCAAGTAAAAACAATTATAATGGGGTCTTGGGGCACCCAAACAAGCAAGGTGTATTTTACTAAGATCCACTCTTTAATGACCATTTGAAGTCAGAACGGCCCTGAAAAAAAGTGACTTATGACTGTTGTCCACATTTAATAGGGCTCTATGGCAGGTCCTCGCACTTATGACCATCGAACCGTCCCTCCTGGTCGCACGATCAAAATTTGTGCTCTTGGAAACGGAATGTATTTACGATGTTTGCAGTGTCCTGGTGAGGGTCACGTAACCCCCTTTTGCGACCTTCTGACCCACAAAGTCAGTGGGGGAAACCGGGTTCACTTAATGACTGATTCAGTTAATGACTGCAATCGTAAACAACCGTGGGCCAAAGGCCGTGAAATTGAATGTGATACACTTAATGAATTCCTTGTTTAGCCAGTCGTAAGTCAAGGCCTACATGTATACTGCAAGTCCCAGTGTTTATGACAGGAAAAGCTACAGATACTGTCTGGCGTCGGTAATCGAACCCAAGTGGGGGTGGGGGGGCTCAGAGGAGAAAAACAAGGTCACATGGAGAGCCCAGCTAAAAAAATATTTAATAATAGTAATAAGTTGGAAGGGACCTTGGAGGTCATCTAGTCCAACCCCCTGCTGAGGCAGGAAACCCTATACCATTCCAGACTAATGGTTGTCCAATCTCTTCTTGGAAACCTCCAGTGTTGGAGCATTCACAGCTTCTGGAGGCAGGTAGTTCCACTGGTTAATTGTTCTAACTGTCAGGAAGTTTCTCCTTAGTTCCAGGTTGCTTCTCTCCTTGACTAGTTTCCATCCGTTGCTTCTTGTCCTGCCTTCAGGCGCTTTGGAGAATAGCTTGACTCCCTCCTCTTTGGGGCAGCCCCTGAGATATCGGAAGACTGCTATCATGTCAGCCCTCAACCTTCTCTTTGTTAAACTACACATACCCAATTCCAGCAACCGTTCTCTATATGTTTTAGATTTCCTTTGGTGGAGCTCCATCCATTTTAATTTAAATTACAGATAGTCCTTGACTTACGACCACAATGGAGTCCAAAATTTCCATTGTTAAATGATTCACCATATTCTACGACCTTTCTTGTTAAGTGAATCCTTGCACTTGTTAATTTAGCAACACGGTCATTAAGTGAATCCTGCTTCCCTATTGACTTTGTTTATCAGATTATGTGGCCCCAGGACGCTGCGACCGTCATAAATATGAGTCAGTTACCAAGTGCCCGAATTTTGATCACATGACCATGGGGCCGCTGCAATGGTCGTAAGTGTGAAGAACTGTCCTAAGTCACTTTTTTTCAGTCACTAAACAAATTGTTGTAAGTTGAGGACTACTTTGCAATGAAAATGCAAAACCAACAGGTTTTCTAGCACAGCTGTGAGATCCTTATTTATTTATCTCCATTTTTTAATGTTACTAATAATGTGTTATTTCCATAGTGTTTCACAACCACCCTGTGAGGGAGGACGGAGTGTCAGAGTTCCATCAGAGATACCTACCACCACAAGGGATCAGATTTCTGAACGGTGGATGTCACTGGATCAATGTCTGTGGAGCAAAATGTTGATGGATTGGTTAGATTTATATCCCAGAGTGGTGTCTATTCCTCTATTGTTTTTTTTCCACAACAACCTTGTGGAGTTGGCCAGGTTGAGAGGAATCCAAAGTTCAGTAGGCAGCTTCTATGACTGACAGAGGGGAAAGCCAGACCCTGGGGCCCATTGCTGTTAGTCCCACAGTGGGGTGCACTGATACACGAAAAAAAGACGCCTCATATGCCCAAAAATGGAAAAGAAAGAAAACACCCACTGAAGAAGAAATAATAGTTAAAATTTTATCCTGCGCTGAAATGGACAGGTTAACCCTAGAGATCAAAAATAAGACAGAGTATTATGAAATTTGGCAAAATTTGTACAATTGGTTGGAGTTAAGGAGGATCTCTGAGATGACTATTGTTTGATTGGTTGATAATGTAAGGATTTCTTATTAGCAACTATATCAGGATACAACTGAAAGATATGTAAATATAACGCTGACGACTGAAAGACAGTTTACTAAAAAAAATTACAGATGTTATATGTACAGTTTGTTATACCCTGTCCTGTCATAGAATGTATTTTAAGTTTTTGTTATTTTTTTCTGTAACATAAGGTAATACTAATAGTAGTGCTGTAGCCAGGGAAGTTGAATCATGTCCACTTTTGTTTTTAAATGTACACTTAATAAAATTTTCTAAAAAAAAAAAAGACACCTCTGGACCCACAAAGGATTGTCGGGACTTCCTTTGCATTAAACCAGGGGGTCTTTAACGTGGCCCTTTTATGACTGGTGGACTTCAACTCCCAGAATTCCTCAGTCAGCCATTTGATGAAACTGCGGGCTTGGATCCAGACCAGAGGGTTGTCGGCCCTTTTATGACTGGCGGAACTTCAACTCCCAGAATTCCTCAGTCGGCCATTTCGATGAAACTGCGGGCTTGGATCCAAACCAGGGGGTTTTCGGCCCTTTTATGACTGGCGGAACTTCAACTCCCAGAATTCCTCAGTCAGCCATTTGATGAAACTGCGGGCTTGGATCCAGACCCTCTGGGCTCTTCAAACTCACGCTGGCTGAGGAATTCTGGGAGTTGAGGTCCACTAGTCATAAAAGGGCCAAGTTTGAAGACCCCTGAATTAAAACAGTGTTTTTCAGCCTGGGCCATTTTAAGATGAGTGGACTTCAAGCCCCAGAATTCCCCAGCAACAAGCACGGATTTCAAGCCCCAGAATTCCCTAAGCATGTACTCCAAAATTCCAGATAGCTTGCGGGCTGTGGAATTCTGGGAGTTGAAGTCCACCTGTTGAAACAAAATGGTCAAGATTGTTTTTCGAAGATTTTGCCAACCCTCCGCCCCCCCCGGAGGGGGCAATTTCCAAAGCTGGCTCGATTTCATATTGCCAATTTGAGGGCGGCCGGTTGCAGATCGTGCATTCCGCAAACATCTTGCAAGCCTTGCAAACTCGGCAATCCCCTCCAGAGTCAAAGCAACGTTTGGATGCGTCCCGGGGAAGGACGCAGGTTTGCACCCCGCATACCTCTCGGGGCGCTGGAAAAAAAGGGGTGCAGCGAGGGTCACTCCGTACTGACCATCCGGACCCGGGCAAGTCCAGCTGGGAGGGCGGTCACGTGAGCAAGTAAGCCAGTTCAGCCCTTTTGCACCCTTCAAGGACTGCAAGTTCCAGGGTGCTCAGCCAAGCACGCGCAAGGCATTCTGGAAATTGTAGTTTATTGCATGAGGAAATTGCCGGCTGGACGTCGGAATGAGCGTTTTTGCAAGATAGTGATGCCATAGATAAATTCATACATATATGAATTTATGGAGAGGGAGATATATGTGCACAAACATAATTATAGTAAAATTTCTGCAAAGGTGGTAAATGTGTAAAAATATTGCAGAAAAAAAGCAAACTAAAACATACTCGGGCACGAAAGAGTTAACAAAGCGGACTTGCGGGGGGGGAGAGGAAGAGGAGGAGGAGCATTTGGAGGTTGTTTTTTTTCGCCCGCTCGCTCTATTTTCTTGCCTTGCCGGGACTTTAGAACCACAAAGCTAGTCGGAAGGGGCGGGGCGGGAGAATGCGCATGCCCGTTACGAATAGATGTGTCGGCTTTGTCACGCGCTCCGATTCCACCCATGGTGCGTTATGTTGGCCAACAGCGCCGCCTGCCGACGAGAGAAGCTGTTTTAGCGGGCAAGTGAGCGATGTGCTTGTTAGTGCGTGGGAAGGGGGCGCTTTTGACCCGCTTTTTTTGGTGCAGTCGAGCTGCTCTTGCATCGGCCTCCTGTGGAGGAGAGGCGGAGAGCCCGCAAGCCCCGTAGGATGAGGGGCAGAGACCCCAAACTGCAGATGCTCTGGAGTTGCAAAAGTTCCCTTTGCAAGGCTTAAAAAGCTGGCAAGCATATTTATTAGATTTATGCCCCGCTTTTCCCCAAAGAGTTCAAGGTGTGTCTAGACTCTAGCCCTTCCTCTGATATTTCCCCATAACAACCCTGCAAGGAAGGCGCGCGCGAGAGGTGGGGCAGAAAGTAACAGAATGACAAGAGTTGGAAGGGACCTTGGAGGTCATCTAGTCCAACCCCCTGCTCAGGCAGGAAACCCTACCATTCCAGACAAATGGTTGTCCAGTCTCTCTTTAAAACCTTCCAGTGTTGGAGCATTCACCACTTCTGGAGGCAGGTTGTTCCCCCGATTAATTGTTCTCGCTGTCAGGAAGTTTCTCCTTAGTTCCAGGTTGCTTCTCTCCTTGACTAGTTTCCATCCATTGCTTCTTGTCCTGCTTTCAGGTGCTTTGGAGAAGAGCTTGACTCCCTCTTCTTTGGGGTCGCCCCTGAGATACTGGAACACGGCTATCCTGTCACCCCTCGTCCTTCTCTTCATTAAACTATACCCAATTCCTGCAACCATTTTTTTGTATGTTTTAACCCCGTCCCTTTGATCATCTTTGTTGCTCTTCTCTACATTTTCTATAGGTAAAGGTAAAAGTTCCCCTGCACACGCGTGCTAGTCGTTTCCGACTCTAGGGGCCGGTGCTCATCTCCGTTTCAAAGCCGAAGAGCCAGCGCTTGTCTGAGGACGTCTCCGTGGTCATGTGGCCGGCATGACTAGACGCCAAAGGTGCACGGAACGCTGTTACCTTCCCACCGGAGTGGTCCCTATTTTTCTACTTGCATTTTTTACGTGCTTTCGAACTGCTAGGTTGGCAGAAGCTGGGACAAGTAACAGGCGCTCACTCTGTTATGCGGCACTCGGGATTCGACCCGCCAAACTTGTGTCAATATCTTTTTTATATCATGGCAATGAAAACTGGATGCAGTATTCCATTGCATAGAAGAAAGGGAGGGAGGGAGGGAGGGAGGAAGGAAGAACAAGGGGAAGGAAGGAAGACAAGGCAGAGGAAAGAAAGAGAGGAAGGAAGGAAGGAAGGAAGGAAGGAAGGAAGGAAGGAAGGAAGGAAGGAAGGAAGGAAGGAAGGAAGGAAGGAAGGAAAGAAAGAAATTAATGACTCCCGGGTTCCAGTGCTGGCTGGGGAATTCTGGGAGTTGAAGTCCACTCATCTTAAAGTTGTTGAGGTTGAGAAACACTACACCACTGAGTGACGAGTTCAAGAGCATACCATAGTAAGCATTTTTCTCTGTGTGGGGAAACTGCTGTCAATTCTTTTGACTTTTGTTTTTTTTTTTTCAATTATTACAGGAACGAATGGCAAAGCTATTGCTCAATAACCGTTCAGGTTAACAAATCTTTGGCATATTTTATAGTTATAATTTTACATGAGAATAATTAGCTGTTAACCGGTTAATTTTTTTGCTTAAGGTTTTGTGCATGCCTGTGAGCACACACATGCACGCACATATATTCATATATAACAAATTCAGTCCTTTCACTTCACAAGTCGTCGTCAACAGCCATTTGTAACAAATTAGTTAAGATGATGCTCAAAAAAGTCTGATCCTCACACCTCATGACCAGTCCTCACACTTACAACCCAGTGTCTCCAGTCAAAGTTTGTTCCGCTGGCAACAAGTATGTGTTTGTCCTGGGGCCATGTAATTACCATCTGCAACCCGAGTTTGCTTAATGATGAAATGATTCACTTAACAACTTCCTTGCTTAACAATGAAAGCTCAGATTCCAATTACATCGAGCACTGTAGTACCTGAACAGCTATATATATATACACACACACACACACACTTTTTGGGTCAATTGTGGTTGTAAGTCAAGGACTACCAGGGAATGCATGACCACAATGCAGCCAAAAATTTCCGTTGATAAGTGAGACATTTGTAAAGTGAGTTTTGCTCCATTTTGCTCCATTTTTCCTGCGACAATAGTTAAATAAGCCACTGCGGTGGTTAAGTTAGTCACACGGTCATTAAGTGAATCCAGCTTCCCCATTGACTTAGGTCGCAAAAGCGGAATCACATGACACCCTGGGACACTGCGACCGTCATAAATATGAGTCAGTTGCCAGGCATCTGAATTTTGATCACGGGACCACGGGGAAGCTGCAACGGTCGGTCCTAAGTGTGAAAAACGGTCCTAATTCACTTTTTTCACTGCTGCTCTAACTTTGATCACTAGGCGTAAGTTGAGGACTACCAGTATAATCAGTAAAATTAACATTAAAATAAGTTAACTCAGCCTTGGGGGGAACACTCCGATTTCACAACTGCCTTCTTTTTGTGTTTCTACCCCTAACTGGAACCACAACCAAAGTGTCACACACAACAGCCAACAACTACACAATGTCGCCTTTTTTAGCCGTTTATTTAAAGTCGGGTGAACAGGAATATCCTCCATTGGTGAGGCAAAACCAGTAAAATTCAAGGCAAGCAGTCCCATTCAAGTTTAAGGCATATTTTTATTTTTCTAAATTTAAAAAATTCAGATTGTGCTTTTCATTTTTCTGGAAGAAAAAAAAAGACGCAAGGCAGTGCAGGCTAAGGGGGATTTATCCTGCCCGACAGGCCTTTTAAAACCAGACCCCCTTTTCCAACACCCTCCTGGGAGAGCACCAGCAACATCCAGAAAGTTTGCAATCCTGTCCTTACTCGCAGGTAACTCAATTTGCAAGGGGAGCTTTTAAACGCCCCACGGTTGCTGCAGATCTGCGCCTCCTGTATAATTTATTTATTGCAAAATACAGATTTCCCCTTTCTCTTTAAAAACAGGCAAGAAAAATTGAGCAACCATCGGCCGTACTTAAACCGAGAAGGCTGGCCTGGGACATTGGCTCACATCAAAGTGGAGCATGGATCTTTGTCCTCTTTGAGGGTCCTCGGTCCTGGATCAGGGCAAAATAGAGGTTTCTGGGGTGGGGTGGGGGGTGACATAAAAGCAACCCCTGTTCCTATAACTCCAATACTTAAAGCAAAATTGGATGCTTGAAAACGGGTGGACTTCAACTCCCAGAATGCCCCAGCCAGCCTGCTGGCTGGGGCATTCTGGGAGTTGAAAGCCGCCCGTCTTCAAGCTCAGTGAGAAAAATTGTCTGAAAGCATTTTTTGCAACTGAGTTTTGCTTGCGTGCCAATCCGAAATATGTTTAATTCCAGAGAATGCTTCTCTTTCTTTAAAAATATTCATTGCAACAGAGAGAAATTTATGGGCCTAGAGAATTCGGTTCTCTCTCTTCTCTTTCTCCACTTCCACTGTGCCAGAAATGATTGTGTACTACTACGACTAACCACCACAATATAGACTGTGCAAAACACGCACGTGGAAAGGACACCTCAGCGCATCGCCCTGTGCCGACAGACACGAGGACCCTGTTTCGCCAATCCCCACAACAGTTCAGCCCTAAAATTTGCACTAAATAAACCCACCCCGCTAAGATTCTCTCGAACAAACCAGCCCAACCATCTTAGAAATTTCAGAACCGCAGCAGTCATCGTAAGACAGACAACAGTGACAAAACATCAGTGTTAAATTTCACGCGGGTCAAAGGACATATCCACCCTGAGCCTCGGGGTGCCTTTTCGTGGAGTTGGAAAACTCTGAAAATTAACACCTCTGTCTCTTTTAAATACAAATAATAATAATAATAATAATTATTATTAAAACCGGTAGAAAAAATTTGGAACGCTGATATTCGTAAAAGTTACAAAAGAGGTTTTTGTACATTGAAAAAGGAGTCGACACGGCAGGAGGTTTGGGGGAGGAAACAAACTGAAAGACACTTAATTTTCTCCAAAGTGAAAATATTGCACTTGGTGGAAATTGGTCGCTATTCCAGAATCATCTTCTTTTGAGAGAGAGACAGAGAGAAGACCTGGAGTGGGTAGGAGGTTAGAAAACAGATTTAAGAACAATTTCAACCTTGTAGACAATTGTGGAGCAATTGAAGATCTTGTCTTGGTTTTGGGAGATCCATAGTGTTGGACACACATTCTGGCTGGGGACGGTTGGATTTGTAGTCTCCTAGAGAATGCTTACCTGGGGAAGAAAAAGAGAAAACGAGAGAGGTGGAAAGAACATGGTAAAAGATTTGTAATCTGGACTCAGTTTCCCTCTACATAAGGGCAGGCGTGTGAGTGGGCCAGAAAGGGGGGAAAAACACCCATCTTGAATTTCCTACTGAAGCGTTCTCAACCTTGGCAACTTGGAAGATGTGCGGACTTCATCTCCTATAATTCCCCAGCGAGCAGACTTTAAATTGGGAGGACTTCAACTCCCAGAATTCCTTGGCCAGGATGCTTCAAGAGGGGTGGACACCAAGAATTCTGGGAGTTGAAGTTCACACGTCTTCTCAAGGTTGAGAAACCCTGTTCTAACGCTTCAATTTGTGGTGCTATAACATCCCAAGAAATATCTTGAGCCTGCTTCTGCCAATTTCTCCTCTTCCTAAAAGGAGGATGAACCAACAAACCAACAGTAGAATGATTAAGAGCAGGATAAAAATCACGGAAGCTCAGAGATAAAACAATGGAACTGCTTTCTAGGGGCAACTGAAGACAGAAGATCCTCAGTGGTGCGCCTGGAGGACAAAGTATGTTCTCCGTTAGGAAGAAGACCACAACTAAAGGCGAAGGAAGCCACGTGAGGATGGAGATGGGAACCGGTTCTTCTCCAGGACATTCAGCTTCGTCAACATGCTTTGTGTAGCCACAGAAGCGGGCCAGAGGGATAATCCAGACATGAGTGGATGAAGGATCACCTTGTTCCAGGCCAACAGGTTGAACGTGTGAAAGCAGAGGTGCCCTCTCTTTCAGGGGCGCAGCTTCCTTCAACCACGTGGGCGAAGAGATGGAACGGCTTTCCCAAGAAGGCTGGTAGTTGCACAGCTGTGGAGCGATGGAGGACCTTGTCTTGGTTTGGAGAGATCTTCAGGACCACTGCAAGGAACGGGAAGGTCGGACGGAGCTGATGTTCTCCTTCCCATGTGGAATCTGCTCTGATTTGTCTTGGTGGTGAAACTTGTGGTATCTCAGAATCTTCTTCCTCCCCCATCTTCTCCGTGCAGAAGATCAGAAGTGCAGATATCAACAGGTGCTTAAGAGGAAGATGGTGCCCATATCCATAAAACTTGTAAAGGATGGAGGAGAGAGTCACTGTTTCCACCAGGAAGACCTTGGGCATCTTAGGGAGTGTCTATTGAGTGGATTTTCTGAAAGTGAGGAGCGAAGAGGACAAACTGGCTCACGGTACCATCCTCCACGCCAAGGCTCCTTGTCTCGGACACACGGAATCATAAGGCCCCAAGGCAGGATTGGATATAACCCACGGGCACCAAGGTTGTCTTTTATTGCTAGTGAAGGTACGCGGGACATGGGGTTGGAAACAGCTGGCCCCCAACGAATGAATGTCTGGGCTTCCCATATCCCCAGTGGTCAACTGTCCAAGGAAGATTTCCAACACCAAGCCACCAGGGGGCACCAGACCTGTGGGGGAAGCTCACTTTTTTCATACCGTACGAGATTAGAATTCAGCTCCTGCCCCATCTCTGGCATAAAGTTTATGGGTTGCCCTGCCCTTTCCACCTTTCTTGGTTCCAACGTGAGGATCAAGAGCTCCTGACCTCACTATTCCTGACTTCCCTTTAAAGCTTTCTTCAGAGTTCAAGAGAACCTCTTGCCCACCAGGACAGGAAAGCAACGGGTGTCCGCTTGGGTTGCAGGTGTTCTGCGTAGTGCAACTAACGTCTCCTTAAGGCCACCACCAAGAGACCACCCGCATTTTTAAGGTTGGGACGTCTATTGCTTCACTTGTGACCCTCCCACCCCCCGACTCTAACACACAGCGGGCGGGGGGGAAAAGACAGTCTGGCAGCCCTCCCCCCCCCATTCCTCCTTCGCTCAATCAGTGTAAGACAATGAATACAAACATTTGACGTTTCAAGCTCTGCAGGAATCAACAGTAATATAGCATCAATTGGTGGGGAACAGCTGAATGGACTCGGGGAAACCACACACACACACACACACACACACACACACATACATACACACACACACACACACATAGAACCCAGATTGTTCTGCTGCATGCACTGCATTCAGGAGCCTGCTCCAAATGTGTGCAGGTGCTCACTCCTGGGGAGTTGCCGCAGGTTATCCCTACGGCCGCAAGGATCCCCCAGCCGCGCGCAACGAGAGAATCGGGCAGCAGCCGTGGTGGACCTTCCCTTGGGAGAACCTGGGGTCCACTGTGGCAGAGGGGTGACTACAAGGCAACAGGAAATTAAAAACGAGGCCTCTATTTGGACTCCGTCGGATGATATTCTGTCTCGCCCGAAGACACCTGGGAGATACGCCTTGTCGAGCGCCACAGACGCCGGTGGAACTGGCCCGTCCGCACCTGGAGAATGAGAAGAGAGGTGGGCAAAGGAGGGTCCAGATCCTCAGAGCTTCTCAGGGTCTGCTCGACCAAGACAGGGTCAGAGAGAACCAGGATAATTTTGACCATTGTGGACTTCTAAGGTTGTGTGGACAGCGGTCTCTGTCATGTCCAGCTGGCATGACGAACAGCTGGAGATGAAAGAGTTGCTGTCTAGAAGGTTCCCCAAGTGGGAGGCCGGTCTAGGAGGTGGAATTGGGAAGACTATGGTTGCCACAGAACATAAGAGTCATAGGTTTGGGAGGGACCTTGGAGGTCTTCTAGTCCAACCCCCGTTCAAGCAGGAAACCTTCCTCCTCCTCCTCAGAATAATGTTGGAAGGGACCTCGGAGGTCTTCTAGTCCAACCCCTGCTCAGGCAGGAAACCCTCCTCCTCCTCCTCCTTTTTTCCCTCAGAATAACAGAGTTGGGAGGGGCCTTGGAGGTCTTCTAGTCCAACCCCCTGCTCAGGCAGGACACCTTATGCAATCCTGGACAGATGGCTGTCCAGTTCTTGTTGGGCACCTCTAGTGATGGAGCACCCATGTGGATGAGTACTTTAAATGAGATGGGGTGACTCACATCTCCCCCAGGTTTGTGCTCTTACGGCCCCCAATTCTTGTCTCTAGGGGAATTAGGCTGGGGGGGGCAGAGGGGCTGATCCTCACCTCTGAAGGCTGTCCTGCACCGACCACGATCAGCTTCCCGTCTTCCAGACCCACCAAGATGTGGCTCTTCTCTTTCGTCACGGAGACGCTGTGGATGGGGACCTTCATGATCAACGAAGGAATGGCGGGCTGCAGGCTGGCAGGAGAGAAAATGGAGTGGAACCACCAAGGGAATCGTGGGACAGATTTCCCAGCCTGCCACATTTTTGCTTATGAAAATTACAATTATTACCCTGGCCATCTCCTCTGGCCTCTCCCTGACAGAGGGTCCTTGACTTACAACCAAAGTGGAACCCAAAATTTCCATCGCTACGTTGCTAAGAGAGTTTTGCCCCATTTTACAACTGTTCTTGCCATAGTTGTTAAGTGAATCCCTGCAGCTGTTCAGTTAGTAACACCGTTGTTAAGTGAATCCGGCTTCTCACGGTCACAAAAGGGGATCACGTGACCCCAGGACACGGCAACCGTCATCAGTACATGTCAGTTTCCAAGCATTCTGAAATTTGATCATGCGGCCACAGGGAATGTGACAAGTGTGGTGTGAAAAACAGTCAGTGCTGTTGTAACTTAGGACGGCCACTAAATGAATGGTTGTCAGTCAAGGACCACCTGTGTGGCTGAAACAAGGAAATCTTGGTCAGATCAAATCAGGAATAAGGTCTCCAAAGAGAAGAACAGTTTCAGAAAGAGGGTGGTTAGGCTGTTTCTGTGACGGGTTGTGCCCACGACTGGGGAGCTGGTGTGATGGAAGTTTCACAGGTATGACTGAGTACAAGGATGGGTGTGAGACAAGAGGCTGCACACATCAGAACCGGATCATGAAAAGAAGAATAGCCACTCCGTAGAATCTCCCGCTTAGGGTGAGAATAGCAAAAGTTTAGTCTGGCAAGATTCTGTGTGTTGGGTGTGAGCAAACAAAGAATTTGGCTGGATTGTGGGTTCCTTGGTGCTCTCTGAGCTTGGTGGTTTAATGCAGATGTGACCAAACTGAAATGGCTGCAAGAAAACAAGCAAGCTCAGTGAGCACCAAGGAGGCCACAGAAAGAGAAACCCAGATAAGCGTGGATTAACACAAGACAAACAATTAAGCAGAAAGCAATACTCTAATTCAGGGGTCTCCAATGTATGGTCTGCGGCCCGGTATGGGCTGTGGTTTGTTGGCCACTGGGCCCTGGGAATAGCTGGCGAGTCCCACCCCACTCGCGGCTAGCACTGCCGCACGGGCACTAGCGGCCCCATTTGCGCATGTGCGGGGATGCTAGTACTGCCACCAATGTCACGTGGGCGCCAGCAGCCCATTTGCGCATGCACGAACGGAGCCACACGGGCACCCATCTGCCTTCTGTTCCTTTACCTTCTGGGCCACCAAGCTGGAAAGGTTAGGGAACTCTGCTCAAACTGAGAAACTATCAAAGGGGGGAAAAAAAGCTACCACTGCTAAAGTCTGATCCTCCCTTGAATGTCTGTGGCTCTTCTCTGGTCTTTCCCAGGCTAATCTGGGCGGATTCCTGTAAATAGGCGTTCAACAGTAAAGTAGCTAGTTTGAACTCCACCCCTGTGGGTCTGTTTGTTCGCGCCTGGCAGCATCTAAGCATAGATACCGCAAGTCCCACCGAGAGAACACGGTAGCCGTGTGTAAAAAAAGGGAAACTGAGGAAGGAGGAGGAGGTTACCTCTGAAGGTCCTTGATCTGCAACGAACACTGAAGGGTGCCCAGCACGACAAAGTCCTCCGTCACACACATCGAGGTAACCTGCTCATCCAGAGGGACGGAAGAGAGATGCTTGCCGTTGATGGAGTACAGGTGGAGGGCAAACCTGTCCTGTAGTGAGGAGGAAGGAGGAGAAGGTGGGGGTTAGCTGAGCAGGCCCGTACAACGTAGAGGTAGTCCTCACTTTGCAAATAATCATTTAGTAGCTGTTTCAAATTACAGTGGCGCTGAAAAAAATGAGTTATAACCCGTCTTTTCCTCCCCCTCCCCCTCCTTTCTGCCAAGTCCACTCCATTAAGCTCAGAGAGCACCTAGCACCCCACTGGCTTCCCCCTCCCCTCCTCATCTCCACAGTCCCCACTCACTCAGATGACGTTACCTAGTTGGGTCATGAAAGGTCTAGAAGAAAACCAACTCAGCACCCATCATCATCTCCTCCTCCCAAACTCCATTCCCTTCTAGCCCTGATGATGTTCCCTAGTTGGGTCATGAGACGTCTGCAAGGAAACCCCCCCAGCTCAGAGAGCACCAGGGACCCCACAGTTCTTCCTCTTCCTCCTCCTTTTCCTCTTCCCCAAACCCCCCTCCCTTCTAGCACTGATGATGTTACCTAGTTGGGTCATGAGACGTCTGCAAGGAAAACCCCCCAGCTCAGAGAGCACCAGGGACCCCACAGTTCTTCCTCTTCCTCCTCCTTTTCCTCTTCCCCAAACCCCCCTCCCTTCTAGCACTGATGATGTTACCTAGTTGGGTCATGAGACGTCTGCAAGGAAACCACCCAGCTCAGGAAGCACCAAGGACCCCACAGTCCTCTTCCTCTCCTCCTCCTCCTCTTCCTCAAGCCCCCCTCCCTTCTAGCACTGATGATGTTATCTAGTTGGGTCATGAGACGTCTGCAAGGAAACCACCCAGCTCAGAGAGCACCAAAGACCCCACAGTTCTTTTCCTCCTCCTCCTCCTCCTCCTCCTCCTCTTCCCCAAGCCCCCTCCCTTCTAGCACTGATGATGCTACCTAGTTTACTAACAAAAACATCTGCAAGGGAACCACCCAGCTCAGAGAGCACCGAGGACCTCACCGTTCAACCCTGAGCTACCAATATTCTCCTCCATTGATCCCTGCCTCCTCCCTGCCTCCTCCCTTCCTCCAGGTTGTACCTTGAGAGACGTTCTTCCCCCTACAGCTGTCTGGACCACGATCTGCCCCTCGTGACCTACAACCAGGTTGGAGATGGTGACCGGCAGAGAACTCTCCCAGGGTGGCTTCAAGGACATCATGAACTGCCCACGCCAGATGGTGTGCACGAGGATGGTGCCATCCTGATGGGAGGCAGGAAGGAAGAAAACTTGTTTGAAATTAGGGTTTTGCCCAGTGAGAGTGCCCACAGGGTGATTAGGGAGAGGAGCGTGGCAAGAATGAAAAAAAAGAGAAGAATTTTAGATATTGGTTCAGAATTCTAGACCCGTCATAAAAAGGGTCAGTCACACGATCATCCCGATTTTACAATATTGTTTGCGGCAATTGTTAAGCAAATCCCTGTGGTTATAAGTGCAAATGTCTAGTCTTTAAATCACAATGGCAGTAATAAATGTGAATTCACGGTTCGCTATGAATGTGGTTTTACTGAAAATGGGGTTGTATCCGGGTTGTAGGTAACTTCTGCGTAGGTCTGTCATAACTTTGAGTAGTTGCGAAATGACTGGATGTAAATCAAGGACTACCTGCAAAGAGGCAGAAGACTATTGTGTAAATAGTTTTGCTCCCCTTCTCCAAGATTAGTGAAAAGATGATCTTGTGCAAGATGCTCGAAAGAACATAGAATAAGAGTTGGAAGGGGCTTTGGAGGTCTTCTAGTCCAACCCCCTACTCAAACTGGAGACCCTATGCCATTCTGAACAATGGCTGTTAGAACATGTCTATTCTGATGGATGTATGATATACTTGTTTTAAGAAACAGTTTAATTGCTAGAATTTCTGTAGTGTCATCCCTTTTGTTTCAATAAATCTCACTAAAGAAAACTTTTGTCTCAACAAATCTTGCTAAAGAAAACTTTCAATAAATCTTGCTAAAGAAAACTTTCAATCTTGCTAAAGAAAATTTTAGTCTCAATAAATCTCACTAAAGAAAACTTTCATCTCAAATCAATCTTGCTAGAGAAAACTTTCAATCTCGCTAAAGAAAATTTTAGTCTCAATAAATCTCGCTAAAGAAAACTTTAGTTTCAATAAATCTCACTAAAGAAAATTATTTATTATTTAGATTTATATACCGCCCTTTTCCGAAGGACTCAGGGCAGTTTACAGGATATTTAAAAGAAAATCAATACAAAAGCTAAAAACAATTAAAAAAGATTACATCATTCCCTGAGAAAAAAATAAAAACCCCAGTTAAAGTTAAAAAATGTTCATTTCAATCTCGCTAAAGAAAACTTTCAAACTGGCTAAAGAAAACTTCTGTCTCAATCAATCTTGCTAAAGAAAACTGCAATAATCATGCCATGAAAGGAACCACTTTCCCTTTGACATATGTCAAACACCTGAGTCAGGGAGATGATTTGATTTTTGACTTCCTGGGTCACCTGCCAAGCAACCCTTCGATCAGGGCTCCCAACCAGATGTGAAACGAAGAAAGAAAATCTTTACCTTGGACCCCGATACCGCCATGTCCAACTCAGTGCTGATGCCAACACACGTGACTTCATCTTCATGTCCGTAGAGGACCTGAACTGGCTTGGAGGCTAAGCCGCAAGACAGTCCACCCTGATTGGGTAAGGGAAAAAGGCAGAATCATGGAGCTGGAAGGCGCTTAAGAGGTCATATAGTCTAGTCTGCACCATCCCTAATGGATGTTGTCAAGGTTCTGACCCAAACAACCAAGCACTCTAGAGAAGATCCGGCCTCTTTATGTAAAATTTTATTGAGTACATCATTGCGGTAGGTTTGAAAGCAAAACCAGCTCTGGCTAATCCCCGCTTAAATCATCCTATTAAAGATACGGATTCTACCCTCCCTCCATCAGTGCATGTCACATTGTCCAATTAAACAGGATAATATTGTTTTGAGAACTGGTCTCCCAGACTTGGCAACCACCTGCTGAAGCGTCCTTGGTTCTCACGGATTGCTCTTTGATATCTGTAACTAGCATTCCGTTCTTCCCCACCTCTCCTCCCACGCTCACTGGCAAGCTGAGAAGCAATAATGGGCGAAATAGCCTAGGCACGCTTCAAACTTGGCAGACGTAGCAGGAAGGACCTTGAGGAACAGGAGGAAAAGCTGCAATCGAGACCACAGGCAGATAAGAGAAATTTGAGCCTGGGCCAGAACCATATTCTGAGAAAGTGTCTCACTCTTCCTGGACAGGCCACAGGGAATGCTGGGAGTGGAAAGTGGAGAAGGTGAACACCGGAAGCCTGGGATCAATCTCAGCCACAATGGAAGGGAATCTCCCTAAGCAAAACCGAGGAGTTCTCTTACCTGTTGGAGAACCTGCCACACTAGACAGGTGGTGTCTCGCGATCCAGAAATGAGGTAGATTCCACACAGATCTAAGGCCAGGCAGGTGACCACATCTGTTGGGAAGGGGAAGAGGACCTCATGCAAAGCCCAGGAGAAATGCAAGACCAACAGTCTGGAGATTTCCAGTCCCACCTTAGCCGTGAAGGTCAGCTGGGTGACTTTGGGTCAATCACCAGGAGACCGTGAGTTCTAGTCCCGCCTTAGACATGAATATTGGCTGGGGAACTTTGGGCCAAGCACCAGAAGAAGGCGAGTTCTAGTCTCACATTAGGCACGAAAGCCGATTGGGTGACTTTGGGCTCATCAACAGGAGGCAGTGAGTTCTAGTCCTGCCTTAAATGATTTCTAATCCTGTCTTAGGCACAACAGCCAGGTGGGTGACTTTGGGTCAATCAACAGGAGATGGTAGAGGACAGGAAGGCCTGGAGGAACATTGTCCATAGGGTCGCGATGGGTCGGACACGACTTCGCAACTAACAACAACAACAACAACAACAAATCTCGCCTTAGGGATGAAACCCGGCTGGGTGAGTATGGGTCTCCCAAAGGCTAGTCACTCATGCCCAGGGCTGAAGCTATGTTCAGTGCAGTCATTCATTCATACGACTGATCGCAGGGAAATGCAGCACCCACCCCTCGCGTACCTCACCCACTCCCCTGCCAGGTTCCCACAAGCCCTAGGTAGCCCTGTCTGTGCCCATCACTGAGGTGTCCCGTGCTCTGGTAAACGACCACATCAGGGACAGCAGAGATTGAGATTGTTAAGTGAGGCACCCACGTGTTCCCCTCGCTTAAGAACTGTCACAATTTGCGACCGTAATGAAATGCTCCATTACAGTCATAACTCAGGGACTACCTATAACAGGTCGGGATGATGAAACTCATTTAAACTGGACCTGCTAACATTCCTCACTCAAGGCTGCCCTTGAGGACCACCCGGAGGCTCCAACTGGTACAGAATGCAGCCGCGAGAGTTGTGTTGGGAGTCTCCCGATACTCCCATGTTACACCTCTGCTCCGCGAGCTGCACTGGCTGCCAGTTGTCTTCCGGGTGAGATTCAAGGTACTGGTAATGACCTTTAAAGCCCTACATGGCATGGGTCCAGAGTACCTCAGGGAGCACCTGCTGCCGGCATCAACTTCCCTCCGCCCTGTGCGTTCCCACAGAGAGGGACTCCTCCGGGTGCCTCCGCTCAGGGAATGTCGATTGGTGGCCCCCAGGGGGAGATCCTTCTCTGTGGGCGCCCCGGAGCTATGGAATCGGTTACCGGTTGAGCTCCGGATGGCGCCCGACCTTCGCTCCTTCCGTCGCGATCTAAAGACATTCTTATTTGAACAAGCCGGCCTGGCCTGATGGGGGATGGGGGGGTTTATTGTTATTTTAATATTTGTATTTACTGTTTTTAGTTGGGCATATATTTAATCCCTTTTAACTTTTGTATCTCTGTATTTTTTATGCTTGCCCTGTTCACCGCCCTGAGTCCTCCGGGAGAAGGGCGGTATATAAATAAATATTATTATTATTATTATTATTATTATTATTATTATTATTATTATTATTATTATTATTATTATTATTATTATTATTATTATTATTATTATTATATTATTATTATTATTATTATTATTATTATTATTATTATTATTATTATTCATCCCCACCTATGTTAGATGGATGAAATTTTCCAAAAAAAAAGAGAGACACGGATTCCTACCTATGTGGCGATTGATGTGTCCAATCACCTTTCCTTTACTCAAGGAGGTGACCCGCAAGCTGTTGTCCCAGTGACCTCCACTGAAGAGGAGCTTGCCGTCATGAGTGACTACCAATGTCTTAGAGGACAACTCTGCCCCCGGAGCAAAAGGGCCGTAAAGGTAGCGTTGCGTCCTGGCAGGACAAAGCAAGAAGAAGGTTGGAAGATATGAAGGAAGCTGAAGGAACTTCTCAGAAGGTCCTTGTGGTGGGAGAAGAAGCTAGGACTCACTTTGGATTGGAGACGGTGGAGTCTTTGGTGAAGCTGAAGTAATTGGAGATGTTTTTATCGTACGGCAACCAGCTGTGAGTTCCCAGCAGCCCGTTGGCACTGACCGTGATCTGAACAGAAAGTGAGGAACATCAACTAAGTATGAGGGAGAAGAAGCAATGGGCTGGGGTGTGGGAATATTAGAAGGGACCTATTGGGTCAACCCAAGGTCCAACATTTTGTTTCTCTTGGTGGCCATCTAGATGGGTCTGGGATGGTCTCAAGCAAGATGAGAGCTACCATCTTGTATGATTGTTTCTCCATAACTGATACACAGAGGTGGCTCTAGGAATTTATCCAATCCCTTTGAAGGCCATCCAAGTTAGTGGTAACCACCATGTCCATTACAGTGAGTTCCAAAAATTAATTAGCTCTGGATGAACAACTATTTCTTTAGGACTGTTCTACACTTCCTTCCAAGAAAAAACTTGATGGATCAGGCCAAGGATCTCTTAGTCCAGCATTTTGCTCCTCGTGGTGGCCAACTGGAGCTCCCAAGCAGGAGATGGACATGTCCTTCCCTTGTTATTGTCCTGCAACTCAGATTGGGAGGCAAGTAGCTCCCAATTTGGAGGTAACATGGTGCCTTCAAGACTCACAGTCCTCAGTAGACTTGTCTTCCACCAATTTATTCATCCTCTTCTGGAGCCGCTAGATGATCCTGCCCAGCATCCTCATCCCCTCTTGTGGCAATGAGTTCCACAGGTGAACTCTGCGCTAGATGAGGAGGACCTTTCTTGTATCTGTTCTAGATCTTGTCCCAATCAACCAAGCGGGTGACGGCAGACATCTAGCGTGACTTCTTTTGGGATCTACAGTTCTCCTACGTCAATGGTCCACTATGTCAACTTTCTAAAAAAATGCCGGAAGGGATCAAGGATCCCTTTTTCCCCCCTTACCATCATGTCAGGAGATCCCTGAGTGATGAAAGAATGAGACTGATTCTTGGGCACGACCACCTGGACAAGCGGGATCCGGTCGCTGATGCCCTAAACAAAGAAGAGAAGACAAGCCACCGTATTTTTAGGATTTGGTAAATTTTTAGAGGTCAGTCTCAAAAATGTTGGGTTTTATTTTCCTTGAAAAGGTTTTGTTTCTCACCCAAATACCTTGTTTAGTTCCTTCAGCCCCTGCATGTGGTTGTTAAGTGGATCCAGCTTCCCCCCAGACTGACTGGCTGAGAAGGTTGCAAACAGCGATCAGGTGACGCAGTGGCTGTTGTTAAGTACAAGTAGTCCTCAACGTACGACCACAATTGAGCCCAATTTTTTGTTGCTAATTGAGACATTTGCTTAGTGAATTTTGAACTGTCTTTCTTCCCACCATTGTTAACTGAATCACGGCAGTTGTTAAGTTAGGAACACGGTTGTTAAGTGAATCTACCTTTCCCATTGACTTTGCTTGTCAGAAGGTCGCAAAAGGGGGATCATGTAACCCTGGGACACTGCAATGGTCATAAGTGTGAGTCAGTCCCCAAGCATCAGAATTTTGATCACGTGACCGTGGGGATGCTGCAACGGTGGTGTGAAAAACAGTCAAAAGTCACTTTTTTTTAGTGCCATTGTAACTCTGAATGGTCACTAAGTGAAATTTCGTAAGTTTGAGGACTACCTGTACATACTGGTTGCCAAGCACCTGAATTCTTGGGGGTAGTGAGACGGTCATAAGTGTGAGAACCACTTTTCTCAGCCCCATTGTAACTTTAAAGGTTCACTAAACGAATGGTTGTAAGTTGAGGACTTACTGTATTGGAAGCAACCAGAACAACTCTTCTTTTCATCTCAATATGGGGAAGACTTACTTCAACGAAGAATGATTTGAGCTGATCCAGATTCTCAAAAATATTCGGCGAATAAGTGTCCAGCCGAGAAAGTCTCCTGGCGGCATTTTCAGCCGAGAAACGGGCCGGGTGGGGTTCCTGCGGAGAAGAAAAACAGTGTCAATTTTACAAGAGTTTTCATTTTCCCTGAAGCTATAGGCAGTCCTCGACTTGCGACCACAATTCAACCCAAAATTTCTCTTGCTAAGACAGTTGCTAAGAGAGTTCTGCCCCATTTTACAACCTTTCTTGCCACAGTCGTTAAGGGAATCACTGTAGTTGTTATGATAATCACACAGTTGTTAAATGAATCTGGTTTCCCTCTTTGACTTTGTCAGAAGGTCACAAAAGGAAATCACGTGATCCTGGGACACTGCAACCATCATGAATATGAGTCAGTTGTCAAGTGTCTGAATTTTGATCACATGACCTCGGGGACACTGCAATGGTCGTAAGTGTGAAAAATGGTCATAATCCACTATTGTTAGCACCGCTGTAATTTTAAGTGGTCACTAAACAAAACCTACTTAACAACTGTCTCACTTAGAAACAGGCCAACAATTTTGGCCTCCCTTGTGGTTGTAAGCTGAGAACTACCCGTAAAACAACAGCTTAAACTTTTAAAATGACCGCTCTTCAATATTTTAGAAGGTCTCCAACCTTTCTCCGTCTTCAAGATTTTCTTCACTACAGCTCACTCACTCCTTGACTTACAAGGATGCTGCGATGGTCATTAAGTGTTAAAACCAGTCAAAACTCATTGTTTTCAGTGCCGTCGTAATTTCAAACAGTCATTAAACAAAGAGTTTTTAATCAACCTGTACTTTTTTACTGCTGATTCTGGCTAGGTCCTAATCCCTAGAAGGACTGTCTTTTTACCCACTGCAGAAACACAACAGCTGCAATTATTATTGACCGCCGGTACCTTCAGCAGCTGGCAGGGGGTCTGCCCAAAGTTACTGATGATGCCTTCTAAAGCTTTGCGTTGTGTTTCGTCTGCAATCGCGTCCAAGTCAACTGCCCCTAAGTGAAAACAGCAGATGTAAGACCAAAACGGCTGGCTGCACAGTGTACAGTACAGTACAGAGAAGTGGAACGAGTTGTTTTGATGTCTTTTTGGATGCAGAGCTGAACAATAATCAAAGGATTGTTGTATCTACCCTGATCCTCTGCTCCTGGACAATTCGCCGCTCTGACTCACTGCGGCTGAGTCGCTACGACGGACTCCCCCTGGTCAACTTGTCCCAGCTGTCTCACTGCGGGACAATTCACCACAGCCAATGTGCCATGGGAAAATTTGTCATGGGACAATTCAACACAGGTTAGCTGTACTGTTATCGGCCACTGTTTCTTCGACATTATTTTTTGTCAAAATGTGACAATATTTTGTCATTTTTGTGAATGACAAAAATTGAAATACCGTATTTTTCCGTCTATAAGAGGCACCCTTGTATAAGACGCCTCCCCAATTACTGGTACTTCTCGGTACCATCACACAAGGGAGGCGACTTCCTCCAATCAGATGGTGCTCTGTGGGCTTAGTCCTGCCCACCCCCTCAGCTGTCAATCACTGTACTGAGGCAGCTTCCTGGAGCCTCTTGCACCTTCAGCCTGAGCTGCGCTGGTGAAAAATAGGTCATAGAAGGCAGCTTCAGTGGGACTGGTGGCATCCTTGGGGCATCAAGATCCTCCAGCAGCAAGCAGCATCTCGGGCTGGCTTTCTCCCCATCCAGGCGGCACCTTGGGCCAGTGATATCCTTCTGCGCCAGGCAGCATGGCAGCGGCAAGTAAAGAATCCACACAGGCATGCCCTGGTCTGCAGAGGTTACCATTATTTTTCCGTGTATAAGACACTGCACTTGTATAAGACGCACCTGATTTTTGAACAGGGTGTTTGCAGGAAAAAACAGCATCTTATACATGGAAAAATACAGTAAGGTCAACGAAACAGTGGTGGATAAGACTACGTTATCCTGTGTTGAATTGTCCCAAAGAGAGTTGTTCCGTGGAGACTTAGCTGTGGTGAGTAGTCTCATGATGAGTCGGCTGCTGTGAATTGGCCAGGGCAAGTCATTGGGGGCGCGTTGTTCCATCTTGGGTTCTGGTAGCCCCCCACCCAATTATTGCAGTGTTTTTTGCAAAAAAAATCAAGAGGATTGCTAATTTGTATAGAACGCTTGCTGAGTCCCGGAGAACAGAGCATCCCTCCCTTAAAATCCCTGGTTTGTCTTCCTACCTTCGTAAGTGCAATAATAGAAGACATTCAGAGCCTCCACAGCTGCTGGCCCCCTCTGCTTATATCCAAAGATCAAGTCGATCCATTCATGCAAATGGGCTGAGACATACTCGGATTCCTGCGGAGGAAGCAACACAGAGATGGGACGCCAAACGGGCAAATTGCCGTATGTTCTTCCCACAGGAAAGCAACCCAATTCAATTCACCATGGGGTGTGTGAAGACCATTCCCAAACGAGGACATCTGGACGTGTATTTAAAACTTTGAAATTTAGCGATAACTAGACAACTCTTATCCTGTTGGGTCATCATTTCAGAAATGCTTCCCTATCTAAAACAATCAACATTGGCTTTTAACTTCCTGCAGGCTTCCCCAGTAACTTTTCTTTTAGGAAGTTGGCCAGAACGTTGGGAATGACAATTATGTGACCCTGGCAGCACAACAGCGCAGCAACATGGCAATAGGAAACAGCCATACCTCTGCCAAATTTCAAACCTATGGGGCTCAAGAATCCCAGATTTTAGATGCATTCTGTAAGTTAGCCTACTTGAGACAGACCGATTCAAACATTATTGGCCTATGATGCACTGTTTTGCCCAGCTGAAGGCTACAAACAGACATGATAGCTTTAGTAGTATCTAGGTAGAAGAGAATTTCTGTAGCTCAGGAGCATTGATGATGTTCCCTATTTGGGTCATGAAATGTCTGCAAGAAAACCACCCAGCTCAGACAGCACCACAATTCTAGATTTGCCCCGACTTTTAGAGGCACTTTGCAAATACGACCTTCCCAGCAACCCCAGTGTGCAGCCAGCATTTGTTTCACATACAAGTGCTTGCCGGTGTTTGTGGATAAAATCTTCTGGGGATTTGGCCCATTTGGGGAGGACCACGTCCCTGACTTTCTCGTTCGATATCTGAAGAGAGCCGAGATCGAAACCTGCAGAAGAGAAGAAGGAGGAAGGCTGCAATCGTTTTCAAGACAGGACAAACTCCAGGTGGAAATATAGATAATGTAAGATATATAAATAATCTTATATTGTCGTGTAATATAAAGATATATATTATAAACGCATGCAGATAGTTCTCGACTTACAGCCACAATTGAGCCCAAAATTTATGTTGCTCAATGAGATATCTGTTTTGCCCCATTTTACAACTTTTCCTGCCCCATTTGTTAAGTGAATCACTGCAGTTGTTAGTCTCACAGTTCTTAAGTGAATCTGGCTCCCCCCGTTGACTTTGCTTGTCAGAAGATCACAAAAGGGGAGCATGTGATCCCAGGACACTGCGACCGTCGTAAATACAAGTCAGTTGCCAAGTGTCTGAATTTTGATCCCGTCACCGTGGGGAGGCTGCAACGGTCGTAACAGTGAAAAATGGTCATAAGTCATTTTTTCCAGTGCTGTTCTAACTTTGAACAGGCACTAAATGAAGTGTTTTAAGCGAAAGACGACTTGCAATGCTTTGGACCCAAATTTTGATATCTTGCGTCCAATTTCTCTGTTGGACACGCGAACGGCCTGCTTGCTGGAGACACTCCTTACCGTTCTGGTTCTCCAGAAAATCGGTAAAGTAGAAGAATTCCGGAATCAGTTCCTTCACATCCACCGGGTTCTCCAAACGAGCCTGCCAAGCGGCAGGGACCGAGTGGAACTGACGGTCGGAGCAATCAAACCTGTGATGTGAACAGAAGCCGGAATAATAAGGATTCGCGCCAAGGACTGAGCGTGCAGATGTGACGTCAGCCTGATCTCGCTCTGTTAGTTCGACAACAAAACAACCCAACCAAATTCATTGTGGGACCCTAACCCCACTCCCCAGATCAAACTTTTGCTGAATTGGGGAACTCTGGACATTATTGGGGTTTGGAGCGAAATGAGGATACTATTATGGTAAGGATCAGCGGTTCAGGGTCACGTTCCAGCTCACCTCCCGCTTTGCAGCTGGATGTGCAAAGTGGTGAACGGCTCTGTGCGGATCAGGTAGTGCATCACGCCCGCTGCGTTGGAGTAGTGGGTGCCATAGTGGAATTTGTCAATCATCCCTGTCGGGTCCTCAAAGCTCTCGTACCTGGAATGATGGAGTTAGGACACAAGAAGATCAGGAGAGGCTGACACGAAGGATGAAGGGAGCTGGGTCTCTTGATAAGATTTGAGGATCTGCTCCGCAAATCCATTTGTGGATTCCTGCCTTATGAGGTGGAAGGAAGTCCCAAAGATCCACCCAGAATACACAACTTGCTCCAAGCTCAAGCTCAAGAACTGTCGAACTGAGGTGGGCAACGACATTCCTGAAACCACCATGTACGTATCTCCAGGAGCTTCAAATGGAAAGCTGGAAACTTTCACAGAGAATTTCGTCAAATCCGATGACTTATAACTGGTGGATCTCAATTTGCGACGGCAATGGAGTTGGTGGTGGTACGTTGTGACAGTTGTGATGTGATCACCTCGCTTAAGGTTCCCAAACTCATCTCTCCCTGATGCCGTATTAAGTGACTGCTTGGGTCGCTAAGTGGAATTCAGGGTGCCTTTGGGAAGTCTAGCATAGGCTGGCTGCTTTGGGATTCTCAAGACCTCCCCCAACTTCTTAGGCACCCTGTGCTATGCTTCCCACATCATGGGGACCCCACAGTTTTTGGGCCTGCTTCACCTCACCATCAGACCCCCAACAACTGCAGGGACCCAGCAGGGCAGGATGAGGGCGATACACAGGAGGTGCCATACAGTATTCTTGAAGTTGATCGTAAGGATGAATGACTGTGGGGATGCTGCAGTAGCCATAACTGGGTCATAGCTTTGGGGGGTCAGTTTTAACTTCAAACGGTCAGTAAACAATGGGTCACATATCATGGACTACCTATACAGCACAGTCATGCCTGTGCACACATCCACACTAAGGCTGGGTGTAGTGGCCCAGCTTTTTTGGCAGGCTGTGCTGCTCCCAATACGGAGACCTCTGTGGGGTACCCCAAATTTATTTCACCCCAAAGAATTTTGAAAAGCTCCTTCGCCAAGCATGCCATGAGGCTCTCCTCTTTCTGAGCATTGTGTAACTGAGTGCATGTTTCATGCAGAAGTTCTGTAGTTCCACTTTTACTGCTGGGCAGATGAGTTGGCCTTCAGCTCCCAGAATCCCTAGCAAGGATTCCATTGGCGAGGGATTCTGGGAAGGGATGTCCATTACAATTGCAAGACTTCAAATGGGAATGCCAGGATTGGCGAAATTTTTAAAGAATGACAGGTAGGGACAAGAATTTGTGTTGCTAGAAGCAAGTTACACGAATCACACCCAATTTTACATCTTTCTTTGCCATGGTTGCTAAGCGAATCACTACAGTTGTTAAGTGAGTCATATGGTTGTTAAGTGAATCTGGCTTTGCCTATTGACTTTGCTTGTTGGACGTCAACTGGGAAGGTCACAGATGGTGATCATGTGACCTTGGGGGAAAACATATGGCAGATGCCCAGAGCCTGAATTGGGATAACTCGACTGTGGGGAAGTTGCAATGGTTATATGTACGAGGACCTGTCATAAATCACGTCTATGGAGATTCTCAGTCATAGTTATCCCAAAGACGCTTTTTTGCAAGGCAACCAGGCTTCGTTTTTCTTTGCAAAACAGGACAGCACAGGAAATGCTCACAATGAGACCTCATACTCACTTCTCTTTGACAGCCTTGGCGTGCTTCTCATTGGCCACTCCGATGGGCTTGGACAGATCCCGGAAAACAGCCGGGTTGTTCAGATCCAGTGTCTCCGAGAGGTAATCTTGCAGGATCCAGGGGAACTGAACGAGAGGGAGAAAGAAAAGAGGCTTGAGCTTCATCTTGGGGCCACAAAGGAGGAGGGTTCCAGAAGACCCCTCCCCTTTTCTATGCCTCCCCCCCTTATTCTGGGGCCTTACCACGGGATATTGAGAAAGATCATTGTAGGTGCGCCCTGCAATCGTATTCAGCTGCATGAGGTATTCAAAGTTGGAGATCTCCCTATAGACCCATTTCTGGAGGAGGAAAAGAAAGGGATCCACTGAGATATACCATGGGTGGACACAGGAAGAAGGGAAAAAATCAGGAGTGGTGGAAGTGGGGATTGACCCTCGAGACTTTTCAATCTTGGGACTGTCTGTCTTGCCGCACGTGAGGAAAAAAAGAAAGCGAAGGTTCCAAATTTGATAAAACCTACCAGAAAGCAGGATAGTAGAAACATTAATAATAATAAATAACAATAGAAGCCTTCGGCTGCCATTGCCGGAGCTGAAGTGGATAGCTGGGCCTGGAGACTCTTCTCCAGATTTGTACAGATAGTCCTTGATTTACAACTATTCATTTAGTGACCGTTTGAATGCACTGAAAATTTTTACTTAGGACCAGGGCTCTTTTTGTCATAGAACGCTCAGAACGGAGTTCCGGCACCTTTTTTGGATGGAACCTTGTAGGATAGGCAAGGTGGGTTGTATGACGTGTGTGAGTTCCGGCACCTTTTTCTTTTACAAAAAAAGCACTGCTTAGGACCGTTTTTCACACTTATGACTGTTCCAGCATCCCTGGGTCATGTGATCCAAATTAAGACGCTTGGCAACTGACTTGTATTTATGACGGTCGCCGTGTCCCAGGGTCACGTGATCCCCTTTTGCGACATTCTGACAAGCAAAGTCAATGGGGAAGCTGGATTCACTTAACAACCATGTTGCTAACTTAACAACTGCAGTGATTCACTTAACAGCAGTAGCAAGAAAGGTTATAAAATGAGGCAAAGCTCACTTAACAACTGTCTTGCTTAGGAACAGAGGTTTTGGCGTTAATTTTGGTCATAAATTGAGGACTACCTGTATACTGGGGAAAGAGGGAGGATTGCAGGTCAAATCCATTTGATATCAAATATTTTGAACCCAGGTGGTCCTTAACGTATGACCACAATGGAGACAAGAATTCCCGCTGCTAAGCAAGGCGGCTGTTAAATGAGTCATGCTACGTTTATGCCACTTTTTTGGCAAGTTAACTAAGTGAATCACTGCAGTCGTTGAGCGAACAATGCAGTCGTTAAGCGAATCTGGCTGATTGGAAGACGGCCAAGGGTTATCACGGGATCCCAGGACATTGCAGCTGTTGTAAATACACACCGGTTGTCAAATGTCTGAATTTTAATCACTTGGCTGTTGGGATACGAAGACGGTCATAAGTGTGAGGACTGGTCATAAGTGACTTTTTTCAGTGCTGTCGAACGGCCTCTAAGCATATGTCAAGGACTAGCCGGGTAGAGAGATGAAACAAATTCATGTGGCAATCCAACGGTTGCTGAGTCAGGTGGGATCTCCGGGTCTTCCCAAACGGGGAGCACCCTACGCCTGCTCAAGGAACGATCCAGAAGGTTGGTTTTGCCTGTCCATGGGAAAAGAGGGTTACCTGAGTCAGTCCAGAGGCCTTGAGCAGGTCCTGCGGGGAGCGGCTGCCTTGGTAGATCTGGCTGGGAAGCTGCAAGCTGAGGATAGTGGAGTAGACCTTGTTCCTCACCTGGGAGGGAGGGAGCAGTGGGTGAGGCAACTGTTATTTTATTTCACGCTTTATTTCATGTTTTATTTTTACTTTATAATTGTTTTATTTTATTTTGCTTTATTTTACTTAATTTATTTTTATATTATTTCGTTTTTATTTTGCATTAATTATTTTCTATTTTATTTTGTTCTATTTTTATTTTATTTTTTAATTAATTTTTTAATTATTTTTTAATTTAATTTGTTTTATTTTCTATTTTATTTTATTCTATTCTATTTTTTAAATTTTGTTTTGCTTTGTTTTATTTTATATTTGTCAATGCTGCTAACATCGAATGTTCTTGCTTGATAAGAGATGAAGAAGCGGCAGCCATTTCATATGTTAAACTTGTGAACTGCTTTAAGAGATTTAGTTTAACGTTGGGAGGGGGGACGAGTAGGCCATCTCTAACTAGAGAAGATAAGACCTTGGCGGGTTTTCTAATGGAAGGGAAACTGATTCTTTAAATTAATTGGAGAATATGATCAATGACAAAATCAGAAAGGTGGAGAATTGTGTTTTAATATATTGTGCAAGGGGCGGAGATTTCAGATTCCAGCTTCCTTCGAGCAAGCATTTGCCGGTCTATTAGGCTAATAAAGGACTTTTAAGGTAAACAATGCCTCAGAGTCACTTGAAAAGCCCACACGTCGGAAACTTGACAATATTATTTTATGTTTATTTTGTTGTTTTATTTTTATTTTATTTTTATTATTTTATATTATGTTTATTTTAGTTTTTTGTTTTTATTTTAATTATTTTATATTATTTTATTTTAACAATTACATTTTTATTCTATTTTATTCTATTCTATTTTTATCTTCTTAATTAATTTTACTTCTTTTCTATTCTATTTTATGTTGCTTTATTTTACTTTTATTTTTTTTATTAATTATATTATTTTTATTAATATTTTGTATTCTACTCTACTTTTAATTTAATTCAATTTGATTCGATTTAATTTATTTCTATCCTGTCTGAATTATTTTTATAAGTAACGGAAGGCAGTAAAGACATCCAACACGTGTTCCTCCTCCCATTTTCCCCACAACAATCCTGCGAGGTGGGTTGGGGTGAGAGGAAGGGATTGGACCAAAGTCACCCAGCTGGCTTTCAAGGCTAAATCAGGACTAGAACTCACCAACTATTGCTTTCTACCCTGGTGCCTTAAACACTAGATCAAATTTCTCTTATTTCCAAGATGGCACCCGCACCTGGTTTGTCACCTCCCCCGTGCACCTTTCCTGAGGGAACAAAGCTCCCATTACCATTTTCTTGAAGTTGAGGAAATAGTTTGCCTGGTCGATGAAAAAGAACTCCAGGGCTGAACGGCGCAGGTTGTAACGGCGCAGGTGCAGCTCCCGGAGCTGAGAGAGCGGGCGTTTGAAGTCATGTCCGATACCTAGGAGTAAACGTATGTGTGAAAAATGATCCTGGAACTTTTTTCATTGCTGTTGTAAATTCAGTCACTAAATGAATCGCCGCAAGTCGGGGACTACCTGTATGGTACATGCTGGAGGAAAGAAACTACCTCCCTTGACATCTTTACAGGCAGAGTTGCGATTCCAATAATTTAATAACTGGTTCTCTGCCCTAATGACTGCTTTAAGTATAAAAAAAGCGCCACCGGAAAAAGCGCACTTGCCTCGTGCTTGCCCTGCGTTCGCCAAGCTTTCCATGGCGCGCTGGAGCTGATCCGAGGCTGCAAGCCAGGCGCCGAAGCGCCACCGAAAACCGTGGAGTTTGTGTGCACTCCTTCCTTGCCTGTGTCAGCCATGCTCTCCACAGTGCACTGCAGCTGATCCAAGGTGTGGAGAGCACGGCTGATGGGTGAGTGCATAGCAGATGCGCATGCTGACTTCGCTGTTTTTGGTGGTGTTTTGGGGCCTGGCTGGCCGCCTCAGATCAGCGCAGTGTGTTGTGGAGAGTGTGGCGGATGCGGGGTGAGCACAAGGCAGGCGCGCACACAGACTCTGCTTTTTTCAAGTGCCATTTTAACAACTGGTTCGCTGAACTGAAGAAAAACATAGGTATTGATTCTGTTTAACCCAGGGGTAGGCAACCTTGGCTCTTTTATGACTCGTGGACTTCATCTCTCAGAATTCCTGAGCTGGCCATGCTGAGGGGAAAGGGAGAGGTTTCCAAGCTGAGCCAGGCTGGCTCAGGAATTCTGGGAGTTGAAGTCCACGAGTCGTAAAAGAGCCAAGGTTGCCTACCCCTGGCCTAGGCCGCTTTATGACTGGTGGACTTCAACTCCCAGAATTCCTGAGCCAGCCATGCTGAGGGGAAAGGGAGAGGTTTCCAAGCTGAGCCAGGCTGGCTCAGGAATTCTGGGAGTTGAAGTCCACGAGTCATCAAAGAGCCAAGTCTGCCTACCCCTGGTAACCGGTGTGAACCAGCTGGATCCCACCACTGTCTACAGGTATCAATACAGGGAGTCCTTGACTTGCAATTACTCATTTAGTGATTGTTTGAACTTACAAGGGCACTGAAAAAAGGGACAATTGACTGAGCACAATGCTGTTCGTAAGTCGAGGACTATTGGCGCCCTTCCTGCTATCTCTCAAGGCCGTTCTCACACTCCATTGCACTCACTTACCGTCCTCGGTCTCCTCTTTCTCACTGCTGCTGTCATAAAAATAGATCTGTTGTGTGGTGACCTCCAGGCGCCCCGGGATCACAGCCACAACACTGATGAGTTCGCAATCCTCCGAGATCAGCAGTTTCTCTCGCTGGTTTTGCTCTTTGGGTTCTAGCCTGAAAAAAAAAAAAAAAAAAAGAGAGAGAGAGAGAGATTTAAGCTGCCTCGCAACTTCTGATGCCGGTCCTCATCAGGAACTCTCGGCTGGTGAGGGAAAGGTGGCAAAAAGGTAAAAACCTAAAGTGAGCTAAAAACGAAGGATGTCCCCATTGGTAGATGGAGAGGAAGCCGGAAGAGGACTTTGTATAAGATCTATGGAGAGGGGCAGCGTCCTTGGTGCTCTCTGAGCTTGCTGGTTTTCTTGCAGGCATTTCGTAATGCAACTAGGGAACATCAGGAGGAGGAGGAGGAGGAGGAGGAGGAGGAGGAGGAGGAGGAGGAGGAGGAGGAGGAAGGCAATGGGGTCATTTCCGAGCTTTGGGGCATTCTTGCAGATATTTCATTACCCAAGTAGGTAATATCATCAGTGCTAGAAGGACGGGACATTTGCAGAGAGGAGGAGGAGGAGGAAGAGGAGGATATTTCTTGCAGGAGGAGGAGGAGGAGGAGGAGGAGGAGGAGGAGGAGGAGGAGGAAAGGACTATGGGGTCCTTGGTGCTCTCTAAACCGGGTAGTTTCCTTGCAGACATTTAGTGATCCAACTAGGGAACGTCATCAGTGCTGTAAGGCAAGAGGAGGAGGAGGAGGAGGAGGAGGAGGACTGTGGGGTCCTTGGTGCTCTCTGAGCTGGGTGATTTTCTTGTAGATGTTTCATGACCCAACTAGGGACCATCATCAGGGCTAGAAGGGAGTGGGGTTGCATAGATGAAAAGGAGGAGGAGGAGGAGGACAACGACTCTGGGATCTTTAAGAAGACCTCTTCTTGGGGGGGAATGACAAAACTCACTGAGTGTCCAAGAATGAGAGGTCTTCTTCTGCCAGTTGATCGTCCTGCATCTCACTGACTTTGGCTTCTTTGGCCACCGCTAAAGGTAGGGATTCTGCCGGGTTGTGTAAGCCATCAGCACCTAGAAGGACATGGAACTGAATGGTTAAATTGTCTACTTTCTTTTTCTGCCCATTCTCCACATTTAAGCAAGGAATTGGCCATCAACCACTGGTGGACCTTCCTTGGTTGGGAAGGATGTTCTCAACGGTAGCCACATTCTACGGGATCTCATGAGGTCAATGAACGTGATGGGGAGGATGGGAGCTATGCTTCCAAAATACCTGATGGACCTCTGGTTGAGAAGATGGCCACCTTTTTCACTAAACCTCACCAACTTCTACTAAAGCTTCTGCTGATGGATCAAAACTTAGTTTTTGGTGATGTTCCTTCTCCATGCTAACAGAACCAACTTGATGTTACTTATCTCTGACCTTTTGAACTTGTGTGGACTTCAGAGACTTCCGGTTTTGCGCAGTAGCGACGGGTTGCAGGCTTGCAGATTCTCCGCACCCCTGCAGCTAATTTCACCCTGCCAGGGGACCCTAAATGGGTCTAAGTCGTCCCGGAGAGGCAACAAAGAAAGAAGGGTGGTCCAGTGATTCTGGAACGATGATGGCCATTCCATTTGACTTGGAGAAAGGCTTCTAACCTGACAGGAGAAAGGCTGGCCATATTGCATCGACCAGCCCAAGCTACTAGCAACTGAAGTCCGAAAGCACTAAGCAGCACAACTGTGAACGGCGTACTTGAAACTGCGTGAGGAATTCGATCTTCTCTTTTCTATTCTACATTTAATTTCCTGGAAAAGATCCCCAAGAAGCAAAATACCTCCAAAAGGGAAGGAGGGGGATTTCCGCCCCACCCTTATACTAACAGAAGTGGCAAATTAATCTTTTTATGGAGGATCAAAATATATGGAAGTGAAATAAATATAAAACCTTAAATAAAACTTAAATCTGGATAAATGTAAAATTGTTTGAATGGTTAAGACTCTCATTTTAAAGATAATTGTTCATTTTCGAAATTGAAAAACAAATAGTTGCTGACACCTAGTGGCAGATGAAGACTATGACAGCTATGACTTTAATATTAAGACTTGGCAAAATCTGGGAAAAGGTAATCTGTGTCTGTGACCTTCAAAGCTTTAACAACAAAGACCAGCTGTGACAAAAAAAGACAATAATCTGGACTGTAGACAAAGAGAGAATGATATATTTCAGAAAAAAATCTTTTGGATTACAAATATTTATCTAATTGGGACTCTAAAGCTATTTGCAGAGAAAAGAAAGGAAGAGGAAAACTCAAATTCTTGGCTATCATGGATCAGATACATGAAGAAAGAACATATCAAGAAAACATAAATACTTCACAGGAAGAGATACATAGTATGCTGCAACTAATTCAAACAACAATGACTAAATCACAAAGAAATCCAAAACAATTTTGAAAATATAAATCAATCTATTTCCAAGTTAACTCTACGACAACAAAAATTCCCAGAAAACAATAACAGAGAAGGAGCAGATAAAACAGATAAATGGATACAGAATTGAGAATAGAGACTTAAAGATGGAACTTAACAAAACACGGAAATATGATTTAATCCTAGTGGGGAAAAAATTCACAAGAATTTGAAAAAAACAATTTATCCCTTAAGACTACAAAATAAATCTGAGGACAAGGAAACAGATTGGATAAAATGGATTGTAGAGATGTCAGGAACATCGGAGAGAAATGATGAGAGAAGCGGAGAGAAAGAAAAAGTAAAAGATTTTTTAACAAACACGGAAGGGCAGAAGTCCTGTACAAAGACACTTCACCTGATTTACTTTTTATTTCTACAGCAACATTCACGAACATACGGAAAACCTTTTTGATTCAGCAAAATACATTCATTAAGAAAGACATTGGGCAAAAGAAAAAGACTAAAGTGGAAACTAAGAAAATAGATGATGGGACTTACCAGAGAGAATACTTAAAACAAGAAACATTTGTTTGAATACGGTTAAAGAAATAGAAAAGTTTTGGAATATATGTGCCACTCTAAGAGGGATGAATTCCCTAAATATAACATAGTATGCTTTTTTCCGTTTTCTGTTCTCTTTCTTGATATGAGTAATATAAAAAAGTTGGAATGACTTAGATAAAGGAAATGTTTTAGATATTTAAATGTGATTGAATTTAAGAAAATTATAATGGATAAAAATGTTTTGAATAAGAGTTAAAGGACTAGATGACTAGATGTATTAAATGGAATGTTTAAAGATTAAACATATTTTTAATTATGGTTAAAAAGAATAAGAAATTTAGGAAATAAATACATATTAGCTTAGGAGGGATATATATTTTAAGTAATATGCTATTCTTTATGCTTCTTTACTCTTGTTTTTCTTTTTTTTCCTATTGCTTTATCTATTCCTTAAGAAATGTAAAAGTGTGAGATGGTTCATATGGAAAAATAAGAGTTAAATTCTTAAACGTAATTAATTTTTTGAGAAAATCTTAACCAGCAAGAATATCTAGAATTTGGTGGGCAAAACGAATTAAAATAAGGACTGTAACAGGATCTATGATAAGGCAACCAGAATGATTGGACAGAAAAGAAATATTATATTGATGTGATTATTATTTTTAGGACTATTGGGAAAATATGTATTTAATTGTTATATATCAAAACAATAAGAATAGTATTAACTCAATGTTTGCAAAAGAGGATATTTTGGGAAAAGAGGAAATAAATCAACTTAAGCTATTATGTGGATTATGGATTATAGAATTCAGTTAGTGATTGTCTTACAGATGTAACCCAGACATCACACTGTTCACCAATTATTAAGTGATTTATGTTTAAAAAAAATCAATGAAATATATTACAAAAAAAATTGAGTGGATTTCAACTCCCAGAATTCCCCAGCCAGAAGTGTTGGCTGGGGAATTCTGGGAGTTGAAGTCCACATAACATAAAGGGGTCAAGGTTGAGGAACACCCCCTTAAATCTTTTGACAGGGAGAGCCAATTTCAGGCTGGAGACTTCAGAATTGGACAAATTAACAACTTGGAGACTTCTTTGGGGGTTTTTGATCCTGGCTAGTGAGAACCAACCACGTCTATCCTAGAAGGAACCAAGCCCTTTGCATCACTCATGTTTTCAACCTGCAAGTTCCCATTCTCACAACCTCTTCTCACCAAGATTGTCCCGCAAAGCACTGGCTTCTGCATGGAGGTCAAAATGGTGATTGGGGACCAACTTGAGTCTCATCCGTGAGTAGGTCTCCACGTTGGACAGCTTCCAGTGAATCTCAGGTGGATTCCTGGATGGAAACAAGAGAGAGGATGGGTTTTTTTTTTTGCAGAAAACATGCTAAATTCCTGAACCACTATAGGCTAATTGTTAAAATCAGTAACATCATTATTAATTTTATCTTTATTAAAAATTTTATAATTTTAAAAATAATTTTATAATTAAAATTTAACTTTAGTACAATTTAGGAAATTTTAGAAAATTAAATACTTCTATTAATTTTATAAAATTTATAATTTTATAAAAAATGTTTTATAAAATGTTATCATCCTCACCTTCGTGATAAAAATTAAAGTAAAATTAAATTTTAATTAAATAACCTTATAAAAGTTGTAGTGGACTATCTCTAAATAAAATTAAATTTAAGAAAAGGCCCCCCCAAAAAAGAAAAAAAAGAATCAACCCAGGTAACCACCTTTCGGGGGCTTCTGACAGACTGAAGGGTTGGGGGGGGTTGGGGGGGGCTGCAAGGGAGACCCCCCCACTTACCGATCAGCCCAGGCCGAGCGCTGTGAAGTCAGCAGCCGCTGCAAAGCCCGCCACTGCTTCAAGACCGTGTTGTGGTGATGGTTGATCTGCTTCAGCATATTTGTGTGTCGGATGTTTTCGTACTTGGCCCGTTTCATTACAGGCTCCAGAATCATGTCCTGAGAAAAAGCAAGATGGGAACGGGTGCAAATGCAGATAATCCTTGACTTACAACAGGGATCCACTGAGATATACCATGGTTGGACACAGGAAGAGGGGAAAAAATCAGGAGTGGTGGAAGTGGGGAATTGACCCTCGAGACTTTTCAATTTTGGGACTGTCTGTCTTGCCGCACGTGAGGAAAAAAAGAAAGCGAAGGTTCCAAATTTGATAAAACCTACCAGAAAGCAGGATAGTAGAAACATTAATAATAATTAATAATAATAGAAGCCTTCGGCTGCCATTGCTGAAGCTGAAGGGGATAGCTGGGCATGGAGACTTTTCTCCAGATATTTACACATAGTCCTTGACTTACAACCATTCATTTAGTGACCATTTGAAGGCACTGAAAAAATTTACTTAGGACTGTTTTTCACACTTATGATTAAACACCATTTTTTAAAGGGAAAAGTATACAGGTAGTCCTTCCTTTATAAGTTTGTTTAGTGTCTTTTCGAAGTTACAAGTTAGGAGCGTTTCTCACACTTATGACTATTGCAGCACCTCATGGGTCACGTGATCCAAATTCAGACGCTTTGGCAACTGACTTGCATTTATGACGGTTGCACAATGTCCCGGGGTCACGTGATCCTGCTTTACGACCTTCTGACAAGCAAAGTCAATGGGGAAGCCGGATTCACTTAATAACCGTGTGACTAATTTAACAGCTGCAGTGATTCATTTAACAAGTGTGGAAAGAACGGTCATAAAATGGGGCAAAAGTCACTGAGCCACTCTCTTGCTTAGCAACAGAAAATTTGGGGCTCAAATTTGGTCATAATCAAGGTTCACCTGCACTTTCGACTGAACGATCGTAATTGGGACCAGCGTTTCCTTTACAGTTTATCCTCTAGTGCTCGTTCGAAGTTATAATGCCCCTGAAAAAAGGGACATATGATCGGTCCTCCCACGTACGACAGTCACAGAATTCCCACGGTCACATGATCAAAATTTCGACACTCAGTAACCAGTGTGTATTTACGACAGTTGCAATATCCATTTGGTATCTTCCCAGCTGACTTCCAAAAAGTAAAATCAATGGGGGAAGCCAGATTCATTTAATGACTAGACCCATCTGTTGGCCTAGTTACATCCCTGCATGCCGAACCACCCACCTGTCCACCTACTCACACATCTGTCTGTCTAACCGGCCACCTGCCCATCTAACCATCCACTTGTCTGGCTACCTGCACACCTGTCCACTACCTACAGACCTGCTGCCTAACCACCCACCTGCCCACCACCTGCCCACCTGCCTAGCCAACCACCTGCCCACCTACCTAACCAGCCACCTGCCTACCTGCCCACCACCTGCACACCTGCCTAACCAGCCATCTGCCCACCTACCTATTTACAACCTTGCCCACCTACCTGCACACCTGACCAACTAACCACCCACCTGACCATCTTCACACCTGCCCACCTACACCTACCTGCCTACCTACCTACACATCTGCCTACCTAATCACCCATCTGACAACATACCTGCATACCTGCTCACTTAACTACCCACCTGCCCACCTACCTAGACAACCGCCTAACCATCCACCTGCCCACCTACTACCTACATATTTGGCCACCTAACCATCTACCTGCCAGTGTAGCTATACTCCTGGCCACCTGCCCACCCGCCTGTTACCTTCCTTTGTACCTGCCCATCTACCTGCCCATCTGCCCATCTTCCCACACCTGCCTGCCCACCTACCTGGAACTTCCTCCGGCTCTCGGCTTTTTCCTTCTCCCTCCGCTGGTTGCTGCTCATCAAGGCATCGTAGCAAGAGTTCCAGAAATTCGACATGTGGTCGTGGCTCTTGGCAAACGTGTCCATTTCAAACTGGGCCATGGTGGGCTGCACCTGGGAGTGAGACCCAGTGGGAAATGTCACTAAGAGGGACAGTGAGAGGACACAAAGGGGCAGGTAAAACTCAACGTTTTGAAAATGGAAGGTTTTGGAGGATAGCCAAAGGTTGCTAAAGGAACGGCCATCGGTTGAGCATTACCTGTACACAGAAGAAGGTCCACATGCATTGAGTGGAGGACAGGAAGCGGAACAGAAGCAGAGGCCCCACAGAGAGGAGGGAGGGAGCAAGGGAGGGAGGGAGGGAGGGGGAGGAGGAGGACTGTGGGGTCTTTGGTGGTCTCTGAGCTTGGTTATTTTCTTGCAGACGTTTCATGGCCCAACTAGCTAACATCATCGGTGCTAGAAGGAAGTGGGTTTCTAGCTTCTAGCACTAGTGATGGTATCTAGTTGGGTCATGAAACCTCTACAGCAAAGCTCAGAGGGTAGCAACGGCCCCACCACTGGATGCTGTCAAGCAGAGGTTGGAGAGCCACCTCTTGAAGGTGGTTTAATTTGGATTCGTGGCCCGAACCCAAGTGTTGCACCAGATGGCTTGGAAGTCCTCCTTCCCCTTTAGACCTGCTTCAGACCACTTTGCTAAGGGCAAGAAAGTCAGGTTGTGGGTGCCCCACTATAGGAGGTTTTTAAGAAGAGATTGGACGGTGATTTGTGTGAAATAATACAGGGCCTCCTGCTTGAGCAGGGGGGCTGGACTAGAGGACCTCCAAGGTCCCTTCCAACTCTTGTTTCTCTATGATTCTGTAAGGGCCTCCTGCTTCAGCAGGGGGTCAGACTAGAAGACCTCCAAGGTCCCTTCCAAGTCTGCTATTCTCAAAGTTGCAAAAAAAAAAAAAGATCGGCGGTATAGGGAGACAGTTACTCCTCGTGGCCTTCTTCCATTGTCTTAGCATCTTAGCTTACGTGCTTCTCGATGAAGGTGAGCCACTCCGGGTGGGTGCAGAAGACCTGGAAGTCTTCATAAAAGGTGGGGCTGCCATTGGTAGGCGGCAGAGAGGGCAGGAAGTGCTGGAGCTGCAAAGTGTCGTAGCACTGGTCCATCAGAGTCCGGATGATGGGCACCACCCAGGAGGAAGTCTCCGACTTGGTGTGCAGAGAAGCCCGCAATGGGGTCTCCAGTTTGCCCAGCAGGTAACAGGCTTGCTCCTTCCTGGGGGCTGAAGCTGTCTGGAGGAGAGCGTGGAGCTTGACGTAGGCCAAGGACTGCAGCTGCAAAGAGGAAGGAAGAAGACCGCTGAGGAAGGAGAATCTATCCTAGACCAAAGAACTAAAAGCACAAAAGGCAAAAATCTCTTCTGCACTGTGGAAAGAGAGAGAGAGAGCCAGAAAGGAGGCAGAACAGGGCTCTCCAGAGCCACCTGCAGCTATAACTACACACGGCGGAGCTTGGAAATCTGCGACATTTCGGAGATATCAAATCTGGCAGATCTTGGGCATCGGTGCATGCTCTGGAGGCCTGTGCACCTGCTCTTGATCAATTCTGGCAGTTGAGAGGAGGGATCAAGTGGGGAATTAGCTTAGACTCACTATGTCAGGGGTAGGCAACCTTGCCTCTTTTATGACTCGTGGACTTCAACTCTCAGAATTCCTGAGCCAGAGTGGCTCAGCTTGGAAACCTCTCCCTTTCCCCTCAGCTTGCCTGGCTCAGGAATTCTGGGAACTGAAGTCCATGAGTCATAAAAGAGCCAAGGTTGCCTACCCCTGGCCTAGGCCGCCTTATGTCTCGTGGACTTCAACTCCCAGAATTCCTGAGCCAGCCATGCTGAGGGGAAAGGGAGAGGTTTCCAAGCTGGCTGGCTCAGGAATTCTGGGAGTTGAAGTCCACGAGTCATGAAGGGGCCACAGTTCCCCCAGGCTGGCTCAGGAATTCATAAAAGTCATAAAAGAACCAAGGTTGCCTACCCCTGGCCTAGGCCTAGGCCGCTTTATGACTTCTGGACTTCAACTCCCAGAATTCCTGAGCCAGCATGGCTCAGCTTGGAAACCTCTCCCTTTCCCCTCAGCTTGCCTGGCTTAGGAATTCTGGGAACTGAAGTCCACGAGTCATAAAGCGGCCTAGGCTTAGGCCAGGGGTAGGCAACCTTGGCTCTTTTATGACTCGTGGATTTCAACTCCCAGAATTCCTGAGCCAGCATGGGGGAACTATGGCCCCCTCATGACTTGTGGACTTCAACTCCCAGAATTCCTGAGCCAGCATGGCTCAGCATGGAAGCCTCTCCCTTTCTCCTCAGCATGGCTAGCTCAGGAATTCTGGGAGTTGAAGTCCAGGAATCATAAAAGAGCCAAGGTTGCCTACCCTTGCACTATGTAAACACAAGCGGGAAAGTCTGACTCCCTACATCAGGTGTCTCCAATCTTGGTAATTTTAAGACTGATGGACTTCAACTCCCAGAATTCCTCAGCAAAGTTGGCAAGTTTGGAGAGCCCTGCCCTAAAGGCCCGTGAACCTTACCAAGACTGGTCGTTCCCAGGCAAAATTTAATTTTAATTTAATTTAATAATATTTCTATACCGCCCTTCTCCCGAAGGACTCAGGGCGGTGAACAGGGCAAGAATAAAAATACAAAATTACAAAAGTTAAAAAGATAATTAAATACATGCCCCTACTAAAAATACATCTTAAAACCCCAATAAAATGACAATAACAAATCCCCCCAGTCCCCTCATCAGGCCAGGCCAGCTTGTTCAAAAAAGTATGTTTTTAGCTCGTGGCGAAAGGAGCGAAGATCGGGCGCCGTCCGGAGCTTCACCGGTAGCTGATTCCATAGCTCTGGGGCGCCCACAGAGAAGGATCTCCCCCTGGGGGCCACCAATCGACATTCTCTGACCGGTGGCACCCTGAGGAGACCCTCTCTGTGGGAATGCACAGGGCGGAGGGAAGTTGATGCCGGCAGCAGGTGTTCCCTAAGTCGGCTGTCCGGGGAGATTCCTGTATTATAGGCTGAAAACAATGAAGTAGCTAGTTTGAATTCTATGCATATAAGTCTATGCAAAGCACCTGGCAATCCTGCTGGATTTGGACACCCAGATGTCCAAGATCTGGAGGAACCGCTACTTCTAAAATGTACCTTCCCTCGTGTCTGTGCATTCGCAGACTGCAATGACTCAAGAACCTAGTGTCAGGAACCAGGGCTGCGCCTGGACAGAGACAGGTTGGTGTCAGATCATCCTGGAACAGGTCTACCTGTGTGGTCATTAAGAGCTGACCCTAACTTCATGGGGCATAACCAATGTGGGAAGACAAACCTGGGTTTGTCCATACCTGAGGACAGACTGCGTAGACATTTGGAGACTCACCTGTATGTCTTCCAGCATGATGTATCCAATCAGCACTCGGAGGCCGATTTGGGCCATCTCCTTCAAGTCCAAAGTGCCGTTTGCCAAGTGGTACCAGACCCCCAACTTGTCCAGCAGGCTGTTGGCACTCTCATAAATCTAGGGCCGAAAGACGAGAAGACGAATGAGTCAAAGGAAAAATCCCTTGTTCTCTCGTTCCCTTCCCATGTACAATCCACGTTTCTCTTTTGGATAGAAGAAGACAATCAATGGAAGGACTCTTCAGCTCGTGTTCTACACCTGGTCTCTCTCCCACCCTTTCTCATGGGTGGGGGTCCTTCTAAGGTCAACCTCCTAAACCTCATGGCAGGATCCAGGACACAGGTGGCCCTCAACGTATGACAACTGACCCCAACTTTTCCATTGCTAAGCGAGACAGTTGGTAAGAGACAGTTGCCCCATTTTACGACCTTTCTTGTCGCAGTTGTTAAGTGAACCACTGCACTTGGTAACACGGTTGTTAAATGGATCTGGCTTTTCCATTGTCAGAAGGTCACAAAAAGCGTGGCCTCGGGATGCTGCGACCGTCACAAATATAAACCAGCTGCCAAGCATCCTAATTCTGATCATGTGACCAGGGGGAATGATGTGATGGTCAGCTGTGAAAAATGGTCATAAGTTTTTTTTCAATGTCATTGTAACTTTGAACGGTCGCTAAATGAATGGTTGTAAGGCAAGGACTATTTGTAGTTGAATGGCAAGAATTAGGAATTCCTGATTCCTAGGCAAAATTTTGAGAACTGAGGTAGGCCCGCCTCCAGTTCTCTTTAATTAGGGGATTCGTTAAATCGTCAAGATCTTTTTAAAGTTTTTAAATCTGGAACATTTGCAAGGTGGGCTATTTTGTTACGGCCTCTAACAATCTTTCTCATCTGCGGAAGTTTTTTTTCCAGTCCAAGAGAGTATTTGTAGTTCAGGGTTGAATTGTTGAGATGATCAGAGCGACCGTAGTGTAGAGTTTGTGGTAGCCTTGCCCTGCCGGTAGGGCAAAGGTTTTTCTCCTTGATCAGGAGATTTGTTTTCTGCCCGATGGTTTGTCGGGTGCCAATCCCTGCTTATCTAGAGAGGACGTGTTCCTTTTGGTTTCCTTCTTTGCTTTTTTTTTTTTAAATTGTCTATTTTTGAACAGAAGCAATAGAAGTAAGCCACCTTTACACTCAACAAGTCCTTCTGGCAGCTCAAGGGCCTCCGAAGTCTTCCTCCCCAGCCTCAGCAGAGTTCCCTCCCACCGAGGGTCACGGTCCAAGGCTCCCAGTCACCCACCTTCTCACTCCACAGGACCTGGTTGTTGTGACCTTCTGAGAACAGGAAATCCTGGAGGAGATGGAGCAGTTTCAAGGCATTCTGAGTGAGGCTCGGCAGCAGAGCTGGGGTCGCCTCCTTCAGGTCCGTCAAGGCCGATTCCATCATCATCTCCAGGAGGCTGTGGGGCAGAAATGAGAGGTGGGAGAGGGACCAGGATGCTTTAGTTGATGTTGAGAGAAGGCAAAGGCTGAAAATGGACGGTGGGAAGAGATCGGAAGGCAACTTCCCGTTCCATTAACGTTCCTGTGGCTATGTCTCAAAAAATACAGCCAACTTCACGCATGAACATCTCGTGTGTGAAAATGAAGCCATGAAACACACACACACACACACACACACACACACACACACACACACACACACAAAATCAGTCACACATACAAGAAGTGAGTTCTTGGCTATCTCCATCATTTTCTTGGTCTTCTAAGATCACTGATCCCTTTCTCTCCACCCTTGCCTCTGATCCAAAGTCCTCTCCTTCTTCAAAACCCATCTCTTCAGCAGAGGGATGGGCAAATGTTTTGGAAGGGGGCGGGCTGAGCTCCTTTTAAATATATAGTTTGGTTTCTAAGACCCCCGGGGATGGGGCCAAGGCTTTTGGTGGGGAGGGCAGACAGGTGGGCCTTAAAAGATCAAAAGGGGATTTGGGGTCCTTCAAGAGTAAGCTCTTTGCCCCCATCTGTGGATCTGCTTGAACAGGTCTGCCAAAGGGCCACGGGAGGAAGCTAAGGGACCTAGCCTTGCTTTGGTACCATATTATTTACTACAATGTCTCTGGAAGGTCCAACCTTCTGAAGCCCTCTGTCAATGCCTTATAGAGAAAGCCCACTGAACTCTAGTCTGCTGAAGATCTGAACAGAAGATGGATATCCTGACACAAGAGAATATTTGTAGCTCAGGACTGAACTGGGAAGACTTTGGTGCTCTCTGAGGTTGGTGGTTTTCTTGCAAATGTTTTACGACCCAACTAGGTAACGTCATCAACGCCAGAAGGCAGGGAGAATTTGCTGCCTGTTTATACACAGTTTCTTCTAGCCCTGATGATGTTACCTATTTAGGTCATGAAACATCTTAAATAAAACAGCCAAGCTCAGAGAGCACTAAGGACCCCACGTTCCTTTTCCCCCTCCTCCTCCTCCTCCTCCTCCTCCTCCTCCTCCTCCTCCTCCTCCTCCTCCTCCTCCTCCTCCTCCTCCTCCTCTTTGTAAACCCCCCTCCCTTCTAGCACTGATTATGTTCCCCAGTTGGGTCATGAAATGTCTGCAAGCAAACTACCAAGCTCAGAGATCACCAAGGATCCCATAGTTGTCCTCCTCTTCCTCTCTACAAACACCACTTCCTTTAGCACTGATGATGTTACTTAGTTGGGTCACGAGACGTCTGCAAGGAAACCACCCAGCTCAGAGAGCACCAGGGACCCCACAGTCCTCCTCCTCCTCCTCCTCCTTTTCCTCTTCCCCAAGCCCCCCTCCCTTCTAGCCCTGATGACGTTCCCTAGTTGGGTCATGAAATGTCTGCAAGGAAACCACCCAGCTCAGAGAGCACCAGGGACCCCACAGTCCTCCTCCTCCTCCTCCTCCTTTTCCTCTTCCCCAAGCCCCCCTCCCTTCTAGCCCTGATGACGTTCCCTAGTTGGGTCATGAGACGTCTGCAAGGGAACCACCCAGCTCAGAGAGCACCAGGGACCCCACAGCCCTTCCTTTCCTCCTCCTCCTCCTCTTGCTCCTCCCTGCAAACCCCACTCCCAACATGAAGGACAGTGGATCCAACCAGGGTTTATCTGAAGAGGACCTGAAGTGGCCTCCCTCCCCTTACCTGCGCTTGATCTCATCCGGAGGGCGGACCAGCTCACAGGCTGAGCCCAGTTTGGTGAGGACCGAGAAGACCTGTCCACGCTCTTTCCACGCCACGTCGTCCCAGCCCTCCACGCCCCGCCAGGTGACCGAGAAGATGATGTTGGTCAACAAGTTGCAGAGTTCTTCCTCTGGAGTTTGCTGGGGGTGGGAAGGCAATGAGATGACAGTGACGCAGGGTTTGGGGGTCCCCAAAACTGCTCCAGGACAGATGGAGACATAAAGGTTGCACCTGCCTCCACCTGCCTCATCCTGAACAAGTCGTCCTTTGTAACACAACTATGATAGATACCACAACCCTAACTTGCCTGCATTTTCTCTCTTCCACAATGGCTTGCTTCTCTCTCTCTTTCTCTCCCCCCTATCCGTCTGTCCATCCATCATCTGTCCATCCATCCATCCATCCATCCATCCATCCATCCATTCATTGATCTATTACCTATGTCTATCACCTACCTACCTACTCACCCATCCATCCATCCATCCATCTCTCTCTCTGATTTATTGGTTACCCATCTTACCACAGTATACGCATAATCCTCGACTTACAACAGTTCATTTAGTGACCATTCAAAGTTACAACGGCACTGGAAAAAGTGTCATTTTTTTCACACTTACGACTGTTGCAGCACCCCATGGCCATGTGACCACAATTGAGCCCAAAATGTCGGTCGCTAAGTGAGACATTTGTTAAGTGAGTTTTGTCCCATTTTGCGACCTTCCTCGCCACAGCTCTTATGTGGTTCGCTGCAATTGTTAAGCTAGTCACACCATTGTTAAGGAAATCCGACTTCCCCGTTGACTTTGCTTGTCCGAAGGCCACAAAAGGGGATCACGTGACACCCCCAGCAGACACTGCGACTGTCATAAATACGAGTCGGTTGCCAAGCGTGTGGATTTTGATCATGTGACCAAGGGGGGAATGCTGCAACAGTCATAAGTGTGGAAAACCGGTCATAAAGTGTGAAAAACGATCGTATGTCACTTTTTCCGGTGCCGTTGTAACTGTGAACGGTCACTCAGTGAACTGCTGTAAGTCGAGAACTCCCTGTTCAAAAATAACGACCGCGCATTGGCAAAACGGGAGTCGCTTGCGAGGAGAACCCTGGACCAGAACCGAGATCTCCGCTGAGGCGAAGACTTCCAAGGAAGATCTCCTCCAAGCCCACCTGAGGGTTGCTTGTGTTGGAGATGCTGTCGCTCGGCAAGGTCTCTTGGTAGCTTGTCTCGTCCAGCACGTTGGACAAACTGGAACTCTTCCGCGCCCTGGAGCCCGGGAAGGGCTTGAAGTTCTCCAGAGGAGAAGGAGTCCCGGGAAGGCTGAGGGGGGTCTGGTTTCCACTTTCCAAGGTGGCCGCTGAGCTACTGCTGCCCAAATCCAAGCCCAGGTCAAAGGGGGAATTGGAGAACGGCGAGAGCGGGTGGTAGACCCGGTCAGCTGGGCCTGCTGGGTGGACCTCTCCCTGCCCAGGAAGGTCCATGATGTTGGAGGAAGAGGAATGGCTGGCGAGCTCTAAGGAGTCGAAGGATTTGAAGGCGTAAGACTGGAAAACCTTGTTCTTCTGGTTGGTGGGAGACGTGGACAGCTCCAGGAAACCTTCTGAAAGCTCGTGGTCAGAAGCTTCATAGCCCAGGGGGAGAAACACATCCAAATCTGGCAGCTCAGAGGTCAAAGGACTAGTGGAGCCCACCAGCTCTTTCCCTTTCTCCATGCTGGACTGCTCTGAGTTGGCCGAGTTCGACAGGCTGTGTTGGCGAGACTCGTAGGACTCCTTGACGTAGAGCTTGGTCAGAGTGTCCTGCCAGCCCGCCAGCTTGGCCAGTTGCTTCACCATGTCGTGCTGTGAGTAAATTAGGTGGAAGAGCTGGAGAGGGAGAGAAACGGGAAGGCAATGGGAGGCACATACAACCAGATCCCCATGCCTAGAAGTTCAACTCTCTACTTTATTGTTTTCTGCTTATAATACAGGAATTTGCCTGGAAACGAACAGATTAGGCTTAAAGGCATTCAGGGGATATTGGAACTCAACTCTTGTGTTTATGCAATGAGTCTAAGCTAATTCATCACGAGGAGGAGGAGGAGGAGGAGGACTGTGGGGTCCTTAGTGCTCTCTGAGTCTTCCACCTCGCTCTTCCTCTTCTTCTTCCTCCTCCTCCTCTCTGCAAATAACCAAGCTCAGAGAGCACCAAAGACCCCACAGTCCTCCTCCTCCTCCTCTCCACAACCCCACTCCCTTCTAGAACTGATGATGTTTCCTAGTTGGGTAAAGAAATGTCTGCAAAGAAACAGCCAAGCTGAGCGAGCACCAGGGACCCTTCAAAACCACTTCCTGTTTCACTCTCGTTGTACAAAGGTGTTCCAAGTCCGACATACCTTCCTGCAGATGTCCAGTCTGACCGTCAGATCTGCCCGGTGAGAGAGGTAAACAACAGCCATCAAATCCTTGTAGTTTGGGGAATCTGAGAATAAGAAAGCAAAAATCAAAATGGCTTTATGCTTATGTCCAAACCAATGACGGCTTCATGCTTGAGCTCTTACCAAAGCCAACTTGCCATGGCCAACTCACTGTGGGCCATCTCATTGAGGAACAAAAATGACACTAATATCAAAGAAATGATAGGAAAAAAAACCATTAAAGAAAGGATGCAAAACAAAGCACAGAATGAAATGTGAATGGCAAAAATTAAAATAATTTTTAATTTATTTTAAATAATTAAACAGAATTGTTAAATTGTCCCTCAGTGAGTTTTCCCACGGTGAGTTGGCTGTGATGAGTTGTCCCATTCCCATTTCTTGCAAACTCACCAATCCACAGTGGCAGATGTGAAGCAGCTGGTTCATACAATATGCTAAGCTCCAGTTAACCAGACACAAACTTGCTGGTGTATAGTCTTTGATAAATATAATATATCAGTGTTTTCAACCTTGACCACTTGAAGATGGGTGGACTTCAACTCCCAGAATCTCCCAGACTGCCTGGCTGCCTGGGGAAGTCTGGGAGTTGAAGTCCACCCATCTTCAAGTGGTCAAGGTTGAAAACACTGATATATTATATTCATCAAAGACTATACACCAGCAAGTTTGTGTCTGGTTAACTGGAGCTTAGCATATTGTATGAACCAGCTGCTTCACATCTGCCACTGTGGATTGGTGAGTTTGCAAGAAGTGGTCAAGGTTGCAAATACTGACTTAGAAATCCTCTACAAAACTAAGCAAAAAATAAGCATTGTCCCTTTTGGTAGTCAAACCTCACTGTCTAGAAGATCTCAAATGCTGAATTGTTTGTAAAAGACCTTGTCCCTTCATTCTAAACCTTGTTAAAACTCTTGGAAGGGCTACCTTATCTTGGATTTGACTTGTCAGCTAGAATTTTTTGTCAGACTCAAATCACACGGCTGGCTAGGGGATTCTGGGAAATGAAGTCCATCCGTCTTCAAGTTGCCAAGTTGAGAAGCATTGCAAGATGCAGAAAAGCCAACGGCTCAGCTCCCAACCCTCGCTTGAACCAGAAAGAAGCAGTTTGGTGCACTCCAGCATAAGGTGGGAACCTAGACTCAAATTGGGCTTGGTGGTCTCTACATATCTGAGAACATTGCCAACTGTGGGCTTCAGCTGTTTTTCCTTCTGGCTCACTCTTCTCCAGAGAAGCAAAGGGTCACACGTTCTGACAACCTCTGTCTCTCAAACCAAGCTACTCAAGGAGACAACATCCTCTTTAGGAAAGTACAAAGAATGTGCAAGCTTTCAGCTACTTTGAGTTAGCTACTACAAAACAGGTCTAGAACTCAATCAAGACCATGCCCAGTTTCTTTCTAGATCCATCCTCCAAAATCCAGAAACTGAACCAGCACGTTGTGTATATGGAGATTCTTAGTCATCCAAGTCCTGGTTGTCCCAAAGATGCTTTATTCAGGAGGCAACTGGACTTTGTTTTTCTCTGAAGACATTTTGCTTCTCATCCAAGAAGCTTCTTCAGCTCTGACTAGATGGTGGGGGAATCGAAGGATTTATACTCCTTTCAGACAGCTGGTCATTTGGTTTGAAAGAGGGGTCAAAGAGGCCCTCTATGTCAAAATTTAACAGCCCTCACTCAACAGAGGGGGAGGGATCTGACACCATCTATCTCTAGTCTACCACACGGTCCTTCCAGCAGTTCCAAGAAGTCTCCACACCCATTTGCACTACTCAGGTAACCTTGAGGAGACAGATAAACCTCCAAGTGGCCTCAACGATTCTCTAAAGGAATGCAAATGACCAGCTGTCTGCAAGGAGTATAAATCCTTCCATTCCCCACCATCCAGTCAGAGCTGAAGAAGCTTCTTGGAGGAGAAGCGAACCGTCTTCAAAGGAAAAACAAGGAAGTCCAGTTGCCTCCTGGAAAAGCACCGTTGACCAGCAGATCAGGAGAAAGCTACTTAGCTCCAAGATTAGGGCCAAGAATGATCCACGATGTTCATAATTAAGTGGGCAGGATGTGTAGTAGGACAACCGTGAAGAGTGGCGTTTTGGTGGGTTTGGGTCTTCTTACGATGGTCCTCCTGAAGCCCTACTGAACTTTGAGCTCAGTTTTCAGACACAGAAGCCAGCAGAGGAACAATGAAACGCCCTGTGCAGCTACCTGCTCCAAGGACCTGTTCTAGAAGGCACCGGAAAAACAGTATGGAAACCGGGATGTCGTTCAGGTACGAGATAAAGCCATGATAGCCGATGTCCTTCAACTTCAAGCGGTGCTTATACCGTTCGTGGACCTTCTCGTACTTCAGCAACTTGTACAAAATCTGTGCAAAAACAAACAAAAAGACACCAAGCGGTTTTCACTGAAGAGATATTTGGGATATCGGCTGCAATGCTCTGGACGGGCTGAACCACAACACCCATCGCACCCATCTGGCTGTGCATGATGAGAGTTGTACACCAAGGTCACTGGAGGTGACTAGGCTGGGAAAGATGTCTTCAATACAGGTGGCCCTGGACACAACCACAATTGAGCCCCAAATTTCCATCGCTATGCGAGACAGCTGTGAGGGGAGTTTTGCCGCATTTTGTGACATTTCTTGCCACAGTTGTTAAGTGAATCACTACCGTTGTTAGGTTAATCACATAGTTGTTAAGTGAATCTGGCTGGTGCTTGTCAGAAGTCTCAAAGAATGATCACGTGACCCGAGGACACTGCGACCGTCATAAGTATAAGTCAGCTGCCAAGCGTCTGAATTGTGATAAAACATGACCATGGGGATGTTGCAATGGTCATAAGTGTGAAAAATGGTCATAAGTCCCTTTTTTTCAGTGCCATTGTAACTTCAAACGGCCACTAAATGAACGGTTGTTAATTAAGGACTACCTGTATTAGGAAGGAACTCCACTGGGGCTGTTTTTAGGGGTGTTAAACTGCCGGCCCACGGGGCAGATGCGTCCCCAGGAAACCGCGCCCAGCCCATTGCCAGCAATGGAGAAAAAGCCCGGATACATCACGCGACGTCACGTGACGTCGTGAGTTTTGAGATGTCTGATCTAGGGCAATTCAGTGGATTTGGGGGATATTCCTGTCCAGAGATAAAGATCAAGAACCTTCACAATACTGGTAGGATTGTGGTTGTTTTCTCAGCCCTGTGCCAACACAGGAGCTTCACACACTGTTCTGTCCCACCCTACGTGAGTCCTGGTTCTGCTCGCAAGGAGAAAGCCTTCTTCCAAGAAACAGGCAGGAACCGCAAGGAAAAAACCAACCCATTTTATTCTCACTGACCTGAGTCAATGTCCAAGGCAAACAAACACGGTTCACAGAAACTCGATCCGCAACATGAGCGGTTGCCTTCGGCAACCAGCACCTCCCACACCTCCCCTTTTATTATTCAGCCAAGGCATGGCTTCCTAATGTCTTCTCCTTTGCCTTTGGAGCCGCCCCATTGCATTCCTCTGTCCTGGTCGCTTCTCTTGCCCGCACCTCCGTGCATCCTGGATTTGTCCCAGCTGTGTTTCATCCCTGTCCAACTCAGACTTCCAGCACAGCTGTGTCTCAGCCTGAGCGCGAGTAGAGGGGCCCAGGTCCTCGTCCGACTGTAAGTCTTGGAGCTCCTCAAGAGCCTTCCTCTGAGGCTCTAATGTCACTCCAGGCCCCTCCTCCAGGCCCCTCCTCCTCCTCTGATTCCTCAGACTCAGCTGCCGGATCCACTGGCTGGCAAGGAATCACAACACACACAACCACAGCCTGGAAGCCTATAAGAGGGTTCTATGGCCTTCAGCTGAGAAGATTGGACCCAACCTTGTTTCCATCACTGGTAGAAGAACCCAGGGAGATACGCTTGAGCAGGGGGTTGGACTAGAAGACCTCCAAGGTCCCTTCCAACTCTGTTATTCTAGTTCAGATCAGAAAATTAGATCCTTCTGCACAATGCTGCTGGTTTTGTGTTTATTTCACACCGCTGTACCTAAACAGGAGCTCCACACACAACCACAACCTTGAAGTACATGAGAAGCTTCAAGTCTCCATGGCCATCAACTGGGAAGATCCAGTTGGACCCAACCTGTCTCCATCACTAGTAGCAGAACCCCAGGGAGATACCCAAACCTCACGGAGATTCTATGGAGGTTCTCCATCCTCCAGATCAGGGTTGTCCCACAGGTGCTTTTCCAGGAGGCAACTGGACGTTCTTGTTTTTCCTTTGAAGACATTTCCCTTCTCACCCAAGAAGCTTCTTCAGCTCTGACTGGGTGGTGGAAAATGGAAGGATGTATACTCCTTGCAGACAAGCTGGTCATTTGCATCTGGAGGATGGAGTCGTTGAGGCCACTTGTGGGTTTATCTGTGTCCTCAGGGTCACCTGAGTAGGGACATCATCTATCTCCAGTCTACAACACAGCCCTTTCAGCAGTTCCAAGAAGGCTCCACACCCATTTGCACTGCTCAGGTGACCTTGAGGACGCAGGTAAACCCACAAGTGGCCTCAACGACTCTCAGAGAGAGTACCAACGACCAGATGACTGCAAGGAATATAAATCCTTCCACTCTCCACCATTCTGCCATAACTGAAGAAGCTTCTTGGATGAGAAGCGAAACATCTTTAAAGGAAAAACAAGAACATCCAGTTGCCTCCTGAAAAAGGCACCTATGGGACTCATGGAGATGAGTTCCTACCTTGAAGATTCTCTCCCGGACTTCATCCGAGAACTTCCGTTGAATGAGTAGCGAGAAGAAGACCTCCACGTTGCCTGGCTCAAACAGGAAAGCAAAGAGCTGGTCCTGGCATGGAGAATTCTTCTGCAGACTCTGGATCACCTCCAGGATCCCACACACCTGTGAGACACGTCAGAAAACGGAAACTGCTGTTACGCCGAATCCAGGCAGAACTTCCTTCCAAAGCTTCTAAACTCAAGAATTGCAATGCAACAGTGTCCAGGTGTGTTCTGGGAACACATCTTGGAAAGGGCATGTTAAAGCTTGCTGAATGTTGCCTACAGTTAATCAGCTGATCTTGGTTCGTGATCCAGGTCTTCCTATGATAGATCTGAAATCTGAGATTAGAGCTCTCCTTATAGTAAGCCTGGAAAACCAGCAGCCCAACGCAAGAATCCTTACTTCAAAACATCTCTCTTCGAGAGGGAACTTTCTAAGGTATGGTTGACCTCAGCTCCCAACATTCCTACAGCCTTTGGCTCTGCAGGAGGGGAATTCTGGGAGATGAGGTCTGATGTATCTGGAAGATGCCAGGCTGAATATGCAGGCTTACTTGTCTGGGAATGAGACATCCATCCATCTATTTATCCATCCATTTATCTACCCATCCATCTATGCATCCATCCATCTGCCCACTCCTGTCCGTCCGTCCGTCCATCCATCCATTCCTCCCTCCCTCCCTCCCTCCCCATCCATCCCTCTGTCCATCCACCTATCTGTTGTCCACCCATTTCTGTGCTTCCATCTCTCCCTTTCTATGTGCATCTATCCCTCCCTCCCTCCATCTGTCCCTTCCTCCCTCCCTCCACCCACCCACCCGTCTACCCACCCACGTGTCTGTGTGTCCATCTCCCTCTTTATCCATCCATCCATCCATCCATCCATCCATCCATCCATCCATCCATCCATCCATCCATGCATGCAAGTTCTTGGTCTCCAATCTACCTGGTGCTCATCATTTACGGCTGCCAGATAGTTCATGGTACTTTGCATCTCATCGCTGGAGATGTTCCTGCAAAAGAAGTCCTTGATCAGGCTGAAGAGGGACGTTTGCACTGTCCGGAGGTCGTCGGTGGCAATGGGCTTCTCCTTGTAGGTTCTGAAGAGAAGAAACAGGAAAAGGGTCATAACGGAGAAAGTAGGAAAGGAACAAGGGCAGTTGGTTGTCTGTTAGAGGAGAGGACACCTTGACCAGGAACTAAGCAAGGAGGATTCTGCAATGTTCTCTTAACTCACCCGTAATAGGTCCGGATGGAATCTAGGATGTACTGCACCCCGTATTTCTTCCTTATCCTTTGTTTGTGGTCCTTAATTATATTGGATAGGTACTGGATGTGACCTATCAAAGAGAGAGACAAGTTGAGGAAGAAGGTGGGCCATACCTGCTAATCTCGCCCATCCTATTCTCAAGGCAGGGGTCCTCCTTAGATGGTCATGGAGTCCCACCTACATCTTTCTTGAGTTATCATGGAAATGGAGCAACCTGACCCAAGAAAGGACATTCACAGGAAGTAGCCAAGTTATGGCTCAGGAAATGAAAGGAAGTCATTGACCTTTCAGAAGAATTTCAACCCACGGAAAGACTCTGTGATGCTCCAAAGGTGGAGAAAGGAACTTCTCTCTCTCTAAAAGGACCAATTTTCTCGGGGCCGATGGGGTCTTTCAATATTCTAGACCAGGGGGTCTTCAAACTTGGCCCTTTTATGACTCGTGGACATCATGCCAGCATGCCTGGCTGAGGGATTCTGGGAGTTGAAGTCCACAAGTCACAAAAGGGCCACGTTGGAAGACCCCTGATCTAGACCCTCCTGAACTTACCCAGCCGGACGGCGAAGTCACTGTTGGTCCAGATGCGGAAGTCAAAGAGGAGGGCTTGGTAGAGGAGATGAAGCAAGAGGTTGTGTCCTTCTGAGGACACCTGTTCCATCAGAATCTGGGAGGCCATGAGGACATTCATGTCCAACGCCTGGCTGGAGACCTGCAGAACGTGGAAAGATCTACGTGAAGACTTTATCCTCCACGTAAGGTCAAGAAGACTGTCTATGGGCAGAATCCCTGTGGCTTCTTCTCATCATTCCCCCTTCTGCTCTTCCAGATCCAACCTTGTGGGATTTAATGCCAAGGAACCGATGCTCAGGACTACAACACCCATTATTCCCACTGAAGTTGAAGAGGAATTGAGGCCTCGCACATGGTTATGGGATGGGATCAGGTGTTCTGTTGGAGCAGGGATTGAGAGACAACCCCGCCCTCGACTTTTATAAAGGGTTGGTTGGTAGATCTTTAATCCTGAGCATCAGAAAAGGAGAATGGCTGTCAAAGAATGAAGAAAGACTGGAAGATGGCACAAAAAACCGTTATGGAAATACATGAGCCAGCTGTGTGCGGCAGCAGCCAAAAAAAGTTAACACAATCCTGGGTTGTATAAACAGAGGCACAGAATCAAGATCACGTGAGGTATTATTAGTACTGCCTCCTGAAAAAGCATCTTTGAAAGAGCGGTCAAAATGTTGGAAACCTAGATGAGATCACCCCTCTACGGAAGTGTGCATGGATGCTCACCTTCTGGAGCAAAGCTCCAATGATGGCTGGACCGTGACACTGGACCAAACTCTCTTGATTGACTTGATGGCCACACAGGAAGTTCTTCATCAGTAGTAAAAATGCAGCCACTCCATTCTTCTCCAGCCTGCCCTCTAAAGATGGGAAAACCGACATGGAAACCATAATCTCGTGCACCATCTAAAACAGTGTTGCTCGAACTTGGTGACTTTAAGGTGGGTGGACTTCAACTCCCAGAATCCCCCAGCCAGCTGTGCTATCTCTATCTCTCCCAAACTGCAGATTTTTTCTCACCTGAAGATTTTCCCAGGGGAATGTGCAGGCCTTGAGCACTCCGTGAAGAGGTCAACTCTGGGCCCACCAAGTCATGAATCTCCTGGACATCCTTGCTTTCTTCCTTCTGAGATGCCACCTGATCCAGGAGAGGGAGGAGCGCTCCCATTCCACCAACACAGTTGATGACATCCTATGCAGAACCCAAAAGAAAGCTTTATGAGTTGAGAACCATCACACCGTAGACCTCAGAAGACCCCCAAAGGAGTGATCTAAAGGTGGCGGTGGCAGAACTTCCATGGTGATCTAGCTTGGTCCTACAGAGAAGCTAACAGGTCAGAGTGAGAAGCTGGGACAATTTCCTCCCAACAGCCAAGATGGTTCCTCAAAGACGTGAGTATGGGTTCCCACCTACCTTAACGTCCCAGTTCACCACCTGATGCCCTGTCAGCCTCCCATCCAGGTTATGGTTTGGAGAAAGGTCCAGACAGATGTTGCTTTTACAGGCCTAGAGAACCATCGAAGGAGAAAAAGGCAAAGACCAGCTCTGAGGATCTCAAACACGGTCCTGTCATCAGGCTAGGTCCTCTTTGTGGAGGAGGCTGACCACAGATGTGCAGAAAGTCAGACTTGGCCTTACCTGGGGTGTGTAGTACAAAAGTAGTTTGCTACTCAGTTCCCCAAAATCTCCCTCGGGCTTAAATGGTGATGCAATATTTGGTCCTGCGGAAGGAAACAGAACTGTGGTCAAAGAAGGAAGACTTGGTGTCCTCAAGCTCAGCGTGCAATAGGAACAGGTCCTCCTCAAAAGGACCATCCCTTGAAATTCTGGATGAGGTCCTCCACCAAGAGGTGTCCCATCCTTACCTCCTGCTTTCCTCCTTGCTCTTGTCCTGCTCTGTTTGGACCATCAGTGTCCCCATCCCAAACATCCAGTCCAATTTGCCTATTCTTCAAGTGTCCTTGGGTGAGATGGACAACACACATGGTTTCTCCAGAGCCCTACCTGCCAAGAAGAGGGCCTTCACCTGAGCAGACTGGAGTGCCTCGTAGAAGATGGCGACTGACCCCAAGTGGCCCTCCAAAGAGGTGGGCATCCCCCACTCGGTGTCCTGGCTCCCCGCAATCATGGTAGAGACCATGCTTTCCCGGGGCGGGATGGGGGTCCAGGTATGAGAAGCCAAAGATGCTGGGAAGGACTGTGAGCGGTTCAGAAAAGGGTGCGCTGGGAACTCCAGATCTGGCGAGTGAGACGGGGGTGAGTAGATCGTGGATGTGGTGGTGGTGCGGTGGCCAGCAGAACCAATGCAGCAAGATGTGAAGGCCTGGTCAGGAAGAGGACAAACGTTGGACATTTAGAAGGTATAAATATTTCTGTTCTTGTCCTAGACCTTCTTTTTTCCATGTTGTGGTCCTTCAAAACCACCAGAACCTCAACACCCTTCAGCCCTCTGAAACGATCATGCAAAATTGTGGCTGCTGAAGTCCAAACTACCTGGAGAACATCTGAAGATGATGTCTTTAAATGGTAGCCATCAACATCCCTCCCTGGATTTTACAACTGGACGTAGAATCATAGGGTTAGAAAGGAACCTTGGAGGTCTCCTAGTCCAGGAGTAGGCAACCTCTTTTATGACTCGTGGACTTCAACTCCCAGAATTCCCAAGTCAGCCATGCTGAGGGGAAAGGGAGAGGTTTCTAAGCTGAGCGACGCTGGTTCAGGAATTCTGGGAGTTGAAGTCCACCAGTCATAAAACAGCCAAGGTTGGCCACCCCTGGCTTAGGCCTAGGCCGCTTTATGACATGGACTTCAACTCCCAGAATTCCTGAGTCAGCCATACTGAGGGGAAAGGGAGAGGTTTCTAAGCTGAGCCACGCTGATTCAGGAATTCTGGGAGTTGAAGTCCACCAGTCATAAAAGAGCCAAGGTTGGCCACCCCTGGCTTAGGCCTAGGCCGCTTTATGACATGGACTTCAACTCCCAGAATTCCCGAGTCAGCCATGCTGAGGGGAAAGGGAGAGGTTTCTAAGCTGAGTCACGCTGGTTCAAAAATTCTGGGAGTTGGAAGACCACGAGTCATAAAAGAGCCCAGGTTGCCCACCCCTCTTCTAGTCCAATCCCTTGTCCAAGGCAGGAGACTTTGTATTTTGAGCAGAACTGGCCCACTGGGAAGCTCCAGGTTCATGATGGTATCTCAAACAGTCCACCAAGTTTCAAAAAAGGCCAAGGAACCCACGAAGGAGTTCCTACAAGGAATCCATGATTTTACACACTTCCCTCCATGGAGAAGAAGAAAGATGGAGAAGGTGGTAGAATTAACCTTCTGGATTTCGGATTGAGGAGATACAGTCAGGACAATGACAAACAAATGGAGAAGAAGGATATGAACAATCTCCGCTCCAAACCGGAAATTGGATTAGGGAAGTGTTTTTTTTTAAAATCCCATTTATATCCCGCCCTTCTCCGAAGACTCAGGGTGGCTTACAATCTATGAAGCACAAACCAATGTGCTTAGCAATAGCCTTCATTCTGTGTATATGCCTGCTTATTAGGGCTTTCGCCCCCCCCCCAGTGGCATTATTACAAAGTCAGCTTAATTGCCCCCAACAATCTGGGTCCTCATTTTACCTACCTCGGAAGGATGGAAGGCTGAGTCAACCTTTGGTTCAACAGCAAACCAAACTATCCATCTCTTCACTTGAGTGATGGACAATCAACCCAAAATGTGGACTTTTCCTTTTTCCCCAAGCTCAAGAGCCCCAAAGATCAGGAAGGTCATGGCTGATCTTCTCTGCTCATCATCTGAAGGCTATTCAGAATAATAACTCTACAGCAGGGGTCTTCAAACATGGCCCTTTTATGACTGGTGGACTTCATCTCCCAGAATTCCTCAGTCGGCCATTTTGATGAAACTGCGGGCTTGGATCCAAACTCTCAGGAGTCTTCAAACTTGGCCCTTTTTTGACTTGTGGACTTCAACTCCCAGAATTCCTCAGCCAGGAATTCCTCAGCCAGCCAGGGGTTTGAAGACCCCTGCTCCACAGCAAGTCCTTGATTTACAATCATAAAGGAGTCAGCCCATTATGATCATAAGTTGGAATGGGGATCAGTCATGTGACCAGCTTGATTTTTACAACTTTTCTTGTTGGTCGTTAAGTGAACCACTGCAGTCATTCAGCGAATGCTACAGTCACTAAGTGAACTAGAAAGCATTAAGTCGTTAATGCTTTGCCATGGCAAGTTTTGCCGAACACTGGAAATAACTGCTGGTTTTCATCGTCATAAAATGAGATCAAGTGATAGTAGGACGCTGCAAATAGTTGTAAATATGGCTGTACTGACCGGGGCCCAAAGGCTGAGTATGTGACTACAGGGTGGGAGTGACTCTTAGAACATTGGATCTGCGTCGTAAATCCCATTTTTGAGGTCTGCTGTAAATTCTGACGGGTTGTTCAGCAACCGATCAGATGTTGAGGATCACCTGTAGGGGCCATCTCCGCCAATTTTGCTGCTGAAGATGTTTTTTGTAGGATCTTTGAAGGTGGAATAGGACAACTCACCACAACCAACTTTTCTGGGACAACTTGCTACAGCTAACTCACCCCAGGACAACAAGCCACAGGATAATTCAACAAACACAAAATTTAAATATAATTTCGACGGGCCAATAATAGTAAAATAAAGTCAATCCAGAAATACAAGAGTTACAATAATTTTGATGAAAACGTGATCACCCATAATAAAAATAAGTGAAATAAATTATTAATATAGCATTGAACTGTCCTGCGATAAGTTGTCCCGGGGTGAGTTTTACTGCCACGAGTTGGTCATGGAGAGTTGTCCTAGATCCCTTTGAAGGAACGAATCCAATCTACCCGCCGTAGGCTGGGGCATGTTCTGTCCCAGCCTACGTACGTCTTTGTTACTTCACAAAGGCAAACCCCTCTTTTAACAAGTAGGCTGGAAAACCAACCCCTTTTATCTGTTACAGACCTGCCAATTGTCCCAAGAGTAAAAGCAACAGAACACGTTTTCCAACGGAGAATTGTTCAAAAGCAAAATGGAGCACGAGTCAAACAGGAAATAGTTCATAGGCAAAGCAAACAAAACTGGAGTCGTTTGCAAACGGTTGCCTTCAACAACCAGCCCTGCTCACACATTCCCTTTTTGTTATGCAGCCCCAAGGCGTGGCTTCTCAATGCCTTCTCCTCCTTCCCTGGAGTCGCCCCATTGCCTCCCTCTGTCCTACTCCTGTGGCGTGTCTGCGTTTACAAGCCTCTATAATGTCCTCCAGCAGTGCGTCCTCAGAGTCTGACTCAGCTTCCCAGCACAGCTGGGTCTCATCCTGAGCACGAGTGGAGGGGCCAGGTTCTTCATCAGATGGTAAGTCCTGTAGCTCATCAGAGCCTTCCTCCGACTCTGATGGCTCCCCAGGCCCCTTCTCTTCCTCTTCCTCTGATTCCCCAGATTCAGCTACCGGGATCAAAGGCTGGCACAGAATGACAACAGGACACCACTGGCTTTCCTAGAGCTGTCACCAGTACTACTGATTTTAACAATCCTCCAATTGTCCATGTCTGTAATTTTTACAGACCCGTCAAGATATACGCCGTGATCCGAGGACATCTTACCTCGCTGACGGATGGGAAACGCAGCTGAGCGACTTTCTGGAGCTGACCATCCACAAAAATGTTCACCTGGTTCTGACTGAAGAGCCGGCGGCCCACAATGTGGACGACGTCAACGCAATGCTAGCAAATGAGCAGAAGCAGAGATTACTGGGTTTCACCCCAACGGGACGGCAACATTTGTCAAGTTGTGGATACAGAATGGAAAGACAATGAATAGCATTGCGAACAAAACAGGGGTCGATTTGGAAAACTATCAGCCAAGCAGATACTTTGCAAGAGATACATTCTCCAAGTGGCATCTTACTACAGGTAGGCCTTGGCTTACGACCACAATTGGGACCTGAATGTCAACGCTCCTAACATTGGATGTTTTTGCATTGACAACAGATGGAAATGTAGCCATCTTTTCCCTTTCGCTTTTAGAGTTAGACGATGCTGGAGGGGAGGATGCGAACGAGAGTTCAGCTAGACATAACAACACTAAACGTAGCATGAGAATCAAGGTTACTGAACTTAGAGCTGATAAAGAATTGGCGGGCAGGAGAGCTGGAGAGGAAGCCTGCGCTTTGAGATAATTGGAGAACGTGATTTAGGACGGTTAATTGGAAGAGGGAATTGTGCTTTGATACTATGTGCTCAGGGGAGAGGAATTCAATTTTTGGCTTCGATTATGTAAGTGCCGATATTCTGCTACTCGAATAAAAGATCCTTTAAGGTAAACAACGCCTCAAAGTTCTTTTGAAGAGTTTCATCTGTTGGAACCATGACGCTCAATTTGTATTGCTAAACAATGTGGTCATTAAGTGAGCCATGCCCAATGTTAGGACTTTTTGCTGTTAAGGGAAAAAAGCTGCCGAGGGTTGTTGAGAGTGAGTGGGCGGCCATATAAATTTTCTAAACAAATAAATAAATTGCAGTTGTTCAATGAATCACACGGTCGTTAAGTGAATCCAGCTTCCCTATTTACTTTGCTCGTCACCAGCTATCGATTGGGAAGGTCACAAACAGTGACCACAGGATCGGGGGACACGGCAATCGTGGTAAATACATACCGATGCCAAGTATTTGAATTTCGATCATGGGATTGTGGGGATGCTGCGACAGTCGTAAATGCAAGGATTAGTCATTAAGTCAGCTTTTACAGTGCCTTTGCAATTTCAGTCTCTAAATGAGGACCACCTGTAGCCGCTTCCCTGTTTAATCTGACGCTTTTCTTGACTCCACTAAAAACAGACCCTCCGAAGATTAAAATTCCTTTTAAGCTTCACAAATTGATGAGTGCTGGTTAGAGATTTGGAGGGGGGGGGGTCACTCTGTGGTTTCCCCAGATAAATCCCCCCCAAGGTTGGCCACAGGAAGTGGACGTCAGAAAAGTCAAGATGGCAGCCATGCTTATGTGATCCGAATCCTGCAATTATCTGTGTGAGTCTTTAATTGGCCAGAGATGCCATCTTGACTTTTTTTGCCCCTCTGTGGATATTCCAGCACTCTCCCCTCTCAAAAAAGCACCTCAAGTGTGTAGGGTTTTTTTGGGGGGGGGGTGTTCGTCAACACAGCCATCCAGATGAATCTCCTCAAGATAATCTCAGTTGATCTGAGTTTAGCTGTCCTCCATCACAGAATTCCCCCAATCTTTCTGGTTTTGTGGACCGGCTGGAGAGTGGGGAGATGGGGTTCTGTGCAAGTGGCCGTCAAGCGTGCATGCATGCAGCTCCATTTGCACGACTGGCCCTGCCACTGACTCCATTTGGAGTATGCATGCATGTCACTGCCTGCTGCTCGTGCAAACGAGGCTGCGTGCATCCCTTGCCCGCTTTTCCGTGGCTGGTTGCAAACAGCTTCTGGCCCATCAGTGCAGGGGTCCCCAACCTCTGGGCCGTGTGCGGAAATGGCTAGCTAGTGCGCACATGCACAGGCGTGCATTCCCCCCACTTGTGCTAGCACCCGCGGCCCCATCTGCGCATGTGCACGAACAGGGACAAGCGCAGAGTGGGTGTCTGTGGCCCATTTGCGCATGCATGAACAGGGCCAATAGCCCAGGTGAGCTGTGTGGCCCATTTGCGCATGCGCATGGCTCCAAAGCATGCCGCACGCGTGAATGGGGCTGCTAGTGCCACACCAGTGTGTGTGTGGTCTGGTGTGTGTGCAGGCACACTAATTTTGAAGCTGCTGTCCTTCCCTCCGGTCCGTGAGCCAGGAAAGTTTGGAGACCCCTGCATTAGCGGGCTGGGGCCCAGAGGTTGGAGACCCCTGCTTCAAAATCACAAGAGATCTAACTCAGTTGCATGCGGCACCTCATGGACCCCCCAATTTTGTCCTCCAAACCCTCCCGCCCGGCCATTGCTCACCCAGGCTGCGTCATTGAAGGGAATCTCTGGCAGAGCGACCGTCATATATTCCTTTTTGGTGCAGACAGCCACCACCAGCATGCCCTCCGTGGTGAAAAAGGCCTCGAAGCCGGTGCCGCTGGCTGTGAAGAAGCTAGGTGCGATGGGAGGGAAGGACAGGTGGGTGACTTGAGCTCAGGGTTTTAGATTTACCTGAGCAGGTAAAACCTGATTTCCAAAACTAAGTGGACAATAGACTTTCCCCAGCAGGATGGTGCAAACCTCTCCGCCTTTTCAATTGTGGTTAGTTATGAGAGTCAAGGGCTGTGTTGCTCAACTGTGGCAACTTTAAGTGGAGTTCCACTCCCAGAATTCCCAGCCAGTATTTAAGTCCACCCATCGTACAGCTTGCCAGCTGGGGGATTCTGGGAGTGGAAGTCCACTCATCTTAAAGCAGGCTAGCTGGGGGATTCTGGGAGTGGAAGTCCTCCCCTCTTGAAGCATGCCGGCTGGGGATTCTGGGAGTGGAAGTCCTCCCCTCTTAAAGCATGCCGGCTGGGGGATTCTGGGAGTTGAAGTCCTCCCCTCTTAAAGCATGGCCAGCTGGGGGATCCTAGGAGCTGAAGTCCAACCCTCTTAAAGCATGTCAGCTGGGGGATTCTGGGAGTGGACGTCCACCCCTCTTAAAGCATGCTGGCTGGGGGATTCTGGGAGTGGAAGTCCACATTTCTTAAAGTTGCCTGGGTGTCATATTGGTTCCATGGGCTTCCAGCCCTCTCCATAGTCCCCAGCCCCCCCATTCCCCAGCCTGCCCAGATCAGGAAAGACCAGGTCACATCCCAGCACCTGCATGCGCTAGCTAGGCGCTCACAAACCTGTATAGCTGCTTCCGCTTCAGCCGGCCCGTCTCCTCCAGTGTGTCCTTGGTTTCTTCAGCAAGAAGACACAGCCAGGCGTGGAAGGCGAAGCCACCCCCGGGCCACTTCTGGATGGTGGGCACCATGATCCCCGTCATGCTGGGCGTCAAGTCGAAGTACTGCAGCGCCCGCTCGGGTCCCTCCTTGCGCGCCATGCCCGAAAGAGCTCGCACGACCTGCACTGTGTACGGGTGGCAACCCGCGCTGTGCTCGGTCCGGAGGAGTCTCAGCAACTGCCGTAACTCGCCCGGACGGATCGAGAGACCGCCGAGGACTTGCAGTAAGTCGACAAGGTTCTCGGTGCATTTGTGGTCGAGATTCTGCTGCGTGGCGCTCAGGGCCTCTAGCAGGTAGCCCACCATGCCCGCCCGGACACAGGTTGTGCGGCTCTGGAGAGAAGCGTTGCAGATTTTCTTCAGCCACTCTGAAAGGAAGATCTGGAGGTCTCGAGAGGTGATCTCGGGAATCCACTGGGTCAGGATCAACAGCGGCTGCTCGTTGTGGATGAGGCGCGGAGGGGAGGCGGTGTGATCCCCTTCGACAGCCTGGGAAAAGGGTCACGGGTCTGAAGGTGAGTTATGGTTGATTCTAATTCTAGCCCTAATTCAACTCTTAATTTTATTCAATTCTAATTCTAATTCAGTAATTCTAATTCAGTTCTAATTCCAATTCCGATTCTGATTCCAATTCCAATTCTAATTCCAATTCCAAATCTAATTCTGATTGCTATAATCCTAAACCTAAACCTAATTCCAATTTGATAATTCTAACTGAATTTGAATTTTAATTCAATTCTAATTCTGATTCAAAATTTAATTCTTTCAGTTATTCTAATTCAATCCTACTTCATCCTAATTTGATTTGAATTTTAATGCAGATTTGAATTCTAATTTGATTCTAATTCTAATTCAAATTCTAATTCAATTTGAATTCTAATTCAATTCTAATTCTAATCAAGATTCTAATTCTAATTCAAATTCTAATTCAATTTGAATTCTAATTCAATTCTAATTCTAATCAAGATTCTAATTCTAATCCAAATGTAATTCTAATTTAGTAATTCTAAGTATAATGCAATTCTAATTCTGATTCAATTCATTTTAATCCTAATTCTAGTTCAATTCTGGTTCTAATTCAATTCTGTCCCTAATTCAATTCAATTCTAATTCAATTCAATTTAAATTCAACTCTAATTCATTTCAAAGTCTAATTCTAATTCAATTTTAATTCAGTTTAAAAGTAATTCAATTCCCATTCTAATTCAATTCAACGACACTGTTTTTCGGCCTTCTAACAACAACAACAACAACAACAACTGCAACAACAACAACAACAACAGAGTTGGAAGGGACCTTGGAGGCTGCGGCAGGGCCGCGGCAGCTTTCTAAACCGGCACCAGCAGGTCTCCAAATGGGTGTTCGGGCGGAGGTGCGAGAGAGGTGCGCGCGCACCGTGCAACTGGGAGCCGCAGGAGACAGCTCAAAGAGCCGCATGCGGCTCCGGAGCCGCGGGTTGCCGACCCGTGTTCTAGACCAACCCCCTGCTCAGGCAGAAAACCCTGCTACACCATTTCAGACACAGGGCTGTCCGGTCTCTTCTTAAGGACCTGTGGTGATGGAGCAGCCACAGCTTCTGGACCAGAAAGGGCGAACTTCTCACCATGTTGAGCAGCTCCTGGATCAGCTTCTTGGTGGGCTGACTCTGGCTTTTCAGGACCTCGTAGAGGTGGCCGTAGCCGATCCGTTCTTTGAAGACCTCCTGGGGAAGAGGGCGGTCAGTCAGGCTCCGCCAGGCCCAGGCAGACTTTGCAAAAGTTCAAGGAGTCTCCCTCCCTCCCTCTCTCTGTCTCTCTCCATCCATATCCATCCATCTATCCATCCATCCATCCATCCAACCATCCATCTCTATGTATCTATCTATCTATCTATCTATCTATCATCCGTCCGTCCATCCATCCATCCCTCTCTCATCTCTCTCCATCTCTCTCTATCTATCTCCATTTGCTTATCTATCATCTATCTATCTATCTATCTATCTATCTATCTATCTATCTATCTATCTATCATCTGTCCGTCCATCTATCCATCCATCCATCCATCCAACCATCCATCTCTATGTATCTATCTATCTATCTATCTATCTATCTATCTATCTATCTATCTATCTATCTATCTATCATCCGTCCGTCCATCCATCCATCCCTCTCTCATCTCTCTCCATCTCTCTCTCTCTATCTCCATTTGCTTATCTATCATCTATCTATCTATCTATCTATCTATCTATCTATCTATCTATCTATCTATCTATCTATCATCCGTCCGTCCATCCATCCATCCCTCTCTCATCTCCATCTCTCTCTATCTCCATTTGCTTATCTATCATCTATCTATCTATCTATCTATCTATCTATCTATCTATCTATCTATCTATCTATCTATCATCCGTCCATCCATCCATCCATCTCTCTCATCTCTCTCTCTCTCTCTGTCTCCATTTGCTTATCTGTCTGTCTGTCTGTCTGTCTGTCTATCTATCTATCTATCTATCTATCTATCTATCTATCTATCTATCTATGTATCATCTATCTATCTATCTATCTATCTATCTATCTATCTATCTATCTATCATCTATCTATCTATCTATCTATCTATCTATCTATCTATCTATCTATTATCTCTATCCATCATCCATCTATCCATCCTTGTCTATCTGTCTGTCGATCTATCTTCTCTCATTCATCTATCCATCCATCATAATAGAAGAGAATATTTGTAGCTCAGGGATTGAACTGTGGGTGCCCTCTGGGCTGGGTGGTTTCCTTGCAAACATTTCATGACCCAACTCGGGAACATCATCACTGCTAGGAGGAGGAGGAGGAGGAGGAGGAGGAGGAGGAGGAGGAGGAGGAGGAAGGACTGTGGGGTCTTTGGGGCTCTCTTTCCTTGCTAGCCTTTCAACTAGGGAATGTCATCGGTGCCAGGAGGGAGGGTTAGGGTTGCTCTCTCGTTATCTGCAGTCCCTCCTAGCCCTGATGAGGTTCCCTAGTTGGGTCACGTGATGCCTGCAACGAAACCACCCAGCTCAGAGTCAGTCCTTCCTTCCTTCCTTCCTTCCTTCCTTCCTTCCTTCCTTCCTTCCTTCCTTCCTTCCTTCCTTCTTCCTCCTCCTCCTCCTCCTAGCCCTGATGAGGTTCCCTAGTTGGGTCACGTGACGCCTGCAAGGAAACCACCCAGCTCAGAGTCCTTCCTTCCTTCCTTCCTTCCTTCCTTCCTTCCTTCCTTCCTTCCTTCCTTCCTTCCTTCCTCCTCCTAGCCATGATGAAGTTCTCTAGTTGGGTCATGAAACGTCTGCAAGGAAACCACCCAGCTCAGAGTCCTTCCTTCCTTCCTTCCTTCCTTCCTTCCTTCCTTCCTTCCTTCCTTCCTTCCTTCCTTCCTTCCTTCCTTCCTTCTTCCTCCTCCTCCTCCTCCTAGCCCTGATGAGGTTCCCTAGTTGGGTCACGTGACGCCTGCAAGGAAACCACCCAGCTCAGAGTCCTTCCTTCCTTCCTTCCTTCCTTCCTTCCTTCCTTCCTTCCTTCCTTCCTTCCTTCCTTCCTTCCTCCTCCTAGCCATGATGAAGTTCTCTAGTTGGGTCATGAAACGTCTGCAAGGAAACCACCCAGCTCAGAGTCCTTCCTTCCTTCCTTCCTTCCTTCCTTCCTTCCTTCCTTCCTTCCTTCCTTCCTTCCTTCCTTCCTTCCTTCCTCCTAGCCATGATGAAGTTCTCTAGTTGGGTCATGAAACGTCTGCAAGGAAACCACCCAGCTCAGAGTCCTTCCTTCCTTCCTTCCTTCCTTCCTTCCTTCCTTCCTTCCTTCCTTCCTTCCTTCTTCCTCCTCCTCCTCCTCCTAGCCCTGATGAGGTTCCCTAGTTGGGTCACGTGACGCCTGCAAGGAAACCACCCAGCTCAGAGTCCTTCCTTCCTTCCTTCCTTCCTTCCTTCCTTCCTTCCTTCCTTCCTTCCTTCCTTCCTTCCTTCCTTCCTCCTCCTAGCCATGATGAAGTTCTCTAGTTGGGTCATGAAACGTCTGCAAGGAAACCACCCAGCTCAGAGTCCTTCCTTCCTTCCTTCCTTCCTTCCTTCCTTCCTTCCTTCCTTCCTTCCTTCCTTCCTTCCTTCCTTCCTTCCTTCCTCCTAGCCATGATGAAGTTCTCTAGTTGGGTCATGAAACGTCTGCAAGGAAACCACCCAGCTCAGAGTCCTTCCTTCCTTCCTTCCTTCCTTCCTTCCTTCCTTCCTTCCTTCCTTCCTTCCTTCCTTCCTTCCTTCCTTCTTCCTTCCTTCCTTCCTTCCTTCCTTCCTTCCTTCCTTCCTCCTAGCCATGATGAAGTTCTCTAGTTGGGTCATGAAACGTCTGCAAGGAAACCACCCAGCTCAGAGTCCTTCCTTCCTTCCTTCCTTCCTTCCTTCCTTCCTTCCTTCCTTCCTTCCTTCCTTCCTTCTTCCTCCTCCTCCTCCTCCTAGCCCTGATGACGTTCCCTAGTTGGGTCACGTGACGCCTGCAAGGAGACCACCCAGCTCAGAGACCACCCAGGACCCCACAGTGTTATTTCCGTTGGGCTGCAAGCTGATTTCCTTGTCTTCGCTTCCTGTACCCTGTTCAAGTTGCGGACCCCTTCCCCCCACTTCCCAATTTCACTCTGGGGTGCAGAGGCGAGAGTAACGGCCAGCCTGCACGGCAATCGCCCTCCTGCTGCCTTCAGACATCGCAGGGCAGACCCTGGCGTGCTGACCTTAGCCGCGGGGGAGGTAGCCATGATGGAGGTGAGGACCCCGATGGCGTGAATCGGAATGGCATCGGAGCTGCTGTCAAAAACCTGGCGGGAAGAAAGAGGAAAGGATCTCAACGCCCCAAAACGACAAAATTTCTCCCGGGTGGACTAACATCTCAAGAACTTCCAGGTGGGTTGTTCAGAAGAAGCAGAGGGCTGTGAGTTCAAGTCCCGCCTTAGCCATGAAAACCAGCCGGAGGGCCTTGAACCAGTCACCTTCCCTCGTCCCAGCCTACCTCACAGGACTGTTGCTGTAGGGAAAATAAGGGGAGGAGGATCCGTTCACCACCTTGAATTATTTGCAATTATAATAAAAACGGGACACAAATAAAATGAACAATAAAATAAAATAAATAAACCCGGAACAGGAGAGGTCAAGAAAGGGAATACAGGTAGTCCTCAAGTTACAACTATTCATTTAGTGGCCATTTGAAGTTACAACAGCACTGAAAAAGACGGATTTTGTCTACATTTCACACTTACCACCGTCGCAGCATCCCCATGATCAAATGATCAAAATTCGGACGCTTGGCAACTGACTCATATTTATGACGGTCACAGTGTCCGGGGTCACGTGATCCCCTTTTGACAAGCAAAGCCAATGGGGGAAGCCAGATTCACCTAACGACTGTGTGACTAACTTAACAAGTGGAGTGATTCACTTAACAACTGTGGCAAGGAAGGTCGTAAAAGGAGGCAACACTCACTTAACAAATGTCTCCCTTAGCAATTTTGGGCTCCACTGAGGTCATAAGTCAAGGACTAGCTTTATTTGTAATGATAATAAAGACAGGATATAAATAAAATACATAATAATAATAATAATAATAATAATAATAATAATAAAAACTTAGTCTGGAAAAGGAGAACTTGAGAAAGGGAGTAATAAAACTTTCTGTCAAGTTGGAAAGTTGGATAGTGACAAAGCACCACAAGAGCCACAACTACACAGCCCCTCACACAGACAACAGCTTCTGACCCAGTGACTGGCAAGGAAGCCAAGTCAAGCCATTAACTTTGCAAAGATTGCATTAAGCTGCAGCATAAGTGGAACACAAAAACTAACATTGAAAAAACATTAAATCACGTTGATCGATAAATGAAGATTAAAAAGAACAGAGGGCTGAGAAACATCGCTATTACAGGTTCAGCTATATATAGGCATTCCTCAGCTTACGACCACAATTGAGCCCAACATTTCTGTTGTTAAGCGAGACATTTGTTAAATGAGTTTTGCACCGTTTTTCGGCCTTTCTTGCCGAAGGGGTTAAGTGTTTGGCCGCAGTTGTTCATTTAGGAACACGGTTGTGAAGTGAATCTGGCTTTCTGCTTCTCAGAAGGTCGTAAAACAGGATCACGTCACTCCCCGGGACCCTGTGACCGTCATAAATATGAGTCAGGTGCCAAGCGTCTGAATTTTGACCACATGGAACACGGAAGATGCTGCAATGGGCGTAAGAGTGAGGATAGGTCATAACTGACTTTTTCCAGTGCCGTTGTAACTTTGAACGGCTACTAAACACACTGTTGTAAGTCAAGGACTAGCTGTACAGCAAGTCCTTGACTTACGACCATTTGTTTAGCAACTATTCGAAAACGCAAGAGCACTTAAGAAAGTGACTTATGACTTATCCTCGCACTTATGACCATTACGGCATCCCCATGGTTGTGAGATCAACATTCGGACACCCAGCAACTGGCATGTACTTATGACAGTTGCAACATCTTAACATGATCAAAAGTCGTCTGCTTGGCAACTGACTCATTTTTATGACGGCTGCAGTTTCCCAGAGTCACGTGATCCCTTTCTGTGACCTTCTGACAAGACAAGCAAAGTCAATGGGGGAATCTGATTCACTTAACCACCGGGGCAACAGAGGGCATAAAATGAGGTAAAAAACTCCCTTAGCAACTGTCTCATTTAACAACGGACATTTTGGGCTCCTTTGTGGTTGTAAGTTGAGGACTACATGCAAATGTCCTGGAGAGGCTGCAAATTAGGAAAACCTGTCAAGATGTGAAGCTGAGATGACCCTTTTCCTTTCCTGACTAGTTAATTGCTTTCCCCCTCCCCTCCACAGACATGCTCCCGGTCAGTTTCACACAGAAGTTTCACACAGATTTTTCTTTCTTTTTAACCAGCCAACTTTTAAAAGTGTCCCTCAGTTTCCCTGACTACAGAAAGCCAGCAGGAGGAAAGGAATTCTGTTTGTTTAATGCAGATCCCAGCAAGCTTGAGGAAGTTTTCCGCTTTAATTCAGATAACCATGGTTTCCCCAGAAGACACCAAGCTGAAACAAGCATGCAGTCTTTCCATTTATTTGGGGCTGTAATGTCTGTGACAGGGACACGGTGTGGCTCAGTGGGTTAGGATGCTGAGCTTGTCGATCAGAAGGTCGGCAGTTTGGCGGGTCGAATCCCGAGTGCCGCGTAGCAGAGTGAGCGCCTGTTACTCGTCCCAGCTTCTGCCCACCTAGCAGTTCGAAAGCACGTAAAAATGCAAGTAGAAAAATAGGGACCACTACGGTGGGAAGGTAACAGCATTCCGTGCGCCTTTGGCGTCTAGTCATGCTGGCCACGTGACCACGGAGACGTCCTTGGACAAGCGCTGGCTCTTCGGCTTCGAAACGGAGATGAGCACCGGCCCCGAGAGTCGGAAACGACTAGCACGCATGTGTGGGGGAACCTTTACCTTTACCTTTAATGTCTGTGAAGAACCACAAAGATCCTGGCTTGTTCTCAGCAATTATTGAGCGGTCCTCAACTTACAACAATTTGTTCAGTGGCCGTTCAAAGATACAACGGCACTGAAAAAGTGACTTTTGACCGTTTTTTCATACTTATAACCATTGCAGCATCTCGACTGGTCACGTGATCCAAATCCAGACCCTCGGCAACTGACTCGTATTTATGATGGTCGCAGTGCCCCGGGGTCACGCGATCCCCTTTTGCGACCTTCTGACAAGCAAAATCAATGGGGAAGCCAGATTCGCTTAACAACCGTGTCATTAACTTAAGAACTTCTGTGCTTCACTTAACGACTGTGTCAAGAAAAGTTGTAAAGTGGGGCAAAACTCAGTTAAAAATGTCTGTCTTAACAACAGAAGTTTTGGGGCTCAGTTGTGGTCACAATCTGAGGACAATCTGGATGCTGTTCACTAACCGGCTCCTTTCTCTGAATGTGGGTGCCAAGACGAACAAAAGTGGACTTGAATCCACAGAGGAGAAATTTTGAATTTCTTGGCAGGGCCAAACCAGCATGCAAAACACGGTTTGTTTTAGGACTACTAGGCTTTTCAATTGCCATTCCAAACATTTGCAAAACCACCAGATCCAGGAAAGCTAGGAATTTCTGCCTTGCAAACAAACCACAGAATCTTTTTTTTATTTTTATTTTTAAAAAACAAACCATCATCCTCTCTGCTTTGAAACTGATGGTTGAAGGGTTCCGTTTGGGGTCTCAACGGCGTGCAATGGGCAGGGTTCTTCCACCTTTTTTCCCTCCTCGTTGTAGGAGGGGTGCTGGGTTCGAATCTCCTCCCAGGAGCCCCATTTCTGACGAACACACATTAATACAAGGGAGGATGGTTTGGAGCTCCTTTTCACCAGAGGGGGGCCTGAGGACAGCTGGTGTTAGAGGCTGGGGTCTCTCCTCCTACCCAGTGGTGGGCTGCACCAAAAAGAAGCAGCTTTGATTACCTCTCTACAAGCAGTCCTCCATTTACGACTGCTTGGCTTAGCGACTGTTCAAAGATACGATGGATGGACCTCCCCCCAAAGGTATTTATGATATGGGTCTGACATTCCAATGGCTTCCCCCCCCTCCCCCACCCCACCCCTGTGGTCAAATAGTTACATTTTGGGCATTTGGCAACTGGCCGGCACTTATAACTATATGGAATATTTCACGATCGATTGACAATGATTTACGAGGCTTTTTTTTGCTGCAAACCGCTGTTTATTTCCTTCCTTTTCCTTTGATCCTCCCTCTCCCTCTTTCCTTCTTTTTTCCTCTGCTCTTTCCTCCTTCTCTCTTTCTGTTTCCTTCCTTCCCTTCCTCTCTCCTTCCCTCCCCTTTCTTTTTCCTTTCTTTCTTTCTTTCTTTCTTTCTTTCTTTCTTTCTTTCTTTCTTTCTTTCTTTCTTTTTCTTTCTCTCTCTCTTTCTTTCTCTTTTTTCCTTTTTCTTTCTCCTTCTGTTTCTTTCCTTCTCTTCCACCCTTTCCTTCCCTCCCTCCTTCCTTCTTTCCTTCCATTTTCCTCCCTCCCTTTTCCCATCTCTTTCCTTCCTATTCTAATTTCCCCCCTCCCTCCCTTCCTTTTCCTATCTCCTTCTTTCCTATTCCTTCCTTCCTTCCTTCCTTCCTTCCTTCCTTCCTTCCTTCCTTCCTTCCTTCCTTCCTTTTCCCATCTTTTACCTTCCTTCCTTCTCCCCCCTCTCTTCCCTCCTTTTCACATCTCCCTCCCTCCCCGCCTCATTTTAAGACGTTGCCCAGGACTTCCCCGTGCAGGTTTCCAAACAGCACCCCCCCCATTCGTGAGAAGCGTGCAAAAGCTGGTGGAATGCCCCCCGCTGTGAAAAGAGAGCAGCCCACATGCAGCCCACATGCACCCCTGCCACACCACGAGAAGCAGCAGGAGGCTATACCTGACGGATCTCCATCTCTGTCAGCAGCCGTGTGGCCAGATCCCTTGCAGGGGCTCTGCACTCACTGCTCAGGTAGAGCTGTCGGAAATGGGTTCAAAAAACCAGGGTCATTCCAGACGGGCGATGGGGGGAGGGAAGAGGCCAGGCCTGGGAGGGGGGGGGTGTCACCCCAGAAAAGGAGGGACCCAGAGATTTGGCCCCAGTTGCACAGGGAGCAGAGCCCAGTGCTTCTGGAGAGGAAGCAGGCTCTCTGCAGACCAGAATGTTGAATTGCCCAGATTTTCAAAACAGAAGGGAAGGTTGTAGCTCAAGGTTGGCATCTCTGTTCTCCTTGGGGCTCTCTGAGCTGGGTGGTTTCCTTGCAGACATTTCGTGACCTGACTAGGGAACGTCATCAGTACCAGAAGGGAGGAGGAGGAGGAGGAGGAGGAGAACTGTGGGGTCCTTGGTGCTCTCTGAGCTGGGTGGTTTCCTTGCAGACGTTTCGTGACCCGACTAGGGAACATCATCAGGGCTAGAAGGGAGAAGGAGGAGGAGGAGGAGGAGGAGGAGGAGGAGGAGGAGGAGGAGGAGGAGGAGGAGGAGGAGGAGGAGGAGAACTGCGGGGTCCTTGGTGCTCTCTGAGCTTGGGGCTTTTCTTGCAAACTTTTCATTGACCCGACTAGGGAACATCATCAGCGGTAGAAGGAAGTGGAGTTTACTATCTTTTTATATACTAGCGGCTCGTGGAGGCAATATTGGTGGGAGTGGACTTCGTAGTTCCTTGACACACACACACACCCAACATTGATAGGGCATGCCACCTTATATAAACACAGAGGAACACCACCCCTTCTAGCCCTGATGACGTTCCCTAGTTGGGTCATGAAACGTCTGCAAGGGAACCACCCAGCTCAGAGAGCCCCAGGGACCCCCCAGAATTCACCCCCGAGCCACAAACACTCCCTTTTATTGTCTGGTTGTTTCCACACAACCCAAACTGGACAGAATACGGAATAAAAGAGTCAGAAGGGTTAGGACCAGCAGTTTGGGCTGGTCAAGATCCACAGTGGTCTAAGGATCTCTAAATCTACAGGCGGGCCTCAACTTACAACCATTCTTTTAGGGGACATTTAAAGTTCCGGAAAGAGTAGGCTATAACTGGTCCTCACATTTATGGCCTTTGCAGCATCTTCAGTGTCACGGGATCAAAATTTGGGTGCTTGGCAACCAATGTGTATTGCCGTGTCACACAATCACTATTTGTGACCTTCCCAGCTGGTTTCTGACAAGCAAAATCGGGGGGGAAGCCAGTTTCACTTAATGAGTGCGATTCACTTAACAACTGAAGTGATTCGCTTAACGACCATGGGGGGGGGGGAAAAGGTCATAAAATCCACTGCAACTGACTTAACAACTGTTAAATTGACTCGTTAAGAACCGTCTTGCTTAACAACGGACATCCCAATCCTGACTGTGGTTTTAAGTCGAGACTACTGATATCCCCACAATTAATGGGGGCTCCTGAGCAAACAAACCCGATTCTCAAACTCCGCAGGCCGCAGCTTTCCGACATGTGAATCCATCCCAAACCCTAGTCCCCCCACCACCACCTGTTCCCTCCCCCACCAGTAAAAAAGCATTGCTGTGATTGCCAAATTGTGAGTGTGGTGGAAAATTGGTAAGCGTGTTGTAGCAACCAGAAGCCTCAATGGGTTACGTTGGCCAGTGAGTCTCCGGGTAAGAGGATGGACGGAGGTGCACAAACAATGTTAAAATGGAAAAACTGGCAAAGAGGAAGGTGACAGGACAGGAAGAACAGATCCTTGTTTGTTTAAAAAAGCCTGGTTTAAAAATAGCCCCAGGAGAGAGAGAGCAGAGCAGGTCCCACTTCGAAGAGAAAGAAATCAGGGTTTATTTACGAGCTTTTCCAAATGGGTTTTGAAGGGGGGAAACAATGAACAGGAACCATCTGGGACGCAAAACTATCCGTCGTCCTTTTCGTTCAAAAGGTTTTCCACGACAATTGTTTTCGTTGTGATTCCCAACTGTCATTTCCTACACCCGAAAACCGTCCATTGGGGAAAATAGATTTGTTTAATGACCCCCCAAGGACTTAGAGGACAAGGATCTAATGTTCGTTTGCAACCCCCGAGTTTTAACCCTAAATGCTAACCCTGACCATAACCCAACTTATCCTGGTTTGTGCCTCGAGAAATTGCTTGAAACGTTGCCCGGTGTATAATCCCTCTCTGATGCAGAACTTACCCAGCCTCACCTGCCTAGCTGGCGGATAACACCCAGGGAGAGGGCCTTTTCTGTGGGTGCGCCTACCATCTGGAACCAGCTGCCCGTGGAGCTCAGGACTGCCCCTGACCTACGCTCATTCCGCCGGGACCTGAAGACTTGGCTCTTTGAGCTTTCTGACCCAGGCTGAGAATTTTAACTGGGGTTTTATTTTCAGGGATAATTTAATCTTTTAATTCTCTTTTAACTTTGTATTTTATATTGATATGATTTTAAAATGCCCTGTAAACCGCCCTGAGTCCTTCGGGAAAGGGCGGTATATAAATCTAATAAAATCTAAATCTAAATCTAGCTCTAACAATAGTGCTATTAATCAGTTATTATTATTATTATTTTTTAATCCCATTTATATCCCGCCCTTCTCCGAAGACTCAGGGCGGCTTACAATCTAAGAAGCACAAATCAATGTGCTTAGCAATAGCCTTCATTCTGTGTATATGCCTGCTTATTAGGGCTTTCGCCCCCCCCCCAAGCGGCATTATTACAAAGTCAGCTTAATTGCCCCCCAACAATCTGGGTCCTCATTTTACCTACCTCGGAAGGATGGAAGGCTGAGTCAACCTTGAGCCTGGTGGGACTCGAACCTGCACTAATTGCAGGCAGCTGGTGCTACTTAAGGAGGCATTAGCCCACTGCTCCACCAAGGCTCAGTTATTAATTAGCTATTGATTATTAATAATCAATAATTATCGATTAGTAATTAAGTATTTTTTATTTTACAAGGCCCACATAGCTCAGAGCAATCTGTTTTTTTTAAAATAAAGCTTCAGCAGGGATGTTTATAGGAAGTGTTCAAAAAAACCCTAAAATGGTGGGCAAGTCAAGCTTTGCCCATTTCTTTGTACAGTTATGTGGTTGTTGGGGCTGCCATTTTGACTTTTTTGCCCCATACGGTATACACACTCACCCCATTTTAGTGGCAGAAGGGAATTAAGGACACCTCTAGCAGGATGTACAGATAGTTCTCGACTTACAACCATTTATTTAGCGACCGTTTATAGTTGCAAAGGGCCTGAAAAAAGGGACTTATGATTGTTTTTCACACTTACTACCGTTGAAGCATTGCCCCATGGTCAAAATTCAGACGCTTGGCAACTGATTCATATTTATGACGGTCGCAGTGTGCCGGATGTCAAGTGATCTCCTTCTGTGACCTTCTGGCAAGCAAAGTCAATGGGGGAAGACCAGATTCACTTAACAACCCTATTACTAATTTAACTTGTGCATTGATTCACTTAACAAGCATGGAAAGGAAGCTCGTCAAATGGGGCAAAGCTCGCTTATCAACCGTCTCCCTTATTGTGGTCATAAGTCGAGGACCACCTCTAGAAAAACAGGAGTTGAAATTGGACCACAAGAAACCTCCTTGGTGGTAATTATCCATCAGTCTTGTTTTTTTCCAAAACAGAAAAAAAACAACCCCCCCAAAAAATATTTTCTGAAATTTAAGGAAACCCATCAATGTCGGTTGGAAAAAAAAGGATTTTTTTCTTTTTTTACCTTGCAATTTTGGATCAATCGTATGATGTGTTCAAAACAATTGTTGCTCAGGAACATGGCTTGCAAGACCGGCCGGTCGTCAGAATTCAACATTTCTGGAATGGCATCTAAAGAGAGAGAAAAGAGAGACCACATTCAGACAACAACCGGGCACAGGATCGACGTATAACCCGGTGGTTTTGACACTGTTCGAAGCTTCGACAGAGACACAAACCCCACCCCCCACAAAAGATACACAAAGTCCTTGACTTAAAAAAACATCTTTTAGTGATTGTTCAAAGTTACAACGGAGCTGAACAAAAGGACTTATAAGCGATTTTCAGACTTACGACTGTCACAGCACCCCCCCCCTTGGTCACGTGATCAAAATTCAGACGCTTGGAAACTGACTCGTATTTATGACGGTTGCAGTGTCCCGGGGTCACGTGATCCCCTCCTGCGACCTTCTGACGAGGAAATTCAATAGGGGAAGCCAGATTCACTTAACAACCGTATTCTTAATTTAAAAACTGCAGTGATTCACTTAACAACTGTGGCAAGAAAGGGCATTAAATGGGGGAGAACTCACTTAACAACTGTCTCGCTTAGCAACCAAAATGTTGAGCTCAGTTGTGGTCATAAGCCAAGGAATACCTGTACTTACGACCCAGATTTGAACTTCTGGCAGTGCGCTGATCAGAGGTTGCTTATTGACCAAGTTACCACGATTGCTAAGTGGAGACTGAAGTCACTTCCGTTGAGGTTCTCCAGAAACAGGAAGCTGTGCTTCCAAGTATGGGGTGAAGACCCCAAGAGAGAGTCAAGGGTTCCATCTCAGCAGACCCACAATGTGGTCCACTTTGTGGTCCACAGTGCCAGTTAAATTCTAGGGCAACCAGCCATCCTGATTCTGTAGACCTTCCACAAGATTTCTGAGGAGACATCTCTGCGACATCAGCCAGAGAGTGGTTCTAATGCTGGATCTCTGGGTTCGCTTTCAGATCTTGGAAGGATCAGGCTGGCCTTCTCATCTTTTCTGAGATTTGTGGCCTGTTGCTACACCACAGATTTGGGTTGGACCTCAGAAATGTTTAATTGGTTCTTAAGAATCTGAACACTGTTTAGATTTTGAAAGAGGAAGTGAAGAATGTAGGGACCTTGGTGGTCTCTGAGCTTGGGAGGCTTTCTTGTAGGGGTTTCATGACCCAACTAGGGAACATCATCTAGAAGGAAGGGGGGAGGGGTTGTGTAATAGGGGAGGAGGAGGAGGAGGAGGAGGAGGAGGAGGGCCACTGTGAGGTCCTTGGTGCTCTCTGATCTGGGTTGTTTTCTTGTAGACATGACCCAAGTAGGTAACATCATCAGTGTTAGAAGGGGAGAGTAAAGAGTGAGGAGTGGAGGAGGAGGAGGAGGAGGAGGATGACTGTGGGGTCCTTGGGGCTCTCTGAACTTGGTGGTTTCCTTATAGACATCTCATGACCCAACTAGGGAACGTCATCAGGGCTAGAAGGGAGGAGGAGGAGGAGGAGGAGGAGGAGAAGGAGGAGGAGGAAGGACTGTGGGGTCCCTGGTGCTCCCTGAGCTGGGTGGTTTCCTTGCAGATGTTTCCTGACCCAACTAGGTAACATCATCAATGCGAGGAGGAGGAGGAGGAGGAGGAGGAGGAGGAGGAGGAGGAGGAGGAGGAGGAGGAGGAGGAAGAGGAGGAAAAGGATTGTGGGGTCCTGGTGCTCTCCGAGCTGGGTGGTTTCCTTGCAGATGTCTCGTGACCCAACTAAGGAACATCATCAGTGCTAGAAGGGAGGAGGAGGAGGAGGAGGAGGAGGAGGAGGAGGAGGAGGAAGGACTGTGGGGTCCCTAGTGATCTCTGAGCTGGGTGGTTTCCTTGCAGACGTTTCATGACCCAACTAGGGAACATCATCAGTGCTAGAAGGGAGGAGGAGGAGGAGGAGGAGGAAGAGGAGGAGGAGGAGGAGGAGGAGGAGGAGGAGGAGGAAGAAAAAGGAATATGGCATCCTTGGTGCTCTCTGAGCTGGGTGGTTTCCTTACAGACGTTTCATGACCCAACTAGGCAACATCATCAGTGCTAGAAGGGAGGGGGGGTTGCAGAGAGGAGGAGAAAGAGGAGGACTGTGGGGTCCCCGCTGCTCTCTGAGCTTGGTGGTTTCCTTATAGACGTCTCATGACCCAACTAGGCAACGTCATCAGGGCTACAAGGAGGCTCTCTGTTTCTATAGAGTTGCTTCCAGCACTGGTGATGTTACTTAGTTGGGTCATGAAACGTCTGCAAGAAAACCACCCAGCTCAGAGGGTACCAGGGACCCCACATTTCAGTCCTAAACTACAAACATTCCTTTCTAATCACTTGGGCAAGCTTGGTACGTGATCCCTTCGCTGATGGCCCTTTAGGCCAAAGCAGAGGCCTGGAGACCCCCCCCCACCTCTTTCCCTCTTACCCAGCATGTTCACCCGCAGCGTGACCAGCTTCTCCTCCCAGTGAGGGCCTGGTGACCCTTCCAGCGAGGCCAAGGGCTGGTCGGCGTTGAGGACTTTGAAGAAGCTGTCCAAGATGGCTCGGATCTCCACGGCCCGCTGGCTGGGGCTGCTGGTGTGGAGGACGTGAACCATGGACACCACGCTCTTGAGGGTCATCTGCAGCAACTGGGGGTCCTTGGTGGGTCCGCTGGCCGGAAGGCACCACCGCCGGAGGACCAGCATGAGGACCTCGACCACCGAAGGGGTGATCATCTGGAGAGCGTTTTGCTACGAAGGAGGAGAAGAAGACCGCCATTGCTTGGCTTCAGGCAGACTAGAAGGTCTTACCTCCAGGAAAAGAACATGGCTTGCTAGTTAATCCTAGACTTATGACTGTTTATTTAGCAACTGCACCGGAAAAAAGAGACTTAGGGCCGTTTTTCACACTTACGACCGTTACAGCATCTCCATGGTCACATTATTGAAATTACGAGGCTTGACAACTGACATGTACTTATGACGGTTACACTCCCAGGATCACGTGATGGCTATTTGTGGCCAAGAAAAGCCAATGGGGGAAGTTTGATCCACTTAATGAGCACACGATTCGTTTAACAACCACACTCATTCACTTAGCTGTCTTCTGACAAGCAAAATCAATGGGAGAAGTTTGATTCACTTCATGACCACATGGTTCATTTAACAACTACAGTGATTCCTCCCTTAGCCATCTTCTGGCTAGCAAAGTCAATGGGGGAAGCTGGATTCGCGTAACGACCACGTGACCCCTTTAACAACTGCAGCAATTCACTTAATGACCAAAAAGGTTGTAAAATGAAGCAAAACTCGCACTTGTTTAACAATGGAAATTTTGGGCTCAGCTGTGGTCGTAAGTTGAGGACTACCTGTACTTCAAGGACAGGTTCCATTACGGTTCTCTTCCTCTCACGATGCTCAACAACAACCCTCCCAATTCGCAAACAGCACAGTGGTTGGCTCCTCAGCTGGGAACCATGGGATTTGGTGTCTCTTGTAATCAAAGAGTTATGGAAAGCCGATTTATCATCAACAGGAGAGAAAAGCCGAAAAGCTAAGTAAAAAAATTTCTTGTGCCTCATCTCTCCTTAAAGCTTATACATGCTCCATGCAGACAGTGGAACGTGGGCCAAGGGATTTTTGGTCAGGGTCTTGGTCACCTCTTGGTCTTCCATCCCTTTGTATTACCTCCCAGGTAACCCTTGATTTTCCGTTGGTAAGCAAGGCAGTTGTTAAGTGAGGCCCATCCGGGTTTGCAATCTTTTTTGACAAGGTGGTTAAGGTAATCACAGCAGTCGTTAAGGGACCGGTGCAGTCACTGTGCAAATCTATCTTCACCCAATGACTTTGCTTTGAGACCCAGCACGGAACAGGGGGCTGGACTTGATGGCCTCTAGAGTTCCTTCTAAACCTAGAATTCTCCTCCTGGAGGCTTTTAAATGCAGAAGCTCAAAGACTTACCTTGGATCCAGAGAGAATAGCCCCAAAAAGGTGGGTTAGCCGCAACTGAAGGTATTCTGGGAGCTCTTGGTCCATTTCAAAGCATTCTAGGAAGGGAGGGAAAAAAATCAAATCAATCAATCAATTAATTAAACACTCCCTCCAGCCACCTTGACTAAATGGTCCAAGGAAAATGCAGGGTTTCTCAAAGTTGGCCACTTCAACTCCCAGAATCCCCTACCTTAAGATGTGTGGACTCCAATTCCCAGAATCCCCCAGCCAGAATCCTTTAAGATGGGTGGACTTCAACTCCCAGAATCCCTCAGCTGGCACACTTTAAGATGGGTGGAGGGATGACTGGCCAGGGAATTCTGGGAATTGCAGTCCACATATCTTAAAGTTGCTAAGATTCAGAAATAGCATTTATGGTCATCCTGACTTACGTCCATAACGGTCAGGCTCCACAATGGTCATAAATTCAGGAGTAGCTGTACTTTACTTTTATTTTAAATTTGTTTTTGCTTACAATTCTGGTCAGTGACCATAAGGAAAAATAATCTTAAATTCCCTAATACAGGCAGTCCTCCATTTATGATCACAATGGAGACCAAAATTTCTGTTGTTCAGCGAGACGGTTCCTAAGTGAATTTTGCCCCATTTTACAACCTTCCTTGCCACAGTTGTTAAGTCAACCCCTGCAGTTCTTAAGTTAGCAGCACGGTTGTTAAGCGAATCTGGCTTTCCCCACTGAATTTGCATGTCAGAAGGCCGCAAAAGGAGATCACGTGACCCCGGGACACTGCAACTTCCTAAGTGCACGCCAGTTTCCAAGCCTCTGAATTCTGATCATGTGACCAGGGGGATGTGCAGCGGTTGTAAGTGTGAAAAACAGTCATAAGTCCCATTGTTTGTTTAGTGCCTTGGTAACTTTGAGCGGTCACTAAACAAACAGTTGTAACTTGAGGATTTACCCACCCTTATTTTTTAGCAAAAAAAAAAAGCTGGTGGACACCAATTAACCAAGAAAGCTGGTTAGTTGGGTTTCACGCTAAATTAAGCCAGAAGAAACCATGATGGTGAGGCATTTCTGGCAACCTGCAAGTAAAGTCCCTAGAATTAAAGAAAAATACCGCGAAAACGCATCTATTCAAGGGAGCTTTCAGTTCAGAAAAGTCCCCAAAATTCCTGGCAGGCAGGTAATTAACATTAAAAGCACCAACGGTTTCGGGAAATCTACTCCGCCCTGCATTTGTGTGTTTGTGACTTTGTGTGTGTGTGTGTTTAATGAGCCAAGAAGAGGTGCCCTCGTTAGGAAGGATTCCTTGCATAGATATTAAATTTAATATCTAACTTAAAAATTTAAAATTAAAATTAAATTTAAGAGGATAAGTTCAAAAGCCATGGAAGGGGGAAAAAAACTCACTGTTTTTCACATTTATGCAGCCTTCCCATGGGTCACGTGATCAAAATTTTGTCGCTTGGCAACTGACTCATATTTATGACGGTTGCAGCGTCCTGGGGGGGGTCACGTGATCCCCTTTTGCGACCTTCTGACAAGCAAAATCAATAGGGGAAGCCGAATTCGCTTAACGACCATGTTCCTAATTTAAAATCTGCAGTGATTCACTTAACAACGGTGGCCAGAAAGATTGTAAAATGAGGCAAAATTAACTTAACAAATGTTTCACTTAGCATCAGAATTTTTGGGCTCAATGTGGTTGTAAGTCGAGGACTCCCTGCATATGCTTGTCTAATGAGAATATTACATATATCAATCTAATACAATTATAAAACTGTTTTTTTTTTTGTTAAAGCACTTTTGATATGTGTTTTTTTTCTTCTCACCCTCATGACTCCTTTTTGCATTTTGCTCCTGTTTTCTTACTAATTAAAAAAGCAATTAATCCATGATTAATTTTAATCAATCATTAATTTTAATTAAATAACACTCCATTGAGTTTTAAGGAAGAAAACAGCAGATATGGCCTGATAACAATTCTATATTGTCTTCTTTAATGAAAATATTACAATTTTTTCCCTTTCTCCTCTTTGACAATCACTGTGATTTTCGTGTGTTTTGCGATTAATTAAAAAGCAATTAAAAATAGAAAGAAGGGAAAAATACAGGCAAGGGGATTTTTTATTTATTTTTTTGCAGAGAAAGAGAGAATATTTAATGACGCTGCCACGTGTACCTTCAAAAAAGGAACTGAACTCCGGAGGCAACAGAGCTGGTGTGAACTTGTATTTGTTCTTCTCTTTCGCACTCACAATCTCCCTGGGAGGGAAACAACACAAAAGGGTGTGAGAGACGTTGGAAGGAGGTGGAAGGGAATAACAAGAGCCAATTGGGATGGGAAAAAAAAACCTCACACCCCTGCAATTGTTGCCTTAAAGTCTGCTTTCTGTGCCCAATTTGGTTTCCATCATCCCCGGCTGTGGACTAGCAAGGGAACTGAAGCCCAACGTGTGTGGGCAGGGATCAGAGAGAGAGGAATGGCATCTTCAAAAGTGGTACAAGTTGACTTGCGACCACAAAAGGAAATCAGAATATCTGTCGCTAAGTGAGGCGGTCATTAAGTGAGTCACATAGGATGTTACAACCCGGGGGGGGGGGGTTCAGCGAATCACCACAGTTGTTAAGTGAGCCCTGAAGTTGTTAGCATAAGGTGACCACAAAGGGTAGGATACGACTGAATTTTAAGTCACCTTTTTTTCCAGGTTGGTTGTAATTTTGAAGGATTGTTAAGCAGCCAGTTGTAAGTTGAGGACGGCCATATAGCACTTTAGAGCCGTGTTTCTCAGCCTTGGCAGCCTGAGGATGGGTGGACGTCAACTCCCAGAATTCCCTAACTGGCAGTAGGAATTGGGTTTTGAATTAAGCAGAACACCTGGTCTGCTTGGGAGACAATATAGATAGTTCTTGACTTACAATGGTTCATTTAGACCAGGGGTGTCAAACTCAATTTCATGGAGGGCCGCATCAGCATTGCGGTTGCCCTCAAGGGGCCGGGTGGGTGTGGCCAGGGTGGGTGTGGCCTACTGGGTGGGCGTGGCCAGAATGCATATGGCCTACTGGGTGGGCGTGGCCAGCTCTACATCGTTCGCATCAAGGGTGCCTATGGGGGGGCCTGGGCAGGAGTGGGACAGATCTGAGGGTCTCTGGCAGAAGGAGGGTCTCTGGGCCAGGGCCAAGGCAGTGGGGGCCGTTCCTTCACTGTTTCCTGGATGGCTTCGCGGGCCGCATGAAACCACTTCGCGGGCTGGATCTGGCCCCCGGGCCTTGTGTTTGACATGTCTGATTTAGAGACTGTTCAAAGTTATAACGGTACTCAAAAGAAAGACTTATAGACCGTCTTTTACCCTTATGAACATTGCAGCATCTCTGTGGTCCCCTCATCAAAATTCAGGCACTTGGCAACTGACTCATATTTATGACGGTCGTAAGTGTCCTGGGCGTCACATGATCCCCTTTTGCGAACTTCTGACAAGCGAAGTCAACAGGGTACCCATATTCATTTAACAACCCTGTCTCTAACTTAACAACTGCAGGGATTCACTTAACAATTGTGGCAAGGAAGGTTGTAAAATGTGGCAAAACTCACTTCACAACTGTCTTGTTTAGCAATTGGGCTAGATTGTGGTCATCGAACTCTACTTTTATTGTCAATCTTGGCACCATATCATGGAAACCCACAAAAAATGTATGCACCATACAAATTCCTGGCTTGTGCTTACCCCAAGCAGCCTTCGGCATCCTCAACAGAAAGGGGAAACTCCAGATTTTACTTTTAATATGTTTATTTAAAGAATTTATATGAGTGGAATAGGATCAACATTTGATTGCCTGCTGGCTTCCCCAATGACTTTCCCTATAGGAAGGTGGCAGAGAAGCATGGTAAATTTTATTTTTATTTAGTTATTGCTATTGTTGTCCTCACGGTAAGTTGTGTCTGATTTTTTGTGATCCCGGGGTACCCCACTTTTATTACTGAAATGATAATCACCAATCTTATTGAAATGACCATGAGTGTTACTGAAATGGTGATCATGTTATTGCAGCTGATTGTACTGAAGTGGCTGCAACATTGCCAAATTTTAATCCCCCCCAAAAAAAATACCAGGGGTCTTGGATCTTGGATGCATTCTGTAAGTTAGCCTATTTGGGGTCTGTTGGTTCAAAAGTCGTAGCTTTACGAAGCATCGTATTGCCCCATTTGAAGGTGACAAACAGACAAACAGACACACGCATTTTAGCAATAGGTAGATAACCAACATTTTGAAGTGCATTGGAATCCTATCAGAGAATGTCTCCCTTTCACTGCCCACCAGGAGACAGTCTACAAGAAGGGTCCCCAACTCCCGGTCCGTGGACCAGTACTGGGCCATGGCATGCCCGCAACTGGTCTGCACAAACAAGCGAAGTCCCATCCACGGGATGCAGGCAGCACACTAAACCACGCCCCCTCCAGTCTGCGGAAAAGCCTCTCTCCACGGAACTGGTCCCTGGTGCCCAAAAGGTTGGGGGACAGTGGTGAGATTCAGCTGGTTCGCACCAGTTCAGCAGAACTGGTAGCTAAATTTTGTTCAGTTCAGAGAACCGGCTGAACCCATGCTGCTTCCTGAAGTCCATTCTAGGTCTCGGAGGCCCAGAGGAGGCCTCCCAGGCCTAGAACAGCCCGCCGGAAGTGTGTGGATATCACTTCTGGAAGTCGGTTCTAGGTCTCGGAGGCCCGGAGGAGGCCTCCCAGGACTAGAACGGCCCGCCGGAAGTGCGTGGATGTCACTTCCGGAAGTCGGTTCTAGGCCTTGGAGCCCCGGAGGAGGCCTCCCAGGACTACAACGGCCCGACGGAAGTGCATGGATGTCACTTCCGGAAGTCGGTTCTAGGCCTTGGAGCACTGGAGGAGGCCTCCCAGGACTAGAACGGCCCACCGGAAGTGCGTGGATGTCACTTCCGGAAGTCCATTCTAGGCTTCGGAGCCCCCAGAGGAGGCCTCCCAGGCCTAGAACGGCCCACCGGAAGTGTGTGGATGTCACTTCCGGAAGTCGGTTCTAGGCCTCGGAACCCCCGAGGAGGCCTCCCAGGCCTAGAACGGCCCGCCGGAAGTGCGTGGATGTCACTTCCGGAAGTCGGTTCTAGGCCTCGGAACCCCCGAGGAGGCCTCCCAGGCCTAGAACGGCCCGCCGGAAGTGCGTGGATGTCACTTCCGGAAGTCCATTCTAGGCCTCGGAGCCCCCGAGGAGGCCTCCCAGGCCTAGAACGGCCCGCCGAAAGTGCGTGGATGTCACTTCCGGAAGTCCATTCTAGGCCTTGGAGCCCCCAGAGGAGGCCTCCCAGGACTAAAACGGCCCGCCGGAAGTGTGTGGATGTCACTTCCGGAAGTCCGTTCTAGGCCTCGGAGGCCCAGGCCTGCATCCACGCAGAGAACCGGTTATTCAGGTATTTGAATCCCACCACTGGTTGAGGGCCATTAATCTACAAGGTCCAGCCGTTCACCTCTGGCCAGATGTGGCCAAGCAGCTCTCATCACCTGCCTGGAAGCCGCAGGTTCTCCCTGAGATGTGACCTTCCCATGGACGAGGACAGAAAGCCACTCACCCGCTCAGCTGCCTCCGCCAGGTCTGGTAGGGATCGAAGAGACATTCGCAAAGGTGCAGGGCGTAGAGCGCGACGCTCTCCAGCGGGCGATGGTGGGGCCAAGGATCTGCCTGGAAGCTGGTGAGCTGTCGGCAGAGTTAACCACAGATTAGCCACCTTCAGCATTTCTCTCGTCTCTGCCTGGGAACCATGTTCCCGAAAGAGTCTTTCTTTCAACCGGGGATATCAGAAGGCAGAAAAATGCAGGATTCACAGGATAATGAGGAGGTTTCAGAGGAAGGAAGGGAGGGAGGGAGGAAGAAAAGAGAGGGGAAGAAATGACTTAGGAAAAAAGAAAGGAAAGAAGAAGGAAGGAAGGAAGAAGGAGGGAGGGAGGGAGGAGGAAGAAGGAGGGAAAAGAAGGAGGGAGGCAAGAACAAAAATAGGGAGGAAGTGAGTGTAAGAAAAAAGGAAGGAGAAGGAAGGAAGGAAAAGTGAGTGAGAGGGGGGGAGAGAGAGAGGGAGGAAGAAGGGAAAAATGAAAGGAAATAAAGGAAGGAAAGAGGAGGAGGAAGGAGGGAGGGAGGAGTGAAAGAGTAAACAAACAAATAAACAAATAAATGAGGGAGGGAGGGGGTCCAGTGTGGATGGATATGGGTTTTTTCAAGGTTTTTATTCCCTGTTCCAGCATTCCTCAATCCTGACAATCTGAAAATGGCTGAATTCCAGCTCCCAGAATTCCTTAGGCTTCATTTATTTATTTATTTATTTTAATTCCATTTATATCCCGCCCTTCTCCGAAGACTCAGGGCGGCTTACAAGCTTAGCAATAGCCTTCATTCTATGGATATGGCTGCTTATTAGGGCTTTCACACACACCCCAAGCGGCATTATTACAAAGTCAGCTTATTGCCCCCAACAATCTGGGTCCTCATTTTACCTACCTGGGAAGGATGGAAGGCTGAGTCAACCTTGAGCCTGGTGGGACTCGAACCTGCGCTAATGGCAGGCAGCTGGTGTTACTTAAGGAGGCATTAGCCCACTGCTCCACCAAGGCTCTTCATGCCGGGTGGGGAATTCTGGCCGTTGAAGCCCACCCATTTTCAAGTAGCCGAGGTTGAAAAACATTGATCTGGAGGGATACCTGAAACTCTGTAGGAGTATCTGGATGACAAAGTGCAGTTCCCAAACTGAAATAAATCTATTAAATAACAGACAGAGAGTCCTCGACCTACAACCACAATTGAGCTCGAAATTTCTTTAGCTAAGCAAGACAGTTATTAAGTCAGCTTTGCCCCCATTTTACGATCATTCTTGCCCCAGTTGTGAAGTCAATCCCCGTGGCTGTTTAACCCGTCACACGGTCGTTAAGTGAATCCAGCTACCCATTGACTTTGTTCATCGGAAGATCCCCAAAAGGTGGATCGTGTGATCCCCTGGGGATGCTATGACCGTCATAAATACGGGTCAGTGGCCGAGGTGTCTGAATTTTGATCCTGTGACCACGGGGATGCCGCAACGGTCGTAGGGGTGAAAAAAGGTCCTAAGTCACTTTTTTTTCAAAGTAGTTGTAATTTTGAACAGTCACTAAATGAATGGTTATAAGTCGAGGACAATGTGTATTTATCCCTGTACCCAGGCTGGGAAGGCTGGCAAACCTCCAGATGATAGCTCTCACCACACAATCAAAGCCCCCCGTTGGTTTCACAAACTTTGATCCTGCGGTCAAGCCAACATCTGTTCACAAGCTTTGATCCTGCGGTCAAGCCAACATCTGTTCACAAGCTTTGATCCTACGGTCAAGCCAACATTTCACCCCCCGCATGAAAGACCCTGCAAGGCAGCCGCTTGTTACTTAGCTTTCTCCTTGAGAGACTGACTTGGTTTCTCCTTGTGAGGTTTCTCCTTGTCTTCAACAACCTGCATCTCTTGTGAGTAAGTGAAGCCTCCCTCCTAACCCTGGTTAGAGGGCTCAGAAGATCATAGTTACCTTTTTCGAACAGGTGGACAGCAGAACGACCAGCTCGCGGACAAACAGGGGTGGACGGTCATCCTGAACGTTTTCAAGATTCCTGCAAGGAAACCAGAAGCCACTTTGAAAAACGGGAAAAGTTATCCGGCATTGAACGCAGTTTACACAGAACAACCTGCATGGTTATAGCAAATCCTAATAACTAATTTATTGTCTTTCCTAATTAATAATAATTAGTAATTATAGCATCACTAATACAGGTAGTCCTCGACTTAGAACCACAATGGAGCCCAAAATTGATCTTGCTAAGTGAGACATTTATCAAATTATTTTTGCCCCATTTTACAAAATTTCTTGCCACCGTTGTTAAGTGAATCATTGCAGTTGTTCAGTTAGTCTCATGGGTGTTATGTGAATCTGGCTTTCCCACTGACTTTGCTTGTCAGAAGGTCGCAAAGGGGATCACGTGACCCCGGGACATTGTGCAACCGTCATAAATATGAGTCAGTTGCCAAGCGTCTGAATTTGGATCATGTGACCATGGGGATACTGCAACTCCCATAATCCCCCAGCCAGCATGCTTTAAGAAGGGAAGACTTCAACTCCCGTAATCCCCCAGCCGGCATGCTTTAAGAAGTGGGGACTTCAACTCCCAGAATCCCCAGCCGGTCTGCTTTAAGAGGGGAGGACTTCAACTCCCAGAATCCCCCAGCCAGCCATGCTTTAAGATGGATGGACTTCAGCTCCCAGAATCCCCCAGCCAGGCATGCTTTAACAGGGGAGGACTTCCACTCCCAGAATCCCCCAGCCAGGAAGTCCGCCCATCTCCCTCATGCCAAGGGTGTGAAACACCTGTCTTGATAGAAAGATGCTTGGAGCTTCGGTTGTGGGCATCGTCTTCAGATATGGGGGAGAACCTCACCCAGACAAGATGGAACACCCCCATATTTATCTGGGGTTACTCCTGGTCTCTCCCCTGCCCACATTTTAATTTTGATCGCTCCTCGTCTTCCATCTTGGTCGCCTGTGCTAAAATTCCCCGGGTGCTTATCTTCAGCTTACCAACCGCAACGTTGACAGGAAGACGAGTAGCGCAAGGCGCTGTCTTGCCCCCCTTCCTGTTGGGTTAAAAATAAAACAGAGCTCGGCACATGCCTTCAGATCTGCTGGACCATCATCCCCGCTGCCAGCAGTTTGAGGACGATGGGAGTAGTAGTCCCATACAGCTTAGGCCAGTGTGTGGGTGTGGGTGGGGACAATTTATTTCTATTGAGTTTATTTTCTTTGTTTCTCTCCTGCCTTTATTCTTTTTACAAGTAACTCAAACTGGTGAATCTATCTGACACATCCTCCTCCTCTTCCTATTTTCCTGATTAAAAACAGCCCTGCGAGGTGGGTTGCACTGGGAAAGGGAGGGACTGGCCCAAAGTCACCCAGCCGGCTTTCATGCCTAAGGTGAAGCTTGGGCCAACTGCCTCCCTCGCAGGGCTGTTGTGGGGGGGTTTGACAGGAATCAGGAAGAAGCAGCACTATATACAACAGTCCTCAATTTATGACTAGTTGTTGGCTCACCGTTTGAAGTGATAATGCCGCTTGGGGGGTGTATGAAAGCCCTAATAAGCAGGCATATACATAGAATGAAGGCTACTGCTAGGTTTGTAAAGCCGCCCTGGGTCTTCGGAGAAGGGCGGGATATAAATGGAATTAAAATAAATAAAATAAATAATGGCCCTGAAAAAAACTGACATGAAAGTTCCTCACACATACGACTGTCCTCACACTTATGACATATTCAAAATTTGGTTCTTGGCAACCATCATATATTTACCATGATTGCAGTGCCCCAAGGTCATGTGATTACCAGTTAGGGCATCCCAGCTGGGAATGCTAATGGGAAACTGAATTCGCTTAACGACCGGGCTATTGACTTAACTGCAGAGTACAGTGACTCGCTTAACAACCACAGCCAAAAAAAAGATGTAAATTCAGGAGGACTCGCTTAATGACCTTCTCACTTAGTGATGGATGTTTTGTTCCTAACTGTGGTTGTAAGTTAACAACTACCTGTATATCCTAAAATCTGGGATTGAAATCAAACGAATTTATGGCAGGCATTTTTTTCTGATTGTTCCCTGTGGCTGTTCTTAGGGGGAAAAAGAAAAACAAGGTTTTTTGGGGGGGTGAAAGAAATATTTAATATCTTCGGAGAAGGAAGAAAATGAACCCAGAACTTTCAAGCAGTAAAATACCTTGCCAGCAAACAAAGAAATATTTAATCTATTTATTGGTTAAACTTGTAATATAAACTAAACAAGTCGACAAGGAAATTGTGTTTTCGAATACTGGCAATGATAAGTGCTGCTTAGCTAATCTCTATTTTGCTTTAGCTTTTTTTTTTTTAACATGCAGCTTTCAAAACAAAAACAAAGCAGGCTGCGTATTTTTAAACTGCAACCTTTAGAAAACAAAGACAAATGAGTTTTCAGTATTTTCATGTGCAAATTTTAGAACAGAGACCCATGTTCAGCGCTTAGAGGAGAAAACAAACCAGGTTCTTATCTTTAAGGTGGAGTTTTTAGAGTGAAAAACAAACCAGCTTCCTATTTTTAAGGTGCAACCTTTAGAGAGGAAACCAAACCAGTTTCCTGTTTTTAAGGTGCAACGTTTAGACTGGAAAACAAACCAGCTTCTTATTTTTAAGGTGCAACTTTTTCGGGTGGAAACCAAACCAGCTTCCTGTTTTTAAGTTGCAGCTTTCAGAATAAAAACTCAAAGTGGATTCCTAAAATTTAAAGTGCATTTTAAAAACAACAACAACTCCAGCCAATTTTTTGCTCTGGTTCAAACAAATGTAAGAGAAAAGTAAGTTGACAATTACCAGTTTTTACTAAAGTCATGTTCAACTCCTCTGCTACATCCAGCCTTTTTATTCTCATTTTTTGAGATTCCCAAAATACAGGTAGTCCTCGACTTATGAACACAATTGACCCCAAAATTTCTGTTGCTAAGTGAGTTTTGCCCACTTTTATTATTTTTCTTGCTGCAGCCTTTAAGAGAATTCCTGCAGTTATTAAGTTAGTAACATGGTCATTAAATGAATGTGACTTTCCAATTGACTTTGCTGGTCAAAAAGTCGCAAAAGGGGATCATATGACAGTTGTAAGTATGAGTCAGTTGCCAAGCGTCTGAATTTGGATCATGAAACTATGGGGGATGCTGCAATGGTCCTAAGTTTGAAAAATGATCGTAAGTCCCCTTTTCCAGTACTGTTGTAACTTTGAACAGTCACTAAATGAAGTCAAAAACTCCCTATCAAGCTAAGAAAAGAGTGGTTTTATGTTACATATAGCTTAGTGAAGGGACGCGGTGGCTCAGTGGGTTAAGATGCTGAGCTTGTCTATCAGAAGGTCGGCAGTTTGGCGGGTCGAATCCCGAGTGCCGCGTAGCAGAGTGAGCGCCTGTTACGCGTCCCAGCTTCTGCCAACCTAGCAGTTCGAAAGCACGTAAAAATGCAAGTAGAAAAATAGGGACCGCTACGGTGGGAAGGTAACAGCGTTCCGTGCGCCTTTGGCGTCTAGTCATGCCGGCCACATGACCACGGAGACGTCCTCGGACCGACTCCTAGACTCAGAAACGACCAGCACGCATGTGTGGGGGAATCTTTACCTTTACCTATAGCTTAGTGAACGGCTGGAATTCAAAGAAGCACTGTATTAATAAAACCATAATAATTAAACATAATAGTAACAATAAATGACACCTCTCAAGTTTGTTAAAAATTGCAAGCTCCCTTTGCAGCAAGGAACTACAAAGTTTGCAAAAATCCAAAGGTCCGAGGACCAGCCCTCTTCTTCCCGCAAAGCCCCCCAGACCTTACCTACTTCTACAATCCTCCCCCCCCCCCAAAAAAAAAAACCCTCAGCCTTAAGCAGATGGCAAAACCCAGTTCAAAGTTTCATCTCCAAGAGACGAGTTGGGTGTCAACCAAATTACACATCCACTGAAGTTGCTTAATTGCCATTTTTTTCTCTGGCTCTCTGAAAAAGTGTATTTGATTAAGGTTTACCCAACCTGGCCATCTGGAGACACACCTGGAGCGTTGTTTGCACACCAACTGTCCAGGCGTTGTGGTTTTTTTGAGCAACCGGAGAGTCACACCTCCAGTGATCGGTTAACCTTGCTGACTGTTTTAGATAGGGGTAAGGTTCAACCGAACTGTGTTCAAAAACAGTATATTTCCCCCCTACTACGTCTAAAAGGGGGTTGTAGGAATGAATTGAGCAAGGCTGCCAGTTGCACACTCCTGTTTCCGGTGTCTGTGGGTGGAAATGTGAAATTTATGCTATTGTCCGACCCAAAAGGCTAGATCTTCTTCCAAGCTTTGTAGAAAATGTTGTGGAAGAATTGGAAGGGCTTCATAAAAAAAACAACTTCCAGGTTTTCAAAGAAATGGAAAGCATCCCCCCCAAAAAACCCATGGAAATGGATCCTTAGGGTAGAGGGGAACCCTCCTCTCTCCAAAAAAAAAAAAAAAATCAAGGATCCGAAAGAAGCTTTTCGGCACACGGTCTGAGGAATTAGGGCTACAGCCAGGATCTCTGTCCACAGGAAGGAGATCCAGTTCTTCTTGCAAACTGAAAGTCTTCAAGATTTGGGGGGATAAGGAAAGGACCAAGGGGAGAGCTTTACAGATGCTCGAAAGGGATGGAGGATGGGTTTCCATGGAAACCGAAATAGCAGGAGGATGCCCTGATTGCTCCAAGATTGAAGGCATCTAAGGAGGCTTTCACCTCATGAGAAGGAAGGACTCACTGGAGAAGAGCCTAATGCTGGGAAAGATGGAGGGCAAGAGAAGAAGGGGACGACAGAGAATGAGGTGGCTGGATGGAGTTACTGAAGCAGGAGGCGTGAGCCTAAATGGACTCCAGAAGATGGTAGAGGACAGGAAGGCCTGGAGGAACATTGTCCATAGGGTCACGATGGGTCTGACACGACTTCACAACGAACAACAACAAGGAGGCTTTCTTCAGGGCCATCTCTCTTGACTTGGCTTCTCTGCAGGATTCCTTAGAAAGTAATTTTTGGGCCTGGGGAGATGCCATTCTCTGGAATTAGGGGCTGACTTTTAATTTTAATTTTATCTTAACTTCTGTATTTATTGTATGTTATTGTTGTTAGCCACCCTGAGTCCTTCGGGAGATAGGGCGGCATATAAGTCCCAATAATAAATAAATAAACAAATAAATAAATATGGGGGCTTTGGAGTAGAAAGCCAGCATCTCAACATGGTCCTCCAGACTGCAAGGGGACCTCCGGGCTGGACCATCAACAGGAGAAGCTACGGTGATGATGATGGAGAAGCTTTTCAGGAAGTCTTGTTCCCCAAACCTGGTGCCCATCAAATGCATCAGGTGACAATTGGTGGAGTTCCCCTGCCACACCTATGCGGATCGGGACTTTCCAACACAAAATACCCTCTGAAGGGCACCACTTTGGAGAAGCTGGCATCTCTTAAGGCTTTCCACACGTCAACCAATCTTCAGATGATCTGTTAACTCGCCGACAATTGCAGGGTGTGTTTTGCTGCCTCCTAGAAAAGCAATTCTACCGCAAGCCAGCTCTACTGTCTAAGATTATCCACCAACCACTCTCCTTTGATAATATATTTATTTAAATCTCCCCTGGGGCAAATATCAAAAAGGGAAGTCTAATTCTGATAGTCGTAAGAATTTGGAGAGGATTTCAAGCCACGCAATCAATATTTTTGATGGGAAGTGCAGGAAGGATGAGAATTTTTGAATGAGGGGGGGCCCTTTCATGAGGGACTTTATGGGGTCCCCTTAGGAAGAAAAGAAAGGAAAAGGGAAGGAAAGAAGGAAGGAAGAAGTGAGTGAGGAAGGAAGGAAGGAAGGAAGGAAGGAAGGAAGGAAGGAAGGAAGGAAGGAAGGAAGGAAGGGGAAATGAGAGGGATAAATAGCAAGGAGAAACAACAAACTGAAAGATACAAAGGAAGGAGAGAGGAAGGAAGGAAAATGAAAAGAAAAGAGAAATAGCAATAGAAATTGAAATAGAAAAGAAAGGAGAGGGGAAAAGGAAGGAAGGAAATGAGGAGAAAGGAGAGAAATAGTAATAGAAAAGAAAGAAAGGAGAGAAAGAAAAGAAGGAAGGAAGGCAGGGAAGAAGGAAGGAAGGAAGGAATAAGAGCCAAAATAAAAGAAAAATGAAGAAATTCACAAGGCATTGCAATCTCCTATTTTCACGGCTTCCGTGCCAGCCAAAGACTCTCCCGGTCTTGCTGAAATACCAGGCTGCCCTTTCCATTGCCTTGGAGGAATGGTTTCATTCACACCGGGCCCCTCAACCAGACAGGCAAAGTGTCCGGTAACTTAGCAACCATAATCACAACTAGGCCCACACGCAGCATCTCTGCAGGCCCCACCAGACATTCGCCAGCCTCCAGGCCCGCCAGGATGCTACTTGAGATGGAAATTTAAGATTTTAAGAAGAGACCGGACAGCCATTTGTCTGAAATGCTATAGGATCTCTTGCTTGAATAGGAGGTTGGACTAGATGACCTCCAAGTTCCCATCAGTTATTCTGTTATTCTGAGGAGGAGGAGGAGGAAGGAGAAATTGGAGGAGGAGGAGGAGGAGGAGAAATTGGAAGAGGAGGAGGAGGAGGAGGAGAAATTGGAAGAGGAGGAGGAGGAGGAGAAGTACAAGGAGGAAGAGGAGGAGGAGGAGGAGGGGGAGGGGGAGGAGGGGGAAGGGGAGGAGAAGGCAAGAAAGGTCATAATAAAATGGGGCAAAAATTCACTTAAAATCTGTCTCGTATAAAGACTTACCTGCAAATAATGATGAAGAACTTGGTCAGCAAGAGAGCTTGTTTCAAGCCAGCTTCTGCAACTTCGTCACGTGAAATTTGGGACACCGAAGACGTAAATTGTTGGGTTAATACTTGCAAGACATCCAGAGGTAAAAGCGGAATTTCGGATACGGAGTCTTCGGGTCTAGGAGAGGAACCGATACAGATACCGTAGGTTGCAGCCTGACATACAGACAAGTCCTCAACTTACAACAATTCATTCAGTGACTGTTCAAAGTTACAACGGCACTGAAAAAAAGGGACTTAGGGCCGTTTTTCAGACTTACGACCGTCACAGCATCCCTGTGGTCACCAGATCAAAATCCAGATGCCTGGCAAGTGACTCATATTTATGACGGTCGCCATGTCCTGGGGTCACGTGGTCCCCTTTTGTGACCTTCTGATAAACAAAGTCAATGGGGAAGCCAGATTCACTTAAAAACCCTTTGACTAATTAACAACTGCAGTGATTCACTTAACAACTGTGGCACGAAACATTGTAAAATGAAGCAAAACTCACTTAACAACCATCTCACCTAGGAATAGAAGTTTTGGGTTCAATTTTGGCCGTAAATAGAGGGCAACGTATATCCACAAAGTGGCAAAGAATGGAAACAAGCAGCCCTTTTCTCATAAGTCCTCGACTTACGGCGAATGACCTGCTTGTACGACACACGATTCCCTTAACAAGCACAGTGATTCGCTTAACAACCGTGGCAAAAATGATTGTAAAAATGGGACGAACAACTGTCTTGCTTATCAATGGAAGTTTTGGAGTCAATTGTGGTCATAAGTCAGAGGTCTACCTGCAAATACGGAGTCCGATCCAGCTTGGCCTAAAAAGAGGATTAAGCGAAGTGATTCTCTATTTTGTCAAAGGGCTTCTTGTAGAAAAGATCGATCAGCAACAAAAGGCAGCCTCCAAAAATCTGGGTGAAATAAGTCATATTTTACCTGTATTTTTTTAAAAAAATAAGGCCATTTTGGCACTGTGCAAACTATTTTTCTTCCCCGTGTCTCTAACACAATTTTTCTTGGCAGAGAAGCGGATTTTGTGTGCAGTATCCAGCAGAACCGGAGAAAGGACAAAATAATTCAAGATTTGTTAAGGCTTTTGAGCCCTGCTTTCGTTATGAATAAAGGGAAAATTGCCCCAATTTAGAAGCAACACCCAGGGGGAAAACGAGATCGCAAGAAGTCCAGAAATTGGGTTTTAGAAGATAAATACCATTTTTTAAAGGGAAAGGCATACAGGTAGTCCTTCCTTTATGTTTGTTTAGTGTCTGTTTGAAGTTACAACTTAGAAGCATTTCTTGCACTTATGACTACTGCAGCACCTCATGGTTCACATGATCCAAATTAAGACGTTTGGCAACTGACTCGTATTTATGACGGTCGCAGCGTCCGGGGGTCACGTGATCCCCTTTTGCGACCTTCTGACAAGCAAAGTCCATGGGGGAAGCCAGATTCGCTTAACAACCAAGTGGCTAATTTAAAAGACTCAGGGATTCACTTAACAACTGTGGCAAGAAAGGTCAAAAAATGGGGAGAAACTCAGCAAACAAGTGTTTTGTCTAACAATGGAAATTTTGGGCTCAGTTGTGGTCGTAAGCTGAGAACTATCTTGTCGTTGGAAAACAGTGAAGTGATTTTTTTAAACTGGAAAAAGAAAACCTACCGAACAGGACAAGCGATAGCTGAAATGGTGCATGCATGAGGACTAGCTGCATGGTTCCTTGGTTTTAACTGCTGTCCAAAACAATAACCACACCCACACCGAGTTAATTACATAAAAGCATTACGGACTGTGTCCAGTTTGACTTCCAGGTAGTGCAGGTAGTCTTACAATCCCAGGGCAGGGAGGGACCTTAGAGGTCCTCTAGTTCAACCCCCTAGCCAAGGCAGAAGACCCTATACAGGCAGTCCTCAACTTACAACGGTTCATTTAGTGACCGTTTGAATTTACAACGGGATTAAAAAAGTGACATGACATTTTTCACACTTACGACCATTACAGCATCCCCATGGTCATGTGATCAAAATTCAAACACTTGGCAACCAAGTCGTTTTTACGACGGTCACAGCATCCCGGGCTCATCCTTTTGCCACCTTCTGACCAGCAAAATCAACGGGGAAGCAAAATTCACTTAACAGCTGTGTTAACTTCACAACTGCAGTGATTCACTTAACAACGGTGGCAAAAAAAGGTCGCCAAATGGGGCAAAACCGCAGTTGTCTCACTGAGCAGTGGAAATCTGGGGCTCCACTCTGATCCTAAGTACCTGTAAGGTGGTAGGCGATTCACTTTACAACCTACTGGCTTGGCAACAGACATTCCGGTTCCACTTGTGGACATGAGTCAAGGACTATCTGGAAACTTTTAACTATATTTTCAGCTATATTTTAGTGAAGATCAATCGGATTGGACAAGGGTTACCTTCTTGGTTCCAGAGAATGGACAGTGATGATCTTCTCAAAATTGGCGACAAAGGCTTCTAACCACTGCTGAAGGTAGGACAAATCTTTCTAGAAAAAATAAAGCAATAAAATAGGAGTTAGAGAGAGAAGGGTGGGGGGGGCAAATGGCCTATTTCATATTTCCAGGCTCAGGATGCATGTGGGATCCTTATCAAGGGAACTGGACAAGGAAGGAAGGAAAGAAGGAAGGAAGGAAAGAAAGGAGGAAGGAAGGAAGGAAAGAAAGAGGGAAGGAAGGAAGGAAGGAAAGAAGGAGGGAAGGAAGGAAGGGAGGGAGGGAGGGAGGAAGGAAAGGAAGAGGGAAGGAAGAAAGGAAAGAAGGAAGGAAGGAAGGGAGGGAGAAAGGAAGGACTTCCAGATGATCTCAAGGGGTCCCTTCGAACTTTCCGCAGCCTCAGTCTCTTCCTTGAAAAATCAGGAATCCAGTAGTGCCTAGCATAACTGATGGATTATATTAAAAAGCATCACCTGCCTGGCATTGCGGGTCCCTTTGTCGTGTGTGGTTCCATGAACAATCTGCATTTGTGGGGTCCCTGTTGCTCTCTGAGCTGCACTGTTCTTTTGCAGACGTTTCATGACCCAACTAGGGATCATCATCAGGGCTGGAAGGAAGGGAAGGGAAGGGAAGGGAAGGGAAGGGAAGGGAAGGAAGGAAGGAAGGAAGGAAGGAAGGAAGGAAGGAAGGAAGGAAGGAAGGAAGGAAGGAAAGAAAGAAAGAAAGGAAGGAAGGGGAAAGGAAGGAAGGAAGGAAGGAAGGAAGGAAGGAAGGAAGGAAGGAAGGAAGGAAGGAAGGAAGGAAAGGGAAGGGAAGGAAGGAAGGGAAGGGAAGGAAGGAAGGAAGGAAGGAAGGAAGGAAGGAAGGAAGGAAAGAAAGAAAGAAAGAAAGAAAGAAAGAAAGAAAGGGAAGAAAGGAAAGAAGGAAGGAAGGAAGGAAGGAAGGAAGGAAGGAAGGAAGGAAGGAAGGAAGGAAGGAGGAGGTCATCCTTAATGGTCTCTGAGCTTGGTGGTTTCCTTGCAGACTAACCAACTTTGTAGCATCCTCCCTGCTAAAAGTGTTAACCTTACTCCTTTCTAGCACTGATGATGTTGCCTAGTTGGGTCATGAAACATCTGCAAAAACAACAACAACAACAACAACTCAGAAAGCAACAAGGACCCCTCAGTTCAACCCTAAATTATTCCCATCTATTAGTACAATCTGGTTTTAAACACAGCAGCTCACAGCAGCTGACACCTCCGGATTGTGTGAAACTCAGCTCACAAAAGATGATACCTTTTAATAATTTAATTTCCAAGTTTAATTGGAAAAGGCGCTAGCAGACGCCACAGTTTTTTTTTTTTTGGCACTACACGGCTGAGCCAAAATTCTCTCATCAAAACACAAAACTTCACATCTTTGCCATCAAGGTCAAAGATCTGTTGTGAGTCTGCAACAACCCATGTAGTTTTGTTTTTACTTGGAAACCATTTCTGGACTTTGTGCTGAAGGCAGTGAAAAAAAAATACAACTTCTGACCTTGCGTTTTGCTGATGAGATTAGTTTGTTATTACAGGAAGAGTTAATATCTACCTATAGGCTGTAGTTTGACTTGAAAAAAATGGGAAATCAACGCTTTTTTTCCTTTACATGTAGTCCTCTTCTTACAGCAGTTTATTGAGTGACCATTTGAAGTTACAACAGCACTGGGAAAACTGATTTATGACTGTTTTTCACACTTACGACCATTGCAGCACCCCTTCATAGTCATGTCATCAAAATTCAGATGCTTGGCAATTGACTCGTATTTACGACAGTGGCCATATACCGGGGCTATGTGATCCTCTTTTGCAACCTTCTGACAAGCAAAGTCAAAGAGGGAAGCCAGATTCACTTAACAACCGTGTGACTTACTTAACAATCGTTACGATTCTCATGATGCTTTCTAAATAGGTAGATTTTGACTGAAAAACCAATAAAACTTCTTTTTTTTTAAAAAAAAAACCCATTGTAGCGATTCCATCAGCAACAGTGGCAAGGAAGGTGCTAAAATAGGGCAAAACTCACTTAACAAATGTCTCGCTTAGCAACGGAACTGCTGGGCCTCAATTATGGTCGTAAATCGAGGTCTACCTTTACTTCATTCTCACTTTGGTGGCTTACCACTAAGTTAAAAAAAAAAAAGCAAGCTCGAGCATTAAAATATTAGGAGGATAAATATTAAAATTCAAATCTCTTCTTCTCCTTTCCCTCCTATCTTTATTTTCAATTGTACGATAAACCTTACTCAAAAAAGGTTTGAAAAAAACCCCAAAACTAGTTTTGCAGCCCAGTGTAAGAGGAGATTTCATATACTGAAAAGGGAACATACCCCCCAATTTTAAATAAAACAATATGTCAAAAACCTGGGGGGGAGCCCCAATTTCTCCTCCAAAGGGAACGTACCCCCAAATTTTAAATTAGAGATGGGACAATATGTTAAAGCACCTGGGGGGACCCCCAATTTCTCCTCCAAAGTGAACGTGCCCCCCAAATTTTAAATTAGAGATGGGACAATATGTCAAAGCACCTGGGGGGACCCCCAATTTCTCCTCCAAAGTGAACGTGCCCCCCAAATTTTAAATTAGAGATGGGACAATATGTCAAAGCACCTGGGGGGACCCCCAATTTGTCCTCCATCCGCTCACTCTGCACATCCTAATTGGTTGGAAACTGGCAAATAAATAAATAAATAAATAAAAATTCCAAAGAATTAGGAAATGCAGAGTGGGTGTGAGCATGGTGGAAAAAACTGGGGATCCCCACGGCTGCTTTGTCATAAAAGAGGTGGTTTGGGGACAGATGACCTTCAGGTGCCCTCTGCACTCAGCGTGTACTGAAGCCTCGTGGCTAATCTTTATTGGCAAACACCGCAGGGGAGAGCTTGGTGTGGCTTGGTACCTTGTTGGAGACAGGCACGCTTTCGGCTTTCGATTTGCAGCTAAAATTGCAGCTAAAATCCAAACACGAGATAAGGATAATAAATGTAGCCTGGAGTCCTGACTTCTGTTTGCCAGAGGAGATCATGGGGCTTTAGACTATTTAAATATTTTAAAACCATTTAAACCATTAAGATTCCTTCTGTGGCTCAGGCAAGAGTTGCAAAAGACAGCCAACTTGGTTTAGCTATTAAGGCACCAGGCTAGAAAACAGGAGATGGTGAGTTCTAGTCAGTGCTTTTTTTGTAAAAAGAAAAAGGTGCCGGAACTCACACATGTCATACAACCCGCCTTGCCTACCCTACAAGGTTCCATCCAAAAAAGCTGCCGGAACTCCGTTCTGAGCGTTCTATGACAAAAAAAGCCCTGCTTCTAGTTATCCCTTAGGTATGGAAGTCGGCTGGGTGACTCTGGGCCAATCATCAGGAGAGTGTGAGTTCTAGTCCCGTCTTAGGCATGAAAGCCGGCTGGGTGACTCTGGGCCAATCACCAGGAGACGGGGAGTTCTAGTCCCGCCTTAGGGATGAAAGCTGGCTGGGTGACCTTGGGCCAATCACCAGGAGACGGGGAGTTCTAGTCCCGCCTTAGGGATGAAAGCTGGCTGGGTGACTCTGGGCCAATCACCAGGAGACGGGGAGTTCTAGTCCCGCCTTAGGGATGAAAGCTGGCTGGGTGACTCTGGGCCAATCACCAGGAGACGGGGAGTTCTAGTCCCGCCTTAGGGATGAGAGCTGGCTGGGTGACTCTGGGCCAATCACCAGGAGACGGGGAGTTCTAGTCCCGCCTTAGGGATGAAAGCTGGCTGGGTGACCTTGGGCCAATCACCAGGAGGACGGGGAGTTCTAGTCCCGCCTTAGGGATGAAAGCTGGCTGGGTGACCTTGGGCCAATCACCAGGAGACGGGGAGTTCTAGTCCCGTCTTAGGCATGAAAGCCGGCTGGGTGACTCTGGGCCAATCACCAGGAGACGGGGAGTTCTAGTCCCGCCTTAGGGATGAAAGTCGGCTGGGTGACTTTAGGCCAATCACCAGGAGACGGGGAGTTCTAGTCCCGCCTTAGGGATGAAAGCCGGCTGGGTGACTTTAGGCCAATCACCAGGAGAGTGTGAGTTCTAGTCCTGCTTTATTCATGAATGCTGGCTGGGTGACTTTGGTCCAGTTCCTCTCTCTCAGACCAACGCACCTCACAGGGTTGTTGTTGTGGGGGGGAAAATAGGAGGAGGAAGGTGTGTTGGATATATTTGCCTTCTTGAGTTCTTTGTTGACATAATAAAGGCAGGATACAAAAAAACCAAATAGTGTAAGAAACAAAGTGTGTGTGTGTGTGTGGGGGGGTCCCTTAGCAAAATATACACCCTCGTACAGGCAACAGGAAATAAATAGGTTAGAATTAGGGGGGCAGGAAAGCCAATCACTAGCTGGGCTAAGGGCCAAATTCTCATTTAGCGGTATTTGTAGAATTTCAACAGGATTTATTGATTTTCAACAGGATTTGTTGATTATTCAGATTATTTCATCCATTTAAAGTGTGGCTCAACTTGCAAATTCAGCAATTCTGCACAACTAACAAAGTTCAAAGCAGAGGGCCGGAGAATCTGGAGAATGAGATTACAAGTAGTCCTCAATTTACAATGGCTTGCTTAGTGACCGGTGTTACGAAAGCGGTAAAAAAAGGGACTTAGATACGGTCCTCGCATTTATGACCATTTCAAGAGTCCCCGTGGTTATGAGATTGTGAGTGAGCTGCTCAACAACCAGCATGAATTTATGACGGTCGCAGCGTCGGGGGGTGTCACGTGATCCCCTTTTGTGACCTTCCGACAAGCAAAATCAATGGGGGAAGCCGGATTGGCCAGAAGGTTGTAAAATCAGATGCAACTCTCTTAACAACTGCCTTGCTTAGCAATGGAAATTCTGGTCGCAATTACTATTTTAAATTGAGAACTACCTGTACATAATGCATTACAGGTAGTCCTCAACTTACGGCAGTTCATTTAGTGACCATTCAAAGTTACAACGGCACTGAAAAGTGACCATTTTTCACACTTATGACCATTGCAGCCATCCCTGTGGTCATGTGATCAAAATTCAGACACTTGCAAATTGATTCATAGTTATGACAGTCGCAGTGTCCTGGGGTCTTGTGATCCCCTTTGGTAACTTTCTGACTAGCGAAGTCAACAACTATGGCAACAAAAGTCATCAAACAGGTAAAACTCACTTAACAACTCTCTTGCTTAGCAGCATAATTTTTGGGCTTAGTTGTGGTTGTAAGTTGAGGACCACCTGTATTTATGATGGTCGCAGTATCCCGCGGTCATGTGATCATCGTTTGTGACATTCCCAGCCATCTTCCGGCAAACTAAGTCAATGGGAGGATTAAGATTCACTTAACAACCACCCAATTCACTTAACGACTGCAGCAATTCGCTTAACAACCGTGGCCAAAAAGGTCGTGAAATCGGGTGTGTTTCACTTAACAACCACCTGGCTTAGCAGTAGAAATTCTGGCCACAACTGTAGTCGTAAGTCAACCTGTACGTGCTGCGATACTAGGCTAGCCCAGGAAGACACACACACACACAAAAAAGCATTTGGTGGAGAAGACCAACAATGCAACAACTGCAACGATCACAGGCAGGAAGGCTGGAGCAACACGTTATGAAATTGTGACATGTTCGTTGCTGTCAACAACCTCTTTCACCCAGATGTGAGAAAGTGGAATTTGTAAGCCTGAAAAATTCCTGATGTTTAAGTGTCTCTGCCACCTGCCTGCCAGTAATTGAGAACAGAAGGTTTAAATTACTTTTTTTAAAAAAAAAAAACCTGGAGTATTTTAAGATGGGTGGACTTCAACTCCCAGAATTCCCTAACTAGCCTCCCTGCCTGGGGGATTCTGGGAGCTGAAGTCCACCCCTCTTAAAGCATGCCGGCTGGGGGATTCTGGGAGTTGAAGTCCACCCTTCTTAAAACATGGCTGGCTGGGGGATTCTGGGAGCTGACGTCCTCTCCTCTTAAAATGCTCCACTTTGAGGGGAAAACACACACGCACACAGC